>JAJSOF020000005.1:32082444-32267444 GCA_025594305.2 Periplaneta americana | reverse complement strand
TAAATTTCCAACAAAAATTTCCCAAAATCAATGGTACTGGTACTTCAATTAAGTACCTAAGCTATGTACAATCTTAGACAAAAAAAAAAGACTAGTTGCCATATGTCAAGTCCCCTTCGGAAGACTTCGGTTGATTCCGTGAAAGCTTAAATTTACATGTGAAGGAATTTCTTATGCATGATTCTGCTTTGTTTTTCTCTTATTTTATTTGTTTGTTGCTTTTCTATCTGTTTATGGGTCAAGATATATTCAAGGTCTAAATTAGGTGCAAAACAAACATTCTTTCTAGAGTCGTGTGAAACAGGTGCTACCCAAAGGTGAACTTAGACAAATTCACACTACAGGAGAGCGGTCATTTTTTGTCTAAGACTGTACATAATTTGTAAAATTACAAAACTGCGAAAGTTACGTCGTGGATTGAAAAATGTGGTATAAAATTTCTACGGTCATTTCCAATAGGTAGGGTACTGTTACACTACCTAACAATAAAGAAAATTAAATTCTTTTTGCAGCAAAGAAGATGGAATTATCTAAGTTAAATATTGGAGCACTCAAACAAGTGTATAACCAAATTCGTATATTTTTAATATGCTGAAACTGAAGAATAATACACTTTCTTGTGACTGGTTTACTAGTTTAAAAGTGAAATTGGAACAGATGCATTATAGGACCCACCCTAAATATAAAAATATGCAAAGCCACAAAAAAAAAAAGGTCAACGGAAGTAGCGTTTCGATCAATTAAATTATCGATTTATATTGTTTTCATTATGTTGCCAACCAATCAATATTGTTGTAAATTAATTTGATCATAATCATGGTGGCAATTTTGAATGCTATAGTTAAATATAAAAAAGAAGTGGATCAAATTCTCCCTGTTGATTTGAAATGTAGGACTCGAAATGGAAATTATGGAATTATAAATATAAACTTTTTAGTTGCTTTTCCATGAAAACAGACATGTATGTTCTGTGGTGTTTTATGCGATTGTGGTTTACTTAAGAGTTAAATATTCTGTGAAACATGTAATTCTGGGATGAGATTGAAAAAATGTAAAAGTAAACGAGATGAACTCGTGGAGATGTCATCGGAAATTACAAGATATTAAATAATAAACACAGGAACGTCGTATCGTAGCACTTTGTGAAATCACTCGGATAACAGAGAAAATGAAACAGAATATCTCCGGTGAGGTACATGGTACAATGCTAATTTTTACAACAATTTTTTTTTTGTAATTTTTGGTCCAGGGAAAATACTAGTAAAAATGTGTTTTTGTAAAAGACTAGTAGTTTTCTTGGACCAAAAATGCAATATAAATGGAGTAAAATTAGTATTTTATAATATATTACAAAGGTGACTAATATGAACTTAATTTCATTGTTGTATTAATACCAATGTTGTATTGTGTGAAAGTTTAATGTTACTGTGTTTTAAGTTTAGCTTTGATTTGTTTCTTTAATTTTATTTTGAATAAAATTTAATATACTGTATTGTATAACAAAGGTGACTAATATGAGCTTAATTTCATTGTTGTTGGTTTTATTAAATGATACATGTTTGTAGTATGTTTTTGGATTTGTTGAAATGGCATGCTTGATAAAATAATCGAAAATATACAATATATAATCGATACTACGGAATACTCGGGGTGGGTCCTATAATGCATTTGTTCTGTGAAATTTTTACATCCAAGGAAATAAGATAACTATGTCAAAAAAATAATGTTGTTTTTATGTGTGTTTCAGTCTTTAATTTGAAGCTTGTCACTTCAACTCATGGTCACAGATCAAATTTACACAGTTCAATTCTCATCACTATCCATTACGAAACAGAATCAAATAACAGCAGCAAGCCGGTTGTTCTACATGGTGTTCAGTGTTGTTGCACAAATATGTTGTCATTATTTATCACACATCAAAAGTTGTAAAACGTGTATTAAATCCCAACTATGGGAATATTTTATGTTTTATGTATTTAATTTATTTTATTGAAGAGAACAGAAAGGTAGTTTGTACTCCTTTCATTTCTACTTTGAAAATAAAATGTATCAACAATGTAATCTTCTTTAATTATTTTAATGTCCTACATTTTATATCCCTTTTTCTCCACTAGAAGGCATCTATAATTGAACAACTGAAATCTAACAGGACAGGTTTATAAACCTATACATAATTCAAAATACTACAGATATATCTGAAAACTAGATATACAAGTTACCCACAATAAACCATAAACAGTCCCATACACCTCTACCTGCATCCATGCACATAGAAAAGAAATGCCGAGTCAAAGTCACTATATCTTTTTTTTTTTTTTTTTTTTTTTTTTTTCCGTTGTTGGTAACTCTATAGCA
The DNA here is from genome assembly GCA_025594305.2 of Periplaneta americana. Lineage (NCBI taxonomy): Eukaryota > Metazoa > Arthropoda > Insecta > Blattodea > Blattidae > Periplaneta > Periplaneta americana. The sequence goes on along the minus strand of JAJSOF020000005.1, from coordinate 32,265,089 downwards.
TATCTATTAGATGCTTTATGGTTGTGCTAACAGATGGAGTTACTTGTCAACAATGTGACTCTGAAACGTGTGTTCAGGTTACTGCCCAGCGACAGTCCTGATGTATTTTTATATTTGTGATGATTGATTAATTAATATTGCAACTTTTATTTGCAACAATAATGTAAATTTATTTGTCACAACAATAATCACTTTCTATGATTTAATTTAAACACTCCCGTCAATAATGGGATTTCCACTCCACACAGCAACACAGTATTCGTTATTGCACTCCACAGACGACAATGACAATTCACTTGGATTATTGAGAACAACAATGTACTGCTAATCTTAACTAATGTTCACAAAGCACTATTTACAAAACAGAACTGTCAGTTCTCAGTTCACAGTTCGTTGCCTTGGCTAGTTCTTCTAGCTCATTCACTCAAGTTCACAGTATATCGAACCCAAGCCTTCTAGAGACAGTCCACTGCACTCGAAGTCAGGACTTCCGGGGACAGTCCACTGCACTCGAACTCAAGTCTTCCAACTGCGTAGCTTCCGCCTGGACCCTCGCACAGTTGCGGACACACACTCAAGTCTAACTCCGGTCTCGAAGCTGGCTTCACTGCTACACAAGACTGACTGGCTTGCTGACCAAAAACTGGACTCTCTTCTCCTCGCGTCCTGTATTTATTAGTTAAACCACAGTTTCGAGAAATTACGATTTCGTGAACAATCTACAGACACCGAGAGGAGGGCGCTTCCCGAAACTTCCCTGGATTTCCCTCCTCAGTCGTAGCTGCTTTACTTTCCCCTCTCTGCCAAAGCCCAGCGTGCCGTTGTTCCCCTTACGTCCGTCCCCTGCAATTTGCGTGACTGCGGCCTCCTCGCTCTCCGTGCGCCCCGCCCTCTGTGAGACGCGTGATCGAGTCTCGACGTGGCTGTCACAATATTAACCCAGCACACTCACAATCACATTCATACAAATTTCCAGACTCTAGACACCCCTCTTCGTTCAAGAAAAATTCACCGAGAGCCGAGCCCAGGAATCGAACCCGGGACCTCCTGATCTGGAAGCCAGCATGCTGACCAACAGACAACGGAGGCAGTCAAAGTCACTATCGATTTGAAATATTATTCTGTTACGAGGACTTTGCTGTATGTATGAAATAATTACACAAACACATCTGAACTGGTCTGAATTTTCTAAAGAGTTTTTATTCTATGCAAAGGAGAAATATGTAGTTAAATGTTTCAATTAGATTCAATTTTCAGTTCTGTATAGGTATTTATAATACAATTTTATATTTATATCTATAATAAAATCGATAAATTTTTTGTTAATACAATATGAAACGTAACTGCCTGTATATATCGATTGTAACAATGACAGCATCTATGTATAATAAGGAAGGCTGTGGAATACCACATAAACACTGCAGTTTAACTATTTTCGTGTAGTATTCTTTTAATGTTGTAAAATAAAAATACATGAATAATTTAAAATCAATTCATATTAAATAATAACATGAACATGTTATATAATCGTATTTATATGTTTTTAAAAAACTAATCTCAGAAAAATAGCTTTCCACTCGCCATGTTTACTAAAGTGCTTGGAGAATGATATAATTTCATATCAGCATTTCTTTTACAGCCAGTGTAATCACACAAGATGTTTATTAAGGAAATAAATATCCTCATACATTCAAACGATTTCAGTAACTACACAGAACATTAGTAGAACAAGAAAACGTAATATTTCATACACACAGGATTGCATGATATTAAACGAACAGGCTTACAAGGAAAACTAATACTCCAGAATGCTACAGAAATCATCAAAATAGTATCACTTTAAAGATGTTTGCATAAAGATACTCATCACAGACAAATAAATAAAACAGGAAAAAAGCTATCAAAATAATCTACAGAGAAATATACCAAAGGTATGTAAGTATTGTGAGTAATTTTACGGCTGTCGCCGTCTCCCACTTCTCAACTTCCAGGTACTCGGTTTTGCCAATCGCCCATTTGTAGACCCCTGCAGACCACATCCTCCTGAACCTCCTTGCTCCATTTTTTCATTGGCCTTCCTCTTCTCTTTTTTTTCCGGGGGAGTCCAGTTGAAGACCTTATTAGGCCAGCGGTCGGCTGACATTCTCTGAGATCCCATACCATATCAGGCGTTTAGTTTCCACTGATTGTAAGATATCTCCTGATACCTGATGCATTATATTACGGACATCCTGATTCCTAATGTGGTCCATCCTCAAAATTTGACCATCAAACATCTCTCTACTCTGCTTCCTTCACAATACACACAGCCCGTTCCTGGAATTCCTTGTCACAGGAAATCAGGAGCAGTCGGAGTCTAAAATCTTTTAAGTACACTCTACTTAGAAATGTCTTTAATGAACAGAACTAGACTCTTGCGGAAGTTTCTAAATAGTCTTAAATGACCAAGTTATTTTTTTTCTCCTCTCTCCTTTTTTTTTTCTTTTCTCTTTTTTTATTATCTTCATATATTACTTAATCATTTGTGTTTGTATGCCATTTAGTAGGACTTTGCTAATCAACATTTTATGTCTTGTCACCCATATATATTCTCCAATTAGTATATTAACTGAATAATATATCTCAAGTAAATTAATCGTCCAATTTGTCTCGGGCATTTTAGGTCTTATAATTTGTGTGTGTGTGTGTGTGTGTGTATTCCCCTTATGTTATGTAACTGATTTTGATTATGTGTAATTTTCTACTTTATTTTATATATTATGTAACTGATCTTGACTATTTGTAATTTTATATTATGTAACTGATCTTGTCTATTGTAATTTCCTACTATATTTTATGTAATTTCTAAGGTATTTTCTTTTGTGTTGTTTTGTAATCAAATTTTGTATCTCATGTATATTATTGAAACCTGGTTGAGTGGAAGAGAAGGCCTCATGGCCTTAACTCTGCCAGGCAAAATAAAACTACCACTACCACTACCACTACCACTACTACTACTAAAAAACTACGGTGCCAGTAATCCATTTCTAAAGCCAACAATTTCTTCTTCATCCTGTCTCTCATTTCCCAAGTTTCAGATCCATAGGTACATATACTTTCTATTATAGTTTTATATATACTTGTCTTAGTTTTCCTTGTTACCTTGTCATTCCACAGGAGTGTATTTAATTGTCTTATGGCCCGCTTTCCTTGACCAATCGTATTATTAATATCTTCATCACTTTTGGCCTGCTGTTAAGGGTAACACCCAAATATTTGAATGACTCAGAATTTTCTATTTGTGTATCCCCGGTATCTAAATCTACCTTGCTGCGACTACCCACAACCATGTATTTTGTTTTCTTGAAATTAATTTATAGGCCCCCTTCCTTATAAGCCTCACTCAATTTACGAAACATACAGCTGGAATCTTCTTCATCTGCCACTATCAGCACTTGATCATCAGCGAAATGTAGGCTATATAATGTATCTTCCCCGACTGGTACACCCATCTGACCACATTTCTTCCTCCACTGTTCCAAAATTGCTTGGAGATAAATCTTGGAAAGAGTTGGAGCAAGTGAGCATCCTTGGCGTAGGCCTTTTGTAACTGCGAAGTCTTCTGATAAGTGGCTTCCTACCTTTACAACATTACTACATCCACAATATAATTTTTTAACCGCCGTTATATAGGTTGTTTCAGGAAGGACTACAATATCCATATTATATTTCTTTAATTCCATAAATACTTCATTTTCTTTCGTTGATATTCCCTGAATATTCCAAGTACCTGTCTCAATATGGCTGCTGTCGGAATGCATAATGACGTGTTCAGGCCTCTCTATATAGGTTTATACCTAAGCACCAGCCAACAACAATGAAGCCAAGAGGCAGTATAGCAAAATTTTGATAAATGTGGATATGGAGAAGAATGGAGCTTGTGAAATGTACAGACAGAATAATAAATGAAACTGTACTAGAAAGAGTGAATGAAAAAAGAATTATGCTGAAACTGATTAGGAAGGAAAAAAAAAGGAATTGCTTGGGTCACTGGCTAAGAAGAAACTGCCTACTGAAGGATGCACTGGAAGGAATAGTGAACAAGAGAAGAGTTCGAGGCAGAAGAAGGTATCAGATGATAGACGACATTAAGATACACTATGCATCATATGAGGAGACAAAAAGGAAGGTGAAAAATTTGAAAGATTGGAGAATGCTGGGTTTGCAGTGAAAGACCTGTCCTTGGGCAGAAAACTATGAATGAATATCCTGTCATTAAATTTAAATATAATGTCACCATCATCATCATCTTCTTCTTCTACTTCATATAAGGATTTGGCACTTGTGACTGGTCTGGCTTCAAAGAATTGTTGTCACCATCTTGATTTTAGGCATCTCAGGCTTTTCCATCCCTTCACTACATATTGTAACACTTTTCTGACAATATTACTGTTGGGCTGTTTAACACAAGCCACAAGTCGTGCTAAAAATGTTCTTTTGCTAGTTATCTAGTATGGAGTATTGTGTACTATAGTGAACTACGGCTATAGTAATATTTAATTCTTAAATCCATCCTTAACCTAAAAATTACATTCACGCAATGCAAGAGATTTCATAAATCTTCTGTCGCTTTTTCTTGGATTATTTTTATAATTTCGTGAGCTTTTTCAATATAATATTCTATATTTCAAAAATTTTAAAGGAAATAGGTTTGTTCCAAGCAATTATTGTTAAATATGCAGATCACAAAAACATCAAATATCATGTGCATACACTATAGAACATAACAACAAACTGCTATGTATTCAGATGTATTCAGACTTAACAAAAATTATAAAAACAAATGACTGACAATTGGGGAGATTGGAGTGAAAATGGTTCTACGAATCAATGAAAGTGATTCTGGTAGAAGCGTAAATGTACCACAGTTATGTAGTAAACTATTTGAATAGATTACAATTTACAGAACATTTATGGAACAATAAAATTTATTCCTGTACTGTAATTATTTGATCTCTCATAGTAAACTTCTGAGATATTGTTGTCAATGTTTTATGAAATAGCCTCCAGACGTAAAGTGAAAGGTTTTTTAAGCAGAAAATAGTTCAAAAACATATGATAAACGTTTTGCGAAAAATGAAATATTGTGGAAGATTGTTGATATGATATGTGTAATACGTGTATCACAAAATAACGTGAATGAATAAAGCTGACAGCTTCAGAAGCATATAACGTATTGGTACATATTTAATGTAATTAATCAAGTAAGTTCATTTATTTATTTATTTATTTCATTTTATTTATTTTCAAATGCCCTTAACGAGCTATTGCTCTACCTAGCGAAGTACATATAAATATGTCTTGTTTTGTGAAAATAACCATTACAGTACAAATTATTATTACATATATATTACCCGTTACTCGTTACATAGTTCGTTTTTATGTTTATACAGTGGTTCCTTTCTGAAAAGAATTTTAATAGTTTGTTACTAGATGTAATTCTAGTCAGTTCGTAATATATTTTTGGTCCAGTGAAAACATACATCTTTCATGATTATACAACAATGGCTGACTTAACAGCTTATGTAACGAGTACCGGAAGGAATAATTATTCTTCCCACAAAGAAATAAATGGACAAAAATATTGTCTACATTGAAATTATTAAATCTTAAACATGGTTCACATGAGATATGGCAAATTTAATGTCAGAAAACGATAGTTTAATCTTTGCTTTCACAATTATGAAAATGTGTTTTATGGACAGGTACTTTTGGTACCTACTGGGGCCTGTTTCTCAAAACTCATGGACTAGTAATACTAGTCTGTACAGTAGTAATATCAGTTTATTTCACAAGTCTGTGTTTCTAGAAACTATAAGGGTAAAGTAGTAGTTACCAGTTCACAGACTAGTGATATTGGTCGATTTCACCAGTTCATAAGTGATTCTGTTTCTCAAAATGTTAATCTAGTTGATTATACTAGTATTCAACAGAAATATTCCTACAAGACTCTAAAGACTGGTGATTTCCATATTATCAGTTACCAGTGACAACCTTCCTCAGATAATCGAAAGTTATTTTTTTAATATATGTGGTTTAGTGATTACGATTGAAGCGATGAAGTTATGAGAAGAGCTAAACCTATATGGAGAAGGAACAATTATTTCTGTATTCCTTTAGGGGAGCATTGTTTAAATAAAATGAACAGTTTAGGTAAAGTGCTGAAAAGCTTGGAGAGTTGTTAAATATAGTGGGAACTGCCATATCAAGACAAACATGAATTATCAGCAAAGCTTCAAATACAAATTGCTGTACAAATCGGGATGTTGATTATTTTCAATGCCATCTGGTCTTTCTGTTCTCGACCAGCAACACTTCAGAATGTTTTCCTAATAATGTAATACCAATTCATCAACTTCAGTAATTTTTGTTGGCTTTCCTCCTCCACGCCAGTTCTTCTGACATTGTCAACTTCAGCCTACAAATTAAATATAAAAGGACATTAATTTATGAATAGATCAAATGAAAAACTGAAAAAAAATTAGCGAATTTTTCCTTCAGCCTACAAATTAAATATAAAAGGACATTCATTTATGAATAGATCAAATGAAAAACTGAAAAAAAATTAGCGAATTTTTCATCAAGTCATATGTGGCATTCATGTCGGCAGTACACTCACTAGCTATATAATATATTCATATTATGATACTGTGAACTTAAATTGGTACTTATCAAAGTTGCTTTCTTAATGTTGGGTCAGTAAGTGTCCCTAACGTATGCATAATCTTTATTCTCAGGTATCAGTTCCATAACCTCACACATTACGAAATTGTTTGTCCAGTCATTTACTTAATCATTTTTTGTTTATATGCTTGAATAAGCACCGAATAATATATCCTCTGATTCAGTAACCATATTGAGTATAGTTAATTTGCTTTCAATTGATAGAATTTAAACCGAAAAGAGAAATCAAAACCAAAACACAAACAACTTAGCCTTCTAACCTCAAATAACAATACCAATGACTATAAATAAACGAAATGAACCAGCTGACTAGTGAAAGAGATCATGTGACTAGTGAAAAATTGTCACAAGTTACTAGACTGGTAAAATAGTTTGAGAAACAGAATCTACTAGAGCTGGTGAAATTTACTCTGGTAACTAGTAACTGGTGAACTACTAAACTAGTATTTTTGAGAAACAGGCCCCTGGACATGCATAATACTTAATTCGACTTAGAAATATTATAGCTGGGCAATAATTTTGTTCACCATGGTAAAAGAAGACACCAATCTCTCTTTTCACACTGCAACTATTTCACTCAATATATTTAGCATTAATAACTTACAAGAGTCACTATGCAACATACAAACTTCACAGATACCTGATCTGCAACTTGCTCAGTGCGCCTTTTGCCCTCTGCCCAAAATCCGGTGAGTTGGTAATGCCTGATTTAAATTAAAGGACAAGTGAGATCTGTTATTATATAATACTTACTTACTAAAGGCTTTTAAGGAACCTGGAGGTTCAATTGCTGCCCTCACATAAGCCCGCCATCAGTCCCTATCCTGCGCAAGATTAATCCAGTCTCTACCATCATAATATCCCACCTCTCTCAAATCCATTTTAATATTATCCTCCCATCTATGTCTTGGTCCCCCAAAGGTCTTTTTCTGTCCGGCCTCCCAACTAACACTCTATATGCATTTCTGGACTCGCCCATACATGGTACATGCCCTGCCCATCTTAAACGTCTGGTAATGCCTGATTTAAATTAAAGGACAAGTGAGAACTGTTATTATATAATACTTACTTACTAAAGGCTTTTAAGGAACCTGGAGGTTCAATTGCTGCCTTCACATAAACCCGCCATCAGTCCCTATCCTGTGCAAGATTAATCCAGTCTCTACCATCATAATATCCCACCTCTCTCAAATCCATTTTAATATTATCCTCCCATCTATGTCTTGGTCCCCCCAAAGGTCTTTATCTGTCCAGCCTCCCAACTAACACACTATATTCATTTCTGGACTCGCCCATACATGCTACATGACCAGCTTCATGATCTAGTGGTCAGAGCTTCTGGCTATAGTTCATGAGGTCCTGGGTTCGATTCCCGGTCAGAGCACAGGAATTTTTCCTTAAAGGGAATTATTCCTGTATTCGTCCATGGTCTGGAATTTAGGTTAAGTTTAGATTTAAGACCTCTCCTGGCACCACATTATCATAATCATCCTATCACATCATCGGGGTAATGTAACTCCGCCTTCCAGGCGCCCCAACCTCAGAAGTGGGTTACAACTAAGCCACGGCCAGGAGAGAAGACCAGAAATGTCGAAAAGACAACCTGGTGGCATTAGATAAAAAAAAAAAAAAATACGTGCTACATGCTTTGCCCATCTCATACGTCTGGATTTAATTTTCCTAACTATATCAGGTGAAGAATACAATGCGTCCAGTTCTGTATTGTGTAATTTTGTCCATTCTCCTATAACTTCATCCCGCTTAATCCCAAGAACCTTATTCTCAAACACCCTTAATCTCTGTTCCTCTCTCAAAGTGAGAGTCCAAGTCGCAAATTTAAATATTCTGCTTGCTAACAAATAAATTTTAAATTCAAGAAATGAAACAACTGACAATTCCACAGGTGAATGAAAGCAAAGAAGGGTGCCAGACTTGTCATGAACCGTGACGAAGATGTAAAATCTGTCATTTTCGTTTGATGCAACTGGTCAAACTTTTTAAATGAGTGCAACCCCTATGCATTTTTTTCCCCCTGCAGTTATTATCAGATTAAGTTGTTGTTTTCTAATGCCAGGCGTTTGACAATAAAGTCATTTGACCTCTTGCACTCCCATATTTTTCAAAGATATTATCATGGGCAGCCACTGAAGCACAAATTTTAAGGTGTTTTTTTTGTAATGCTGCAGGAGAAAAAGAACCACTCTTAATGATAGGGAAATCATTGAAACTCCATTTCTTGGTTTGAGTTGCACAATGGGCATTTAGGGACTGACTTCATTTAAACAGTTTTTCTCTGGAACTATCGAAAAAATATATTCCAATTCTATGAAGATTGTGTCAGGATAAAGATAGAACTAATGTTGGGAACAGTTTTTTTTTTTTTAGTTAGGAAGCTCAGGGAAATGACTAAACTAATCAAGTCGTCCTTTTAAATAATAATTTGTTTTACTGATACAGTGTTGCAGTTCCTAACAAAGAAGCCATTGAGAGATATTGATGAAGCATTACTGAAAGCAACGTCACAAGGAAATCTGGACTTGGTTCGTGCTTCAAACTAATCAAGTAAATAATAATTTGTTTTACTGAAAGGAGAGATATTGATGAAGCAAACATAAACTGTTTCAATAATGACATAGAAACACCACTTCATATAGCAGTTTTGCGTTATGATGTTCTGATGACTTCTTATTTCTTGGATCTACCTACAATTAATATAAATGCTCAGGACTCGACAGGAGACACTCCTCTACATGTTGCCATACAATTACGGCACTACCGTGTAAGTTTCACTGCAGTATATAAATTAATTTTGTGCGAGATCGTGCGTATTTGCTTGGTTTCTGCACAAAACCAATCCGCAGAAAGTCTAAAATTCCACATTCAGTATTTCCAACCTAACACACACAACAATTTCCCTCTTCTTACCGCTTAAGTGACATATTAATTTTACTGCTTTAGGCTTTTAACATATTATTTTTAGGGATGTTCAATATAATAATAATTATAAATTGGAAACTTACCACTGCAATTTCACCTAAATTGCACTGTTAATTATTGTTTTTAAATATTCGCAAAAATTAAGTAAACTCTACAACTCCACTGAAGTTACTGCATTCGTGATGCAAGTAACATTAAGGAAGCCGTGAAAAAATCAACAAGACGTATATCACGGCCTGCTGGAGTATAGTAAACACAGAAAACATTTTAAAGCAATAATGTTGAAGATAGATATTTTTGTTTTGCAAATTTGCCGTCATTGAACAGAAACCAAGATGACAATTTCATTGCAACTAATTAGAAATTCCTCTTTCAGGTATGTAATAAACGATCTTTGCACAAAATAATGTACGATACACGAGCGGTATGTTTTCTTTCAATTCTTGGAAATTAAAAAAGCTCAACTACGTTTCGCTTTTTCAAACTTTTCCTCGAACATGAAAACTTCAACATACCGCTCTTGTAACGCATATTACTATAGTTGTCCAGAGTGATTAAGGAAAACCATACTATGCTTGTTGTTAAATCCGAGGTCTAAATCCTCTCTAGTGACCAGCCTGATGGTCTAGTAGTCAGAGCTGGTTACAGTTCATGAACACAGTGATTCCCGATCAGAACACAGGGATTTTTCCTCGAAAGGGAATTGTTCCTGCATTCGTCCATGGTCTGGTAATTAGGTTAAGTTTAGGTTTAAGACTCCTCGTTTTGCCACATATTGATAGTCATCCTATTGTGGCGCCATGTTGGAAGACCTGATCGCGTCGGGGAAGTTGCTCGCGCATCAAGTGCGAGGGAAGGTGCAGCGTAACGCCGAGCAGAAGGAGCAAGGGGGGGGGGATATCTGGAAGTTTCGAAAAGCCACGCGACCCAATTGTTGTAGAAACTTCGGGACACAGTACATTCGAGAACGTGTGATTTAATAAATGAAAAGGGGCGAGAGAGCCGCGAGCCAGTCAGTTTGTGAATCAGCAGCAAGGAAGCTAGCCTTCGAGACTGGGGTTCGACGTGCAGTGAACTTGAGTAACTGTGGCAGCGTCCAGGCGGAAGCAACGCTTCCGGGAGTCTTGGGTTCGACGTGCAGTGAACTTGAGTAACTGTGGCAGCGTCCAGGCGGAAAGCAACGCGTACGGGAGTCTTGGGTTCGACGTGCAGTGAACTTGAATAACTGTGGCAGCGTCCAGGCGGAAGCAACGCGTCCGGAAGTCTTGGGTTCTACGTGCAGTGAACTTTATCTGAAAGTCTTGGGTTCGACGTACCGTGAACTTGAGTGAGTGAGCTAGAAGAACTAGCCAGGGCGAACGAACTGTGAACTAAGAACTGACAGTTTTGTTTTGTAAATAGTGCTTTGTGAACATTAGTTGAGATTAGGAGTACATTGTTGTTCTCCTCAATAATTCACGTGAGTTGTTATTGTCTTTCTGTGGAGTGCAATAACTACTGTATTGAGTGGAATACCCATTGTTGACGGGTATGTGGTTGACAGCTAGGAATAAAAGTAACATTACTGTTATATAAAAGTTACACTATCATATCAGGGGCAGTGTAACTCTGCCTAGAAGTGGGTTGGTTACACATATGCCGTTGCCTGGAGAGATCAGAAATGTCGAATGACAACATGATAGCATTGGAAAAAAATCTTGAGTTTTGAGTAAAAAGAAGAACTATTTTGCATTGCCTGTAATGAGGCTATTAGCAAAAATCTAATGTTTGCAAAACGTATTGAGCTATAATACTAGACTGTGATGATAGCATTGGAAAAAAATTCCATAAAAAAACAAAATTGATAAAACATGGGAAGGATGATGCATGGACCATAAAAACAACAAAGATTAAAATGATGTTACAACAGACATAAAAGAATACAAAAAACACTCGTAATTTTGATTAAATTAATGAACATGAATGTATCATGAAGGCAAAGGAACTAACAGAAAAATGTTCACATAGAGTGAACTGAGTAAGAAATGTCTTGTTCCTATTGCCGAAACATTGTGTCCTGATAAATCAATATCTTTTCGAAGTATAAAGCATATACATATATGCTTTCACGTGTTAATTAACTAGGTTACCTTGTTGACTAGTTTCAGCTGATGGGCTATCATCAGAACTGGGTGGTCTTCACGCCTTCTGATTGCGTTTCCTGTGGGGGTGTGTTTGTGTTGTGTAATTGAAGTGACAGAGAGTGTGTGCGTTCTGAAATTGAGTTGTGTGTCGAGGATTTGGTGCAGTGTGTTTTTGTGTGCCTGTATATTTCGTATTGTTCTAGTGTGTTTAGTTTCTGGTTTTTCGGTTAAAGATTCAGAATTTCCATGTCTGTGTTTATGTTGCTGTAGGTGTGGTCGGTATTTGTGATGTGTTCTGCGTATATAGAAGTGTTCTGTGATTTGGTTATGGCTGTGATGTGTTCTTTGTAACGTGCTTGAAATGATCTGCCTGTCTGTCCTATGTAGAAGTTGTTACAGGTATTGCATTTGAGTTTGTATACGCCTATGTGGTTGCATTTGTTTGTTTATGTTGTTTGTGTGTTGAGATGCTTTTGTAGAGTGTTTTGTGTTCTGTATGCGATGTTGTAATTTAATTTCTTGAATGAGGTTGCAATTTTGTGTGTTTTTGTTTTCGTATGTTAGTGTGATGTATTTTTTGTGTTCTTGTGTTTGTGTTGTATTCCTAAGTATTTTGTGATTCTGTTTTGTCTTTCTTATTATGTTGTCTATTATGTTAGGTTTGTATCCATTTTCTTGTGCTACGTATTTGATTGTGTTTAACTCTTCCTTGTAGTCTTATTGGCTCATTGGTATGTTACTTTGCTGATAATGAAATAGTGACCATGAGTGTATTTTCAACGTGTTCTCGACTATTGCTACAGATGGGAGGAATGAAGCAATTTTGCATGTACGCCGTATTTATTGATTTTTTTTTTGCAAGACAACTTGCTTACACTCGTTTCATAAATATATTGATGTCTTAATTACTACCATTATAGGTTCATTCCGTAATATGCCACTATTAAATCTTTACAGGAGGATACACATTAACTATTTTGATATGGTTATATTTGTAAGTGGTTCAATGAGATATTTGATACTGTACTTTGTGTCAAATTTGATTAATACATGTTTGCCAAAATTCCTTAGTCAAATGTAGAGTTATCATTTTAATAAGCATATTAATGCTAATGAAATAATTGTAATATATTATAATTATAATGTTTCATTAATTTTTACACAACTTCTGCAGATAGTACCACTGCTATTAAAACATGGAGCTACAGTCAATATTGCAAACAACAGGAACAGGACACCACTGCATGTTGCAAGTGATAACAGTATGCTGAATGAATGCAGATTAATAATTGCTCATGGTGCACAGGTGAAGTATATAACTTTGTACACAGGAGATTTCCCTGGCTAAACTTCGTGAGTACAGTGAAACCTGCCTTTGCAGTCACTTCATTTGAACGGCCACCTGGCCAAAAGGCCAATTTTCTCTGGAACCAATTGGATTTTCCATAAGATTAATACAAATTCTCTCTCTATTTAGCGGCCACCTCATGTGCCGGCCAGCAGCCGGGATCTATTTCGATTGGAACCTGACTATAACAGTCACTGTCCAACAAAAAAATTTTTTTCACGGATACTGTCTCACCTATTTTTCGATAGATAGAGGACAGGAAGCAATATCACAGGGACAATAAGTGTACAACAGTACACCCTCCATATCTTGGGGTTAGTTGGTTACTGTTTTATGACTCTTTTGTCATTTTCCACTCTGACCCTGCACAGCTATAAATTCTTATTCATTTTAAAGAATTGAAACACGGACTTTTCTGTCGAAAATGTCAACGTTTTAGGTCAGTAGTTAACCATTCTGGCCTTTTTTATTATTTTTTTCTCCTCTTTCTATCTTTCTCTATTTGGACCAGCTTTTACGAATTTTTCTTCTTTTCATTTAGTTGATTCAGAGGAACTGTGAGTTAGTTTAAGAGAGAAGTTTAGAGGTGAGACGAAAAATGGTTGAAGAAAGTGAGAAGGGGACATCTGCGAGAAAAATTGCAGAAATATTCAAATGTGGAAGGACACCAATAAACGGTATAATTAAGAATAAAGATGTAATATTAAAAGAGTGGGAGGAAAATAAGCGTGGTGACCAAAAAGGAAGAAAGAATCTGTGTTTAGTAATGTGAATGATTTCGTTTATGAAATTCAAGTGCGTGAGGGCGAAGAAATTGCCAGTAAGTGGGCCTATGATTCAAGAAGAAAGCTCTTGAAATTGCCAAAAAAACTCAATGTAAGCAATTTTGTTGCTAGTAATGGGTGGTTAGATGCTTTAGAAAACGGCATAACATTGCATTTCGTTCTGTGTCTGGTGAAGGAGGTGACATTGCAACCAATGTTGTTGAAGAATGGAAAAAAAGACTGCCTTCAATTCTTGCAGAATATGAACTCAGAGACATTTACAATGTTGACGAAACAAGTTTTTTTTTTTCAGGGCCCTACCTAACATAACTTTTAAGTTTTAAGAAAAAAGAGTGTAATGGGAGGAAGTTGGCAAAAGACAGAATAAACCTGCTCTTTTGTTATAATGCTGCAGGAGGGAAATCATTGAAACCGAGATGTTTGAAAAATGTTGACATGGGCTTATTGGGGGTGAAGTGGACACCCTGAAATGCCAAACAATAAAGCTTGGATGACATCATCATTGCTTGAGAATTGGCTATGCGATTTCAGTTCAAAGATTAAACGACAAAATCGCAATGTGATCCGTGAAATTGCTGATTCTTCCCCAAATACGACATCACACCTCCAGCCCCTTGATCAAGGTATTATCCAGTCATTTAAACAAGTGGCCACCTGATAAAACGGCCATTTTACAAACTAACTTGCAGATGGCCGCTTTAGACAGGTTTCACTGTACTTGTATGTTAGGAATAGCATGTGATCAAGGGTGGATACAGAGATTTACATGAAACGTGAAAATGTTTCTGTGGCAGATCCTTATTCTTAATGCTTTACATTACGAATGAAAGATTAATTTCTGAAACAAATAAATACAGCTTTGGAATTTATGCAAAACTGCAGAACACTCTAAAATATGGGCCAAATTGTCGTCTCGTGTCCTCAGGGAATAATCATAATTTAATAACTCTTCCACATCCATTGGCGCTGACTTCTCATTTTTTCAGTGAGTGCTCACACTTTGGCACTGATATAAATTTACAAATTAAAAATTCAAGATAAAACAATCAACAGTATTCGTGTAATCTAAGATAGTACAAAGCGTTCGACCCAAGATGTCTCTCATTACCAGTGTCCGCATGCTATACGGGTTGCCCATCTCCCACCAAACGGTGACCATAATTTGCAGCAAAATAAAACTCATAATACTGAAATAAAAGGCTTACCGATACCTTACTGTAGTAACTGCTGGAAATGGTGACCTTCAGCATTCAGGCATGCTTGACATCACTTCAGTACATTCCCGGACACTTTCTATAGTCCATTTTCAATTATGTTCTATATTGCTTGTTGGATGTTTTCTTTCAGTTAAAAGAAATGGGCAACGGACCTACACAACTTCCCCACAAAAGTTTCGGCATTTTTTTTTTTTTCAAATTAAAGCTTTCAAAACAGAAGTCTTCGTTTTCACATGTTGCATTCGGTGCTTGGAGTGTGTCTACTCGAATGTCATTTGCACAGTGAAAGGGCTCAGAACCCTTCTCTTGTGAGGACTGTGGCAGCCCCTCTCAATGGCGTTCCTGTCCTGATGCTGTTCTGTCATGCTTTTCTCCCCCCCCCCCCTTAGGTGGGAGTTGTTAGGTTACGTCCATTGCTGCTTTCCCCCTTAAAAATTCTCTAAAGTTTCTTCGGTGGAATGGCCTAACTCGGAATGAGGCAAGTAGCCAAAGGCTTGGAGCTCACACATTCAGTTTTTCTCAGTTCCAATTTTCCTTGCAAGGACAGGTTCTCGCATACCTTTTAAATATTTTCTCCTACCATTCATTCACTGCGGTGAAAGAGACCTCTAACAATAGTTACAGCATATTCTTAAAACTGCATCATGTAAATGGATAGTTTGTATTCTTTGATAAATATCACATTACATGATCGATGAAAATTATTTTTCAATTGATCGTAGCATACAGCCAGCAGTATGTTTCATTCAATCAAGTAAAATCAAAACCATTCACAGTAACTTCAGGTGTACCCCAAGGATCCAATCTTGGTCCCTTGTTCTTTTTACTTTATATCAATGACTTACCTAAACAGATTTTGCACTCTAAATGTTTACTATATGCTGATGATGTTAAATTGTATAAAGTCATTGACAAACAAGACGTTTTTGATCTACAGCATGATTTGGATAGACTATATAGATGGAGTATCGATAATTTTCTTCTGTTAAATATTAATAAATGTTGCTTTATGACGTATTCTAAAAATAAGACAGTTGCTCGAAATTCGTATGAAATTAATGGTGTGAAGTTACCTAGAGTAGAATCATTTAAGGATTTGGATATTTATTTTACACACAACTTATGTTTTAAAATGCACTTCAATCACGTGGTAATTGATGCATATAGAAAATTAGGATTTATAATCAGAAATACAAAATAATTAAAAAAATAAATACTATTGATACTCTATATAAAACTCAGTTAGGAGTAAGCTAGAGTATGCGTCTGTAATATGGTCACCTCAGTTCCAGTCCCATCAGATGCAAATAGGAAGGATACAGAAAAGATTTTTACGTTATTTATATTTTAAAAAACATCACGTGTCGTCTTATGACAAGCAAATTTCATATAATCAGTTACTTTTTGAATTTAATTATAAAACTTTAAAATCTCGACGATTAATAAATAGTCAAATTTTACTCTATAAGACTGTTAATGATATATTGAATAACTGTGATTTTCTTAAATTCCTTCAGTTCAGTGTAAAAAAAAACAATTACGTCACAGGCGATCTTTTGTTATTCCCATTCCTAGAACTGTTTTCTTCAAGAACTCTCCACTGTTTGTTATGTGTAATTGTTTGTTTCTTTTTTTCTTATTATGTATTTTGTGTATGTATATGTGTAAGCCACCTGTAATTGGAAGCCTGCTTCTGTTGGTGATGGATTTCAATAAATAAATAAATATGAAGTGAAAATCGAAACAAATCAATTTCACCACAAAAATTCATTAAATATATCCATTGGGTGCTTGAGTCCTGGATCACCTACGTAGTCGACACCAATGTCCACATCAATCTATTGGCATACCGGTATGCGATGATCAACTTTGGGAAAGAACAAAGAAGCAATGTTAAAAAGAGAGGCTTCACCTAGTAGTTTCCAATTACTTATGTTCTGTTTCTACACATACTTTTTTACTGTACAGTAACTGTCAATTTAAATCTTATGTTCAAATTTTTTGTTTCATTCAATTTTTTATACTGAAACCTTCCTATCAATAATCGTTATTAAATAAAATGTTCGATAATATACTCTAAAATGATTTCTAAATTATTTTCCTTTCCATTTTGAGAGCCAATTCCTTATCCAACACCAAATACAATGCATTCTATTGGTTTAATGTTTTCACCCTTGTATACTTTACTTCGTTTCTTGCTTTGTCTATTTAAAGACTCTGGAGTTCAGCAAAATATTTTATTGCAAAGACATATAAAATATCAATCAATGTTCCAATTCCACAAAGTAGAACACTTGGAAGAACAAGGAACAGGATATTATAGGAAAATAAGGAAAACACAAACACGCATACACACATAAACAGTCAAACATTATAGTCTCAGAAGTAATAATTTGAGGAGGAGGTGGAGGAGGAGGAGGAGGAGGACGAGGTGGTGGTGGTGGTGGTGGTAGTGGTGGTGGTGGTGGTAGTGGTGGTGGTGGTGATAGTAGCAGTGCCAAGGCACTTGTATGTTCTCCACTCACTCTCTCGCTCCCCAATACGATGACGGTTCTGATATAAGTTCCTGTATATATGAAGAAGTTTCATATTTGGGCTTTATATAACTTTTATTGGAGCACTAATTGGTCAGATATTATCGACAGAAATGGCACTTACATCACTGCGTCAATCGCTCTACACTAACAGAGCCTCAGTTGCATAAGCAGATTACACTATGGGCAAGTTGAGGATGAGATTTGAATAGGAGAGGTTATACAGTGCACTTCCTCATCTCTTGCAATCCTAATTTGAGATAATAATTATTATTTAACAAAGTGGTTTCAAAATTTGTTTGCTTATGGCATGATACTGTGAAAAATCATGAAGTACAGATGTGTGCCAATCATTCTTGTTAATTATTACTGGAGTATTTTATGCTAAGTAACTTAGTTTTCTGCCTGAACCACTTAATATAAAACGTTAACCAATACTCTTCTGTTTCCATTTATGAATTGGATAAATAAATTTTATACCAAGATTATCTATGGATTTTATCTATATTGGCAATAACGTAATTCAGCACAAATTTCGTAAAAAAAAAACAGAGCACATCACTTTCCTGCTACATTTAATATACTGTTATTTTGTTGCCACATATACCAAATAAGTAAATTTTTCATATGAAAGGTCCACGGAAAGAACAAGCTACGTCACTTTTTGTTTATTTTTGTTTTTAGTCCCATCTGCTAGCTCATCAAATGAACTATCTTTCTAGTAAATCAGAATGGCAAAAAGCCTGTATTGTAACATGGTAATTTAAACTACATGAGATGTAAAGTAATGATGTCTTTATCAATGTATTAAAATTAGGACATGCTCCCCTGTAAATTTAAAATAAGTGACTTAGCATGTTCTTTCCATGGACCCTTCATACATTGTAAATCAATTGAACAAGTTAGTTCCTTTAAACAGTCAGCCTATAATTTTTTATGTGTAAATGACAGTTGAATGTATTACGTAGTTCATGACATAATTAATCGAGTATTCAAAGCAATATTTGTCTAAATATTTACCATACTACAAAAGAAGTCAATAAAACATCAATGCAACATATTGCTATTCTGGAAGAACAACTGCAAAATCCAGGTGAATATTAAAAACACCCCTATCTGACTACTACTATTTAAAAGTACCCAAACAATTAAAATATTTTCCCTTATTTCGATTGCCATAACATTTTTTTCAATTTTTAAAATTACTATTTATAAATAAAATTTTACTTTTTGCTTCTTCTGAAATAGTACATTATGCAACGAGCCTATAATGATAGTAATTAAGAAGCGAGTATGGATGTTTATGAAACGAGCGCGAGTTTCATAATTTTCATATGAGCTTCTTAATTACCATTATAGGCGAGTTTCATACGACTTTTTATGCTCGACCATATTTCTAACTTGAAATTACCAGTATTCAGATGTATACATTTTATTTGTATCTGACAAGATCGGAAGTGACCTTGTTCTAGGTCGTGAATTGTGAGATGTGCGCAGACGCGAAAGTATTGATTTTTTCCGAGGAACAATAATGTCATAGACCTTGATGTAATCCCGTTAAACTTGATAATATTATAATATTATAACCTTGATTACTGAATTCGACATTGAAAAACGAGATGACAAATTGAATTTATTTGAATATTATTTACAATTAACGCTAATTATTATAGTAACAGAACATAACCTTCTGCGACAGTATTGGATTTCCAGCCTCCGTGACTTTTTGCTAATTCTCTTTCGATTGCATATGAGAATAATCGATACTTGCGGTTTTATAACGGTACAAAGCTGACTTGTCATTGGCTGAACACATGTAAGCTGAGTTATCATTGGCTGAAGACCTGTACTTTAATGAGTAGGTGAACTTTAATGACATGCATTAAAGGACTGCTACCAGGTGTATAATTAGTACATTTCGGCATGGTCGAGCATAAAACATTTTATGTTGCACTTACGTTGTTGTTCCTCTGAACAGCAAACATGTGAAGAATGAATATTCATAGCAATGACACCATCAATCATATGAAATCTTAAGAAAAACAATGGAACATACTAGGCTAGACAGTTTTCGGTGATTAAAAATTGCACCACTTTCTTGACTCCAGATATAGAGAGAACTTAAAGGAAAGATCATGGACAATCCTAGAATTTCATGTTAACAAGCCTAATGAAAAATGGTCATTAGAAAGACCTAATAAGCATAGAATGAGACTGTAACAGACTAGTAAGGTTTTGTACAACTGAGTAAGACATAGGTACAGTGGAGTCTCTTCGTTGGAAACTTCCGTTATGAAAACTTCTAATTTGGGAAGTTAGCCGACTCCTCCCAATACAGGAACACCACTCAATATGTTACTGATATGGCGATCGCTTTGCTCATGCTGGATGTTGATATGAAAAGATACAGTAAAGACGAAGAAAGAAATTCATTTTCACTTACACATGAAGATACAAACTTAAATAAGGATTATTTTAGCATATATAGCATATATACACAAATATGAGAAGATTTTTTAATAACACATACAAATATAAGAGTAAATGATTATAATGGTAACTCCTCTTACGTATTTACTTACTGGCTTTTAAGGAACCCGCAGGTTCATTGCCACCCTCACATAAGCCCGCCATCGATCCCTATCCTGAGCAAGATTAATCCATTCTCTATCATCATATCCCACCTCCCTCAAATCCATTTTAATATTATCTTCCCATCTACGTCTCGGCCTCCCTAGAGGTCTTTTTCCCTCCAGCCTCCCAACTAACACTCTATATGCATTTCTGAATTCGCCCATACGTGCTACATGCCCTGCCCATCTCAAATGTCTGGATTTAATGTTCCTAATTATGTCAGGTAAAGAATACAATGCGTGCAGTTCTGTGTTGTGTAACTTTCTCCATTCTCCTGTAACTTCATCCCTTTCAGCCCCAAATATTTTCCTGAGCACCTTATTCTCAAACACCCTTAACCTATATTCCCCTCTCAAAGTGAAAGTCCAAGTTTCACAACCATAAAGAACAACTGGTAATATAACTGTTTTATAAATTCTAACTTTCAGATTTTTTGACAGCAGACTGGATGATAAAAGCTTATCAACCGAATAATAACAGGCATTTCCTATATTTATTCTGTGTTTAATTTCCTCCCGAGTATCATTTATTTTTTTAATAACACATATAAATATAAGAGTATATGATTACAGTGATAACTCCTCTAAATAAAATAATTGTTTTAACATTACTTACTTCTAAAACATATAAATTTCTGAAGAATATTTCCAATACACAGGAAAATACTAGCCAACCTATTATTCATAATAACAAAACACTAACAGATAGTAGAGATATAGCAAACGCATTTAATAAACACTTCTCAAACTCTCACAGATTACATCCCAATATCAAAAAAACTGACAAATTTATCAAAAGAGAATTACATAAAAATAAAAACAATATTACTAGTACAAAACCTGAAATATTTCATCAAAATTTTACTTTCAAAGAATTAACTCTAGCTATACAAAATTTAAAGACCAAGAAATCTCCTGGCCCGACAACATTCATTCCGAATTTTTTAAACATCTGGGGAAAAAGCCAAGTCTGTACTTTTATCCATTTTCAATTTATCATGGAACACCTCAATTCCTGCAGCTTGGAAAAAAGCAATCATTGTACCAATTCACAAAAAAGGGAAACCTGCTCATGATGTTAATAGTTATCGACCAATAGCACTATTAAGCATGATAGCAAAAACCATGGAGTCCATGATCTCCAACAGATTAACTTGGTATTTAGAATCCCAAAATCTTTTATCACCAAGACAAGCCGGTTTTCGACAACTACACTCTACCAATGAACAAGTCATACGCCTCGGTCAAGAAATAAAAGACAGTTTTAACAAGAAAGAAGATACCTTGGCAATATTTATTGACTTTCAGTTAGCATATGACTCTGTTTGGAGAAATAAATTATTACTAAAACTTCCAGAAATTAGGTATCTCCAGCAATATGTTCAGATGTATATCAGAATTCCTTAGTCAAAGATTCATTGCCACTAAATTCAATAACTCACTTTCTAGTTACAAACAAACATATCGAGGTCTACCTCAGGGAGCTGTCCTCAGCACAACTTTATTCAATATTTATATAAATGACTTACCCTCCCTATTAGAGGAATTAAACATCAAAACAGCACTATTTGCAGATGATATAGTTTTGTGGACTTCCGGATCTTACAGACATAGAGACAAAATTAAAAATTCTGCTCTTAAAGCTCTAAATCAACTACATGAATGGAATGCATCAAATTTGATGACACTCAATTTAAGCAAAAGTAACTACCAAATATTTTCACTCGGTAAAAAGAAAGAGAATTCAATATCCAATACAATGGCCAACACCTTCCTAGGACTTATGAATCAAAATATCTTGGAGTTATTTTCGATAGTAAGTTAACATGGAGCAACCATTTGAAATACATTTCTGAAAAAGCTCGTAAAAGATTCTCCCTTCTAAAAAGACTAGCAGGAAAGAAATGGGGATACTCTAGGAATACTTTGAACGCTACATACAAAATGTTTATACAGCGGAGAAATTTTAATTACTTCACCTTTCATAAACGACATAGAATATGTTCAAAACCAAGCTCTCAGACTCATTACTGATGGAATCAAAACAACGCCAATAGATTCTATGAGATTCCTCACTAATATTAACAGCATCAAAATGACAATAGAAGAAAAAGCACTGATTCAATATGAAAAACTTATCAGATTACCAGGTAACAATTGGCATTCATACAGTCCTCTTTGTAGATTGAAAACTCAAAAATGTTTCATATCCATTGTTCAAGAATTAAAACAGAAATTCAATATTCCGAATTTAAAAGAAAACTTACAAATTAAACCAAACCCTTTAACTCTATTAAATATAGAATATAATCTAAATTTAACAGAAGAAATACTGAAATCAGAAGTAAACACTGAAATAATGAAACAATTGTCTTTAGAGACAATTAATATTAGGTACCCTCCACAAAAACTGGCTTCATTTATACACCGACGGATCCTTGATCTCCAGAGAACAAGGTGCCGGTGCAGGTGTTACGTGCTGTCTCTTCTCACTTTATAGATCTCTTGGATATGGAACAACAAGTTTTGATGGAGAAATCATTGCAATAAGTGAATGTCTCAGGAATCTTCTATACCACATCAATAAATTTAGCAACGCAGTTATATTGTCAGACTCCAAAGCAGCTATTCTATCAATCGTCTCTAAACACACACCTTCATCTCAAACAGCAGAAATAACTAAAATGCTCTCTCAATTATTATCACTCAATAAAAGAATTGTATTCCAATGGATACCATCCCATTGTGGAATCCTGGGAAACGAGAATGCGGATGCTTTAGCAAAGAAGGGCAGCACTGCTACTTACGGACCTGTTACTAAATCTATGTATTACTCTGTGAAGAGATTTATTAAATCTACATACTTAGACTTCAACAAACAAAATTTGATAACTCAATCCCAAGGGAAAAAATGGAACTCTCTGCATCAATATCCACAGTTAATTCCCGATTTACCACGAAAATCGTCTGTAGCTGCATTTAGATTGGCAACAGGCCATGATTGTTTGGCCAAGCACCTGCATAGAATTGAAATATATCAGTCCCCTAACTGCCCATTGTGCAACTCAAACCAAGAAATGGATTCGGAACACCTCAAAATCTGTGCTTCAGTGGCTAGTCATGATAATATTTTTGAAAAATATTGGAGTGCAAGAGGTCAAATGACTTTATTGTCAAACGCCTGGCATTAGACAACAACAACAACAACAACAACAACAACAACAACAACAACAACATTACTTACTTGCTAACTTATGGCTTTTAAGGAACCCAGAGGTTCATTGCCGCCCTCACGTAAGTCCAACATTGGTCCCTATCCTAAGCAAGATTAATCCAGTCTCTATCATCATATCCCACCTCCCTTAAATTCATTTTAATATTACTCTCCCATCTACATCTCGACCTCCCCAAAGGTCTTATTCCCTCCGGCCTCCCAACTAACACACTATATGCATTTCTGAATTCGTCCATAAGTGCTACATGCCCTGCCCACCTCAAACGTCTGGATTTAATGTTCCTAATTATGTCAGGTGAAGAATACAATGCATGCAGTTCTGTGTTATATAAGATATTTGAATTTTTCCACCTCTTCAAAGGGTAGGCCTAATTGTTTTAATATTAACGACAAAAATATTTTTAATTAATTTAGACTGATACCATTTCATAATAATACATTTACTCAGACAAAAAATTAAGTTGAAACGTGTAGGAAATCTGCTTCACGGTCCCTCCAACACTTAAAGACAAGTACATCAACCTCAGTAATATGTAGTATTAAAACAGTAAATAGTGTTTGCACTCATCCTGTTGCTTACTCCCCATTTTCTGCATACGCATCACTGGTTCATTGCTTGGGAGTGGTTGCACCGCCAAGATAGGGGCGGGCACATAAAATAGTACACAGTATGTACATATATATTAAATGACCTTTGATTGGCTAATAGTTTTTACACCCGTTTATGAACAAAGAAGGGACTCTACTGAATTGTGCTATTACTTATTACAAGCATCATTAACATTTTCTGAATTACTAGGATATTTAACACTAATACTTCTGTTAGGGTTTTATTACATTTGTTTAAAATATAACATTTTTAAGTTTTAAACTTTTACACTCTTTACTGAAAATTTTATGAAGTGAATTGACAAAAATGAGTTGTATTACAGATGCATAAAGAAGATGCTTATGGAGAGACACCGTTATCGATTGCAGTATTAAAACGAAAATGTTACAGTGTGGCTAATTTACTATTAAGGAGTGGTACATATGTGAACATGTTCAACACTACTGGTTTTACTCTATTGGGTGAAGCAGTACTCCATGCTACATTGGATAATGATTTAAGAGTAATTGAGTACCTTGTAAGTACACTCAAATTTTATAGAAACAGAGTCAGATTGCAATATTATACACAAATATAACTGGCATTCTAAATATCAGTACCATGTGAAAGGCACATATTTTCTCATAAATAAATATGATTTCTGTTCTCTCTTAAAGGGCATACACCATTTTACATTAATTTAATACACGAACACATCTATTACAAGAAATGTTCAATGGTATTATCACAGTCTAGTATATACAACCACGAAGCTCAATACATAGGGAATATGCATCCATAGATAGTTGCTAACCACTAGGATCTCTACTATCGCCTCATCACAGACAATGTGAAATAGTAGCAGCACAGTCTATTGTTCCTATTACCCTCAACAACTCAAGCTTCGTGACTGTATATACTAGACTGTGGTATTGTTTTGTAGCTTCAGCTCTAACCAACAGTAACAACAATCGAGGTTGCCAGGCAATGATATAAAACAAAAGATGTGAAATAAATGAATGAGGTGTATGAACAACTGAATGCTCATTCATATTTCTTCTTCTTCTTCTTCTTCTTCCTCCTCCCTTCAAGTATTAGGCCAAATGGCCTGTTACGATCTCACAGTTGAATTTTTAATCCAGCGCTTCTTTGGACGACCGAGAGATCTCTTCCCGTTTGGACAATAGTGGAGCATGACTTTTGGGATTCTATCTCTATGCATGCGATGCAGATGATTTATCCAGTTGTTCTGATAATGTTTTACGTGATTAATTACAGGTTCTAGTTGTAATTCTTCCATTACATCTTCATTGCGTTTGTGATCCCATTTCGTATATCCCGCTGTATATCTCATAAATTTCATTTCATTAGCTGTTATTGTGCTTTCGTCTTTCTTCCTCAATGTCCATGCCTCACTGCCGTAACAAAGTACAGGTCTCGCCAAGGTCTTGTATAGGCGAATTCTAGTATGCCTTTGTACTAGGGAAGGTTTCATAGTGTTGTTAATTATTCCCATTGTTTTGGTGTATTTAGAAATTTTCTGTGAAATGTCTACTTCATCGAAAAAAGATAATGTGTATCCGAGATATGTAAAATAATTTACTCTTTCTAATATTTTCTAAACATATTTTGCTAGGCACAGGGTATTTTCCCATTTCGTAAGCACCATATTATGTGTGACTTTTCTTCAGTATTAAACACTTTCCTTTTCTTTTGCGACATTTTCACAGTGATGCTTGCCTTGACTGTTTAACAGACATACTGACTTGAAATCTACAATCTAACTGAAAACAAGAGTTTGAAAATAAGCGTTACGTTGTTGTCAGTAATCCCCAAATCGTAACAAATAAAAATCAACATTGGACGTTATATTCGACAAATGTCTCTGAAAATGTGATAAAAATACGTCGTTTTATATGATAAGTCATAATAAGCGATGTTGTACTAAGCAATTTTTTAAATACAGTGTTTATATAGGATTTAGACAAGACCGTTAGATTTCGCCATTATAGCCAATATGTCATTAAAAACAATGTCACTATAAACAGTTTCGACTGTATAGGCCTATAGAATGAACGGTATGTAATGTCAATTTCAGGATGTTACTCTTTGAGACTTTCATACAAAAATTGTTATTATAATTTTGCTCGTTTTTGTTTCCTTTTCCAGATAAAAATAGTTTTATACAAAATATTTCAGAGCGTGTTTCTGGAAAGCCATTGAATTATAATCCCGTCACTCTAATTTCCGGCTGCCAATCAGGTTGCAGGTCGGCTACATTTAAACATGTGCGTCTTGTGATTCACTCAGGAAGATGTTATTCATTTCTTAAGGCTCGATAAATACTTAATATAATCACCCGGCATTTTTGCTCTTTCATTGGCATTCACAGAAAGCACACCAAGACATTATTTACCGCTCAATTATTTGCTGAATTACAGTGCGTTTGATTTATTATCATAAGAGCAACGACATGATAATGTTTAACGGTGTGGCAAATAGATTCTTCGTATGGTAGCTCGATAACGAAAGAACAAAAATGGCGAACGATACTACCTACCTAGACTTTATAGAGCCTTCATTTCCTATGACATAAGCAACGAGTTAGAAAGAGAAAGATATAGAGTGGTCATTGCGCCGCCATGTTTGAAGAAAATTGAACGACCGTCGGTAATGAACTTATGCGCCCAAAACAAAGTGGGCGTGGTGATAACTGACATTAGAATCGTCAGCTGTCATTGCGTTTGCATAAATCAGTTAAACTGAAGTGGAAAAACTTAGTATTTCGTCAAATACGTGCTAGGAACTTAATCTAAACTTATGTACGCTAAATTTAAAACACTTGAGCTATTCCTAGAAGGAATGCTTAAAAGAATAACCTAAGCAAAATTGTCATGCAGTATGACAAGAAGTCCTAGCAAATATACTGAAGAAAATGTTAATATTCCTAGGTTCTTTTAAATGCGACCCCCAAGATTGTCTATAAAATGAACGAGTATGATTCGGATGATTTTATTAAATTGTTTTCCCAGTCTCTACACATTGCAAAACTATTTACTATACCATAAGATAAAGAATGAAAGTAGGCCCTATCTGTAGTAAACAACCTTTACCTCCAAGCTTGTAACGTGGGTGAAACATGACAAAACTCGCTTTCAGTTTTTTTGTTACAGTAAAGTATAATTATTATCGAAGTGTGAACGTGAGGCCAACAGCCGGCTGGTCTGTCTGAGCCTTTCAAGGGCTGTGGCACCACAGATAATTATTAGTGTATAATTGAGCACCCAAGTACTATAATGGGGTAAGTAGTTACGAAAATATATATTCATACTTACCCCATTATTGCACGTGGGTGCTCAATTATGTTCTTTCATGTCCTTCCAGTCAAAATACTAACAACAATACGACCTACCCCAGAGTTTTGCGTTATTTTGGATGCGAGTGTCGAAATACAATTTTAATATTTGATTGCTATTACTAGGTTTGAAACGGAATTGTAGCGGTTTTATCCGTATTTAGTTTAACTTTATTACTAGTGAACCATTTATTTGATTAATCGTTTGTCTTCGAAATTGGCCTACTTCTTATAAGCTACAGCTCATCGTCTTCTTGTATAAGCAGTAAGGACAGAAGGAGCAGAAATAAAGGATGCCGGTGTCGAAATACAGTTTTAATATTGTATTGCTATTTGTTTTTCACTGGGTCTGAAACGGAATTGTATTGATTTTATCCGTATCTAGTTTAAGTACATTACCAGTGAATCATTTATTTTGTTTATGCCGGGCGTTGTTACACATTTATGCATGAAAAAAAATGCTGCTAATTAACAAAACTATGGAGTTAACTTCATAAAATTTACATGAAATATGATATATCAGTTGTCTTTTTCCTTTTGACATTGCAGTTATATGCAGCACACACAACAGGCATGTTTTTTCTTCGTTTTTTTGTGCTTCTTACCTCCGTTATACAACATTGTAAGCAGACGAATTTTTACAAAGGTGGGCGCTTAGCTCAGATCTGCCGTGTTTCGCGGTGGCACAGCAAAGAGCGCTGTACAGGACAACATGACCACTCTATAGTCTTCTCTTTCTAACTCGTTGGACATAAGCAATGAGGAGGAGTCACGCCAGGAATAACAGTGTCGCGACTATAATTCACAATATGCTAAGTCAATTTAAAAGAGCAGTGTATTATGATAATAAATGATTGAAATAATTTTAATTTTGTCCTTTAAATGTAAAGAAATTTTCATCATCATCATCATCATCATCATCATCGTCAAGGTTTAAGCCTCTAAAGGCTTGTTCCGGTCTCATGCATTAAACATTTGTTGATTCCATCTTTTCTTTGGTCTGCCATTGTTTCTTTTGCCTGTTGGTCTGTAATCTAATAGCAGTTTTGGAATGCGGTATTCTTCCATTCTTTCCACATGTTCCCTCCACTTAGTTCTATATTGGTATATCTTCTCTGTTAGTTTAAAGATGCCTAATTCCTTTCTTATGTAATCATTTCTCCTTTTGTCTAACAAAGTGTAGCCAGCTATACTCCTTAGGAATCGCATTTCAGCAGCCTCTATTTTTCTCTCTTCACTTTTTCTTAATGTCCAACATTCCGAGCCATATAGGAACATGGGCATTGCCATTACTTTAGAAAATTTTAATTTCGTTTCTTTCCTAGTTTGTTTGAGGTTTCTTTTTATTGTAAAATTCCTTTGCAGAACAAAAGGTCACATCTGCTCGAATAAAATTTCTTCACAAAGGACAAAACTAAAATTTTTCAATCATTTATTATAATAATAGGCTACACTGCTCTCTTAAATTAACAGCATATTGGGAATTAAATCAATGGCTTTTCCAGAACACGCTATGAAATATTTAATATGAAACGATTTTTATCTCGAAAAGGAAGTAAAAACGAGAAAAATTTTATTGAACTATTTTGTTTGAAATATCTCAAAAAATAACCTCTGAAATTAAAGACACTACTTACAGTTCTTCCTGTATATAGCTCCAGGAGCTATCTTTTTTGCAACGAAACGACTGAAAGCTCAGCTCCAAGTTACTACCAAGTATTCGGAATCACACTGTTCTTGTGGTAAAAGATCGGGCATATTTTTAACGTATGAAACAACCAAAACATTAATTTGACCAAAAAAAATGGAGCCACTCCTTTTGCAGGGAGCCCTTCAATTATTGCCTTGTCATCGGGAATAACTTAATGAATTCTACTTTAGAAGTGTCTCTATCTCACAAATACCAGATTAGGAGAATTACAGGAAGGTCTCAGTTGACATCTGAAGGTATAAAATACTAACTCATAACATTATCTTGAACGCTAAGAATTTAACAGAAAGTTCTAATATAAAATTTTACTTTATTTTAGATTAAAAATGGCGCAGTCATAAATGTTGGGGACACTATAGGAAAAAGGACACCTTTACATCTTGCTGCTATAAGTAACAACGTAAATGTCGCAAAATTTCTACTTGAAAATGGGGCAGATCCAACCATTTTAAACAGAGAACGGCAGCTTCCACGAACAACAGCATTATTGCATTTCAATTTTGAAGTGGCTGACCTTCTGGAAAATTATTAAATTTAGTGGAATGAAAAAAAAACAGAAAAAACGAAGTTCATTCTCCTCTCTGTTACAAGAATCGGAATGATTATTTAAGTTAAAACAGTTGGCTAATTTTACGTACATAGTAATGAAAAATAATAAAAAAAAAAAAATATAGCATATGTACACAGTTTAAAAACAATAAAGAACATTCTTTTAATATACCAGTCTGCATTTCGTTATGACGAAGCAACCTAATGATGTAACCTGAAGTGAGATTTTGAAATAAATAGTGACACTGCAAATAACACATGCTTTGTTATTATTACACATTTTATACATAGATTGGATAAAAAGCAATGGCAACACTGCTATCACGTGACGATGGTGCGTTCAAGAGTTGCCAGCTGTATGGACATGAACAAGGACTGTTAGATGAGTTAGTGTAGCCAGCGGCGACAGTACTCCATCAATCTACTGCAGTGTGTATAACGTTGACTTTCATAGGGATAGTGCGAGCGCACTAAGATCATGCTTACAAAACTAGAGCAACGTTCCTGGATCAAAATTGAAGTGGCACGAGGTCGTAGTGCACAAGAATGTTTTCAGGGACTGCGTGAAGCATGTGGCGATGCAGCGTTGCCATATCGCACAGTGGCACGATGGGTTAAAGCATTTCGGGAAGGCCTTGTTGGAAGTGCTGTGAAGGTGATGTTCATTGTGGTGTATGACATTGATGGGGTAATACTGCACACGCTGTACCTCCAAGGCAGATGGTAACACAGACTATTACTGCAGGTTCCTGCAGCACCACCTTCATCCAGCCCTCAGGAGAAAACGACGACACTTGGGGGTACGGAACCCCAACATTCT
The DNA here is from genome assembly GCA_025594305.2 of Periplaneta americana. Lineage (NCBI taxonomy): Eukaryota > Metazoa > Arthropoda > Insecta > Blattodea > Blattidae > Periplaneta > Periplaneta americana. The sequence goes on along the minus strand of JAJSOF020000005.1, from coordinate 32,234,530 downwards.
TCATGATAATGCAAAGAGTCATACCGCTGCTGCTGTAAAGGACCTCTTGCGTCATTGGCAATGGGAGATTCTGGAACATCCTCCGTACTCACCCGATATGATCCATGCGATTACGATCTTTTCACCAAAGTGAAAGAACCACTGCGAGGGACCCGGTACAATACCAGAGATGAACTTATCCGAGTTTTAGGGCGGTCAATATGGAACATCAACAAAGATGGATACGCTGATGGTGTACGACGCCTTCCGAACATTTAGCAAAAGGTAATAAATAAGGGGGGCGACTATATAGAAGATACGTAAATGTTGTACCCCTGTGAATAAAGCCATGTCAGAAATATCGAACTGTTGCCATTACTTTTTATCCAACCCATATACATACTGTATATGATGACTGGGGAAACTACTAATTTATGTAAACTGTCAAGAATATTATCTTCCACGTCTCTTTTCCTCTGACAGTCCAAAGCAACTGATTTATCTTACAAAATAGGCTACAGAATTCATTCTAAAAAGAAAATAGCTATCAGAATATGTATGATATGTTTTTCTCGTATTAAATTTTACCGTACCTAGTTAACATGTTTCGACCTGTTATTGGCCTTCTTCAGAACTGGTTGTTGCTGGTCTTGGCGCCTTTTGTTTTGTTTCCTGTGGGGGTGTGTTTGTGTAGTGTAATGTGGAGTCAAAGAGTGTGTGTGTTCTGAAATTGAGTTGTGTGTTGAGAATTTCATTTGGATGTATTTTTGTGTGTCTGTATATTTCGTATTGTTCTAGTGTGTTTAGTTTCTAATATAAAATTTTACTTTATTTTAGATTAAAAATGGCGCAGTCATAAATGTTCGGGACACTATAAGAAAAAGGACACCTTTACATCTTGCTGCTATAAGTAACAACGTAAATGTCGCAAAACTTCTACTTGAAACACTAGAACAATACGAAATATACAGACACACAAAACACATCCAAATGAAATTCTCAACACACAACTAAATTTCAGAACACATACACTCTTTGACTCCACATTACACTACACAAACACACCCCCACAGGAAACAAAACAAAAGGCGCCAAGACCAGCAACAACCAGTTCTGAAGAAGGCCAATAACAGGTCGAAACATGTTAACCGGGTACGGTAAAATTTAACACGAGAAAGACATATAATACATATTCCGAAGTGAGTGTTAAAAGTTGTGTAATCTAGATGTATGTTAAATAACTATCGTCATTCATTACTACTATTGTCTCCATACATACTTCTCAGAAAGAAGGTATAAGGGTTCTTTGATTGAACACAATAACTGTGTGGACTTCTGTAAGTGTCGTTGCATGGTGAATACTTCTGGGGAACGCCTCTAAGGACCAGTGGCGAAGCTCGTAAGAGGCTTTTGAGGCTTATATTATATATATATATATATATATATATATATATATATATATATATACATACAGGGTGTTTAAAAAATACGGGGCATAATTTAGGTATGTATTTCCCACATGTAGACAATCAAAAAGTTCATTACAACATGTGTCCGGAAATGCTTCATTTCCGAGTTATGGCCTTCACAACATTGAAATTCACCGGAACGTTTTTCTTTCCGCAGGTCGTTGTCATTACAGAAGATGTTCAAAATGTCCACCTCCTGCTTGAATACAGACCTCACATCGATGTCTCATTCACCTGCGAACACAATCCCAAACTCCAGGAGTATTGCGTATGTCCTCAGAACATGCCACAATTCGATTCCGAAGGGATTCCAAATCGGGCACCGGAGACGAATAAACCAATGATTTTAAATGGCCCCACAAGTAGAAAACGAGAGGGTTCAGATCAGGTGAGCGTGGAGGCCAAGCAATTGGGCCACCTCTACCTATCAATCGGTCAGAAAACCTTCGATCCAAGTACCTACCGGCGAGCTGTACGACTGAAGTGTGCAGGAGCGCCATCATGCAAGAAGTGAATGTGTTGACGATTGATCAGTGAAGTGTCATCTAAAACATGAGGTGTGGTGTTTTCCAGGAAGTTTGTGTACGCCTGCCCCGTAAGTCTGTTTACAAGTACAGCTAATCAATCGCCAATGATACCGGCCCACATGTTGAGGGAGAACCACACCTGGTGATGAGATGGAACAGTTGCACGTGGGTTTTCATACGCCCATACATGTGATTGTGGAATTTTGTTATGCCATCTCGTGTGAACTGTTCGGATTTACACCACACTGCTGCAAGAACCACTGACAGAACCTAACTCGTGCAGGGTAATCTGCTGGTGACAGGACCTGTACACGTTGCAAATGATAAGGATACAATTGATACTCTTTCAACAGTCTCCGGACAGTCGTATGAGGAACATTGACTTGCAATGCTACCCTTCGTGTGCTGATGTCATGTTCACAGCCTCCAGAATCTCCTCCTGTACTTCTGGAGTTGTAGATCTTGGTCGTCTCCTTCCCAAACCAGGAGAGTGAAATGTGTTATAGTGTGTCAGTGAAATGTGCCCTAAAGTGTCAGTGAAATGCGTCATAGTGCCACTACAGTGAGATGAGAATAAAGTGAAAGACTATTGAAACTTATGTAGGGCCTATACATAATTATGTAGGTTGTAATGTAAAATTAGGTATTTTATTTATGTTTTATTATTATTGTGTTAAATTATATTGTGTATTCTTATTGTATTGTGTATTGTATAATTGTATTGTGTATTGCTTATCATTTTTTTGTGTATTGTTTATATTGTGTATACCATTGCCACCAGGTGCTTGCCCACTTGCAGTGTAAATAAATACATACATACATACATACATACATACATACATACATACATACATACATACATCATCATCATCATCATCATCCTCATCCTCTTATCGTGTCCTCCTTTCAGAAGATCGATTCCAAATATGCCTCCATTCGTCTCTGTCTTTCCAAGCTTTTTTCCTGTTTATTTAATCTCACTTGTATCCCCATTCTTGCAAGTTCTTCTGAATTTTATCTATTCATCTTTCGCGTGGTTTTCCCATTAGCCATCTACCTTTCACTTTTAAATTTAATATTCTCTTTAGCAGCCTTTTCCTTTCCATTCTGTTAAGGTGCTCAAACTATTGTAATCTCTTATTTTCTAATTATGTTGTTAATTTTCCAACCTTCAGAGTTTCCGTGATTATGTCGTTTCATATTTTGGCTCTTCATGTCTTCTAGATAATACCTCGCAGGGTTTTCATCTCTGAGGCTTGAATTCTGCTCAGATTTTTTTTTTTTGTGTATGTCCAGGTTTCTGAAGCATATGTCAAGAAGTATAATGTATGAAACAAAATGTGTTTACAAAGATAAAAGACCAACACCACATTTACATATTAAAATAGCAGATGGACAAAGACGAAATAGAAATTTTTAATTTTCATGGTATAAGAAATATCCTTGGCTAAAAGGGTGCTATGAAGTAAATAAGTTAAAGACTCTATTGCTTAGTGTTTCATTTCGGAACTCTACGCTCCTATTGAAAGCCCTGAACCACCAAACTCCCTCATATATCGGAATATTTTCTACAACTCCCCTGACTCCACTTGCAAGATCGACATTTAGTACATTCTCTTTGCCTGCTATATCGAATTATACCGTACATGATTCCACACCCAACTATCTTGCCTCTCGGTTTACTCTCCTAGCTTCACATCATAATCGTAATACACGTTCACAGCACAATCTGTTGCTATCAATACCACGTCATCAGACATCTCTGTACTCAAGTTCTTTCTCAATAGCCATGGCCCGTTCATGGAATTCGCTGCCGCTGAAATCAGGGGTAGTCTTTGTCCTCAGTTGTTTAAATTAGGTTGTTTAGAAATATTTTAAATGCACAGAATTAGTTTTTTTAGGTATAATTTTGATTTATTATTATTATTATTATTATTATTATTATTATTATTATTTTATTTTACAGTCATTACTTTATTTTTCCATTAACACTTATATCTAGGTAATTGTCATTGTCTCAATGTAACACGTGCATTTTCTGTGCTGATCATACTAATTGTACTATTCCTTTTAGCTGTGAGATTATATTCATATGTATTAATCCTTTTTTAAGTTAATACTTGTATACTAGATATTTTCCTGTTTGTGATTATGTATTCATTCTCTTTTTTATTATAGTGCCTATATATATTTTTTTTTTATTATTATTTTTTAAAGTTAATATTGATTGTGTATATGTATTAAATCTTTATTTTTACTTTATTATGTTTATTATTATTATTTTTAAGTTAATATTTGTATACCGGTATGTATTTTTCTGTATGTGATTTGATCCTGGCTGAGTGGAAGAGAAGGTCTGATGGCCTTAACTCTGCCAGGGAAAATAAAACTATTATTATTATTATTATTATTATTATTATTATTATTATTATTATTATTATTTTTTTTTATTATCTCCTATTACTATACCTGCATTCCGTTTGGGGGTGAAAACGAGTGGTCATCATCTTCTTGTGGGGACTGTGTCACAAAAAAATTTTATAGAAAATCCGATAAACATCTATTCTATAAAAAGATACAAGTTAAGCAGGTTTTTTCAGCATACCCAGTATTTACACCTTAGCTTCGCCACTACTGAGGACAATGCTATGGCTAAACAATGCTCCACTTAATCTCTTTGTGGACAGCCACAATTGGAACACTGCTCTACGATAGAGATTTAAAACAGAGTAAAGGAGGAACTAATAGACATGCTCGCATTTTGGACACCATGCTTCTTCTAGATGCAGTGACTGGCTGCATACCTTCCATATAAATGAAGACAAAGCAGGAAGAATGCTTCATTTCGTATGTCTGTGGTGTTGAAATAAATCTCCAGTATTTATTTATTTCATCAATCTTTGTTCAGTCATGGCGGATTAGATGTATTCCAGTTCTTAATCCGCCATCACTCTCTATACAAATATAACAAAAACTAATACAGTACATATTGAACCTATAAGTATCCTCTGTTTACAATAATAATAATAATAATGATAATAATAATAATAATAATAATAATAATAATAATAATAATAATAATCAACTAATAAGTATAGCTCTTGTATTTAAAACTCCTACTTTAGCTTTTTCATTTTTATGCTCAATCTCTTAAGAATTATTCTGTTAACTTCATTGACTACTCTTCATAGTTTCTTATCGTGTGACTACTCAACATTTATAATTCCATCTTCGTTAGAGCTTTGACTTTCTCTTCACATCTAATTTTAACTCTAAAAAGAAATTTTCCTAATTTATGCAGATTGCTGGCGTTTAGGTGACCATTCATTGTTTTATAAACTACTATAGCGTTTATTTGTAGAAATTTTTTATCCACCCAACTGTTTCTCAAATCATTCATTGCCTGACACTTCAATGCAATATGCATTGCGTCTTCAGCTAGTCCACACAAAGGACATTTATCCTCCTCTATGTTCCTTCTCTTATTCTTGAGTCTCCAGATACCTAATCTCTACCATGCCATTCCCGTTCTCTCTTCCCTTGAATTTAGTCTAACATATTCTTCCTGTTCCCAAAACTGCTTAACCTCCCTATTGTATTTTAGTGAGCCTAGGTCTTTAATATTACTAAAAACATCTTGTCTCGAAATTTCGTTTGCCCTTTCTTTTAGTATTCTTCCACTAGTTTTCGTGTTTATAGACCCTAGTTCTCTCCATAGCCAATTTAGACCTAATCTGCTTATTTCTCGTTCCAGCTCTTTCAGCCAATTTGATTTCCAATTAGCGGCTTTCATACAAAAGATACATGTTTTCATAACTGCCGAATCATTCCTACACAGAATATTACCTAAATATTTTATTTTTCTTTCTAGAATAATTCCCAAACTCGAATCGGTTTCCATCTCTAGTAACGCTGCCAGGTTAGAAGCATTCTCCGGTATTCCTAGAAATTTTTTACACATACTTACTTACTTTTTCGATGTTTCTGCTGAATAACCTACTACCCCAGATCTCAATATTATATAATATTTTTTATTCTACTAGTGCATTATAGATGTTGACAAAATTCTTCACCCCAATATTCGGTCATTTATTTAGGCCTCTGTCTACTGCTTGTAGTGCATTTTTTCCTTTATTCCGTGCCAATTCATTTTGCAACTTCCAATTTCCCTTACTTTCTATTACCACTCCTAGGTACTTGAATCTGGAAACACAATCAATTGGAATAATCTTCAGTATTATATGGACATAAAGCATTCTTCTCAAAACAGCTTTTCGTATGACTTGAATAATTTTCCCGTTTCATGCTTTGGGCACGTGATAATGTTCATGCTAAATTACTAGATGGTAATATCAACTCCTTTTGCACCAAAGTGGACAAGAAATATTTTTCCCACTCTGTCTTCAAATATAGTCTAACACAGTAACACGTTTACAAATCACATCATCATCATCATCAATAGCATTACAGCACATTGTGGGCCTCAGCTGCCTTAAAGATTTTCCTCCAACTGTTCTCTCCTTAGCCACACTCCACCAATTTCTTATATCAGTACAGTACTCAATTAAATTCTTTGTATCTTCCTACACTCAAACTATCCATACACTAAGAATTGGGCCTTTCTACCCTTATTCCTTCTAATTTATATTCTATGTTCTTTTAACAGTGTATTCTTTGTTCATCCTCTGATTATGTCCCATCCATGTTAATCTGGCTGCTTTTCAAATTATACAGGGCTAGTATAAAACATTTCCTTGATTTCATTATCATGTTTTATAAACAGTATGAGGCTTGAAGTATTGAAACATACATACATGAAACGAGCAAATCACCAGGCTTTGTTTCAAATTTCGTGTCATTAACTTAATATGCAAGTTTGACAATTAGACGACTAAGTACACTATAAGAAATGGCGCTAACAGGAGAAGAGAATGTGAGGAGCATTGTTTCAAACAAATTATATAAAAAAAAAACAACAAATTTTACAGGAAGAACGAAAAACTGATTACTTCTAATCTGGCTAATTTTTCACAAAGTGAAAAATGTGAAATTATTATGCTTGAGGTATTACATAAGTTAGGTCAGATGCAACAGTGTTCATGGGTAAGATAGTTATATATGATAAAAGTAATATAATACAGTTATATGAACACTTTTTAATGGTTGAATAAAATTAATCAAATCGGTTCAAAACCATACATGTTTCGGAGGAATGCTCCTCCATCTTCAGTGGTAGTACCACGACGCTGGTACAGTTGTTCGAACGCGTAACGTAGCTTAAGGAAGACTGACCAGTCTTCAACGCTGGTACAGTTGTTCGACCGCGTAACGTAGCTTAAGAAAGACTGACCAGTCTTCCTTAAGCTATGTTACACGGTCGAACAACTGTACCAGCGTCGTGGTACTACCACTGAAGATGGAGGAGCATTCCTCCGAAACATGTATGGTTTTTAACAGATTTTATTAATTTTATTCAACCATTAAAAAGTGTTCATATAACTGTATTATATTACTTTTATCATATATAACTATGCTTGAGGTATACTTCTAGGAACTTGAAAAAATGAAATCACTTTACAATTGTGTTCTTCAAATTGAAGGAAAATTGTACAAATGTACAGTCTTAGAAAAAAGTTTTGTCACACATGCTTTATAAGTCCCAGCCACCTTGATGCAGTGATCCTGCCTGCCTACCTGCACCTTTCAATTGAGCTCAACTTTCACAGCAACATCCTATCCTTATTTCGGTGTTAAATTGGTGTTGGCACTCAATTTTTCTTTCGTTTACGGTGCATATGAATTTACTAGAAGCCAAGTACGTAAATAAATTTTTACCGTAATGTGGTAACGCAATTGTAAAAAAATAACTTAAAAATTAAAAGTAAACATAAAAATAAAAAGAAAACTTTACATACAGTAATGCAATAAGCCTAGTATTGGTAATATAGTGAAAAAATTCAACTTTAACAGCACGAACACATAGACCTACTATTGCATTACAAAAATCATAATATTAAACCTACCAGTATAAGAATTCAGTAGGGGGAAAGAAACTGGGCAACCTACCCAATTATCTTCTGGTTTAGTTGTCTCATGAATGATACCTGATTGGTGTCACTTATGAGTAGGGCTAGAATTCTTAGGCAAATATTTTATTTGCACTGCAATAGAAACTCGTAATTGTGTTCTAAGTTTAGGGCAAGGTCACCTGAGCATACATTTTAAATTTTATTTCACACACAAAAAAAAAAAAACATATTTTGAATTTTTTAATGTAAATGCATAGCCTATTTTCAAATATTCACATAAAACACAAAAAATAAGTTTTCATCGAATAATTTTCAACAAAATCCTCATTTCAGATTCATCATCACCCGAATGTTCAGTGCAGTTGCTTAGACATGACAGCTGGCAATTGTTTCTCGGAAATGCTTGTCTGAGGACCTGTGGAATTGCAGTCTGCTCTCTCACCACAAGCAATAAAAGAGCTGTCACCACTAAAAAATTGTACTGTAACTAACACACATAAACATTGATGTATAATTTAGGAGTGCCTTGTAAGTTATCATAACCTTGATTCAGGAAGCAATTATAATTTCACAAACATCAGTTGCCTCCGTTTTCGTTATCAATATTAAACATGTCTCTAGGGAGTGCATGTTGCTTCTCAACGGCCAGGGTGCTCTTTTTCCCAGTACAAGGCAATGTCCAGCGATAATCATCAGTCATTTGTGATGGACAACTTGAGAATGAATCTCGTTGTGTACTGTAATTCTTCAGCAGTTGGCGAGACAGCATAATTTATACTAGTGAGTACTGCATATTGTTTATATTCACATAAAATAATTGAAACATAATTAGCCTAAATATTTTTTTCTTTTTGTTACATATTTTCCCGATTTTTAGCACTTCAAAACCCGAGCCCTACTTACTTACGAGGTTCAAACCTGTCTTCAGACAGTTGACTAAATTTAATAACAACAAGAATGCAGTAAATTATACCCAAGTTACATAGTCAAAGGCCGTAGGTATACAAGCCATGAAGGCACTTGGGGAGGGGGGGAAGGACGAAACGGACTTCGGCAATAGAATGAGGTAGTGCAGTCGGCACCACGCTCCGACTGCCAATTACCCCCAAGACCAGGCGGCCCACTCAACTTGATAGGAGGCTGAGTGAACCTTGGGGCCTTGAATTGAATTGAATCTAACAGAGGAGGGCACTACGGCCCAGCACTGCGACCTGTTAAGATGTATTGCGCTAACCCTCTGGTGACGCATTCTCAAACCCACACTGGCTGACCACACTAAGTTTCTCTGTGTGCCTAGGTTTTGAACAGGCAACCCCACTCGTCCCTAGGCCAGCACCTTCCATGAGGCGCCAGCCGGCATGCGGGGAGCGCTACGGAATGATAACGAAATGGAGAAATGGCAGCGGAATGATGTAAATGCTTAATTTGGGGAAAAACGGGAGAACCCCAAAAAAACCCCAACTGCGACCTTGTCCACCACAAGTGCCACTATGGATTATCCCAGACCTGACCTGACCGGGAATCGAACCTGGGCCGTCTGTGTGACAGCAGTCTGAAGGTCTGACCATTCAACCACACCTCGGGGCCTACATAAAGGTATAAAAACACTACGGAGGGCCAATGACACCAGAAAACGTGTTTCATTTAAAAGTAACGCTGCAAAAATCTGTCAAAATGAGAAATACACTAGTTTAGCGTTCTAACCTTCTTTTTATATTAGACGTCATACCTACTGTCATATTGAATTGAAATATAATTTTATCACAGTAATTCTAACATCAATTCGTCATATCATTTAGAGACCTATCAAAATATAAAATACGAAAATCCCCTGTATATATATTTTCTTAATTCTCACTCTTCACAATTCGAATACTAGATTAAAATATATTACATCTACATATAAAGTAAATACTGGTAAGATTACTTATATAGCCTATAATGAAGAGTTGAGGTTATCCTACTCGAATAGTAAAGAAAGAAATAACGTCAATGTTTATGGTTTTATATTTAAATAAAAACTTACCGGTACTTGAAATCTTGTTAATATTCACACGCAACAGAATAGATATTTTATGCTGTCACTGTATCAATACAACAAACAACATCCCATACCACGATGACAGATATCGGTATGTTTATCCTCGGCAACCATGCACAGATGTAAATTTGAGGTTATGGTTCTGGTTCAAACGGTCCTTACGTACTTATGTCTTTCTTGCAAACATACAGTTGCGATTGTTGATTAATGCCAACAATGACAAAGTGTTCTTTTTTATCTTATTTTCTCAGTTTCTTAAAACTCGATTAATGAATAATCATTTACACTCTTTCCACCCCTTTATATTAATAATGTGAATTAATAATCCCCAGATTGCAAGAATTAGTTACAAGACAGACTTTTCCATTGTTAGCGCCAACATACTTTATTTTCTTATGCATTAAAATGTAGTCAGTTGTATTATTCAATTTCATATGAATAAAATATTAATACTTCTTACGCTCTGCTCACAATCAGAGCAGTTGCTCTGACGAGAGTACCGGTACGGTAATTAATCAGTTCAAGAGATTCTTTTTCATTCCTCTGAAACAGAAATGAGGAATTTCTTATTATATTACTCATGACAAGTTTTCATTGAGTATCGGTAGCAATTTTCTTCAGTTTATACATCATCCAATATCAGGGGCGTATTTTGCGGGCTACCGGGGCTACCGGCGGTAGCCCAAGGAAATTACAAAAGAAAAAGTTTATAATATAACATAATGTAATAATTTTGTATTATTAGTTTTACTATAGTAATTAAAATTAAAGTAATTGTTAGATATATTTTGTGTAATGATAGGGTCAGCTGTAGCCCAAACCCTTTAACCAGTATACGCCACTGTCCAATATGAAGTAGGAATAGGCCCCTATTCTTTGGACCAGTGGTTCCCAAACCTTTTGAAGACATGGCCCACTTTTGGGCAAGACTTTCTTTTGCGACCCTCCCCACCTCCAATTACCGTAGGCCTACCGGTACTAAATCCCATTCAAAAGTACAAATCCTTGTAAAATTGAAAAGAAGCATAATTTTACTCAAAACCTTTGGATACCACCCAAAGAACGACCAAAATAGAAATATATGGTGCAACAATCACACTGCCCACAATCCATTGCTCGACTCACCGGTAAGCTGTAGCAGCGTGAACGGACGTTCAGTTTCATTACGGTACGGTAGGTCTAAATTATTAGTTAAGGGTTACCGAATGAATGAATGAAAACTAATGTAGATCTTACCTTTCATCAAAGCAGATGTTGAAAATGATGTAACTTACAGCATTCTCGATACAAATTTTACATCAAGTTAAAAAATTCCGAAACACTCGTATAGTATCTCCGCCTCTGAAATTTCACATATCGCTCGTCTGATTTCATTTTCCAAGGCTTCAAGAGTATGTGGATTGTTCTTGTACACTTTCTATTTTAAAGTTCCCCACAAATAAAAATCATAGGCACTTAAATCGGGGGAACGAGGAGGCCAAAGTAGGTACACAACTAATTATTCGCTCATCGAACACCTGTTCTAATGCATGCATTGAATTCTGAGCTGTATGAGTAGTGGCGTTATTCTGTTGGAAGTGGACATATTAAGTTTCTTTCTCAGTCAACATTTAAAAAAATGGCTGCAGTATGTTTTACACATATCGTTCCGAGTTAATGATATCATAAAAGAAAATAGGGCCAGTGACTTTGCGTGAAGTAATGCCACACCAAACACTGATTTTCTGATCGTGAAGAGTATTTTCATGCACTACAAGAGGATTTTCAGTGTCCCATACCTTGAATATTGAGAATTCACATATTCACTTAAACGGAAATAAACTTCGTCCGTCATAAAGAGAAGAAGCGACAATACCATCATAGACAGATTGCAGCATCCACCAATAGAAATTTACGCTGGTAGCTGGATCCCATTGTGCTAACTGATGAACCACTCACACTTTGTAAGAATGAAAGTGTAACATTTTCAGTCTCTGTAATGCCGATCTTTGTGAAATATCGCACTCCTGCTCCAATCGGCGTGAAGATTTTCTCGGGATGGTTTCAATTCTTGAATATCTGCAAGCTTCTCTTCTGTTAGGACCCTGTTTCTCGCCATTTTCTGAATAACTTAGTTTTGTATTATTTCGAAGGCATTGCAGCATCACGGAACTGATATAGAAACTTGCGAACAGTACTGTCATACAATAATTTCTTCTTTATATATTATAGTACTGCACAACAGATATTTCTCTTAAAGAAGAAATTGTATGACTGTACGAATTGTTTCGCCAAAGAAGACTGCATTGATGCGAAGGGAATGTGGTACCACACTAAAAACAGTAAATTCTAATAAGAAAAGAAAGAAAGAAAAAATAATAAGAGAAGCCAAAATGTCGGCAAATCACACCAAAGGGATCATTATTCCGAAGTTTTAAGTTATATATTTTTACACATTTTGGTGCATAATAAATATTTAGACATATATTATATATTTTAGATTTTTTGAAGGATATTGCATATTTTGAAAGAATACACTTTTTTTTTCACCAATTTTCCCGCAAATTAATTCATAAGTTACATATTTGAAAATTATTTATAAAGTTTGTCCCTTCATCTCTAATGCATAAAAATAATTTAATAATTGAAAATAATAATGCATTCTGTAAAAAATGGACACCCCTTTGTCATGCTAACAGTTTGTATATCCCTTAAAAAGTAATGGTAAAGTAGGAACAAATACCAATTAGACGAATAGGTCAGCGAATAGGGATTATAAAGAATGGACACTTCGCGTCGGTACCTTTGATGTAGCCGGACTGATTTCAATGACCTTCAAGCCAGCTAAAGCGTGAGATTCTGCTTTCTCCCTAGAGTTGGCGCTGACATCACACCAGCTAGCAGTCGACACAGCGGAAATATAACACATATAATTAGTACATCTAGGTACATTATGTACTCAAATAAAATAAATTGTATCCATAAAATAATAAATCCGTCATTAACTGTAATGTCTAGACTCTAGAGTTCCTTTATAATGAGAGTTGAGACGTTGACCCCAACAACAATTAAAATATGTAATGATTTGATAGCGCTGAAAATGGAAAAACAAAACTCTTACGAGAAGTAAAACCATATACCTATATTATATTATATACAAATATTAAACGAATTCGATACTTAATTTTATAATGTATTATATTATTTTATAATATAATTTATGACATCTGAAATATAAAATATTATTATTACAACTAGTTTGTCACTGAGAAATAAGGAAAAGCTGTTAACTTGAATTTATTTGAAGCAAAGCGTTACTGGATTATGCAATAAGGTAGGCGATGTTTGGATCCTGTGTCTCAACTCTATTCTCAATTATCATCTTAGCGTATGCTCGATTACACTAACCTCTAGCGCTTGAAAGTGGAACTATACGCTGGCGCACAGAAAAACAAAACACAGGAAAATTCGCTCAGTGTCCATTCTTTATAATCCCTATTCGCTGGGTAGGTCATTGACTCGTAATAGTAATACAAGTCTTAAAAGTATTTTACATAGAGGCATAAACATGTATAATAAAATTCCAAGCTCCATAATAAGTAGCAAACAAAAGAAGTTTAAAAGCATAGTCAACAGGTTGCTGCTGCATCATGTGCCATATACTGTAGAGGAATTTATGTCTTTAGACCTTGCATGAAAGTGCCTACTAATGTGTAATTGTGAAGGCATGTAGGTCGTTATTGCTGTTAAGAACATTTCTATTACTATTATTATTATTATTATTATTATTATTATTATTATTATTATTATTATTATTATTATTTTTATACTATCTTAGATACAGTTCTTCTTAAATCATGTCAGCAATTAATGTCCTGCAATAACAAAGCTACAAATTCATAAATATGCCTATAGTATAGATTAAGACTTAGAAATAAGATTGACGAAGCCATGATTTGTAAAAATCTTTATGGTGAATAAATTACTATTACTATGGCAAAATCGTATTGTGCAAAATATGTGTGTTGATAGCAGAATATGCAGCCAATAAAGAGAGTGTTGTGCGGGGAGCAATTGGTGAGTGTGTTTCAGTAAAATTTAATGATGTATTGAACAAACTTTTTCCCTGTATGCAAAATACTTAAAGGTGAGTGTGTGTAGCTCCCTGACAACATTGTTCCAAGTATCATTCCTCATCTGAAATACGCGCCAGTTACTTCCTGTTTAGTTGAGAGGTGATTTTCCATTTATAAAAACAGTCTAACAGACAGAAGGCAATCGATGACCGCAGAAAATATGGAAACATATTTAATTATTAATTAAGTCTTCAATCAATCATTAACTGAGGTGCACCTGTATACTTTTTTGAGTTCTATTTTCTTATTATTGTGCAAAAATACATCATATAAAGCTTAGATTTTAAGTTATACTTGTTATTTATTACATATTTATCTACATATTTTTTTCATTTTTAGCTACATATTCATGTACACATTTCTCATTTTAATATTACATAAAATCCGGGCTCTAGTCATTACAATAAAAGAAATAGTAGTCAATATAGTAAGTTACCTATCCTCTATTCGTGTGTTAAACAACATTTCTGATAGTAGAAATTACTTCGTCTAGAATTATAATTATTAAGTCAACATTTCTGTTGACGTTTAAAACTAATTTCTTCTTTATTTCCATGTTACTGAAAACAGTACTTATGTTAGTTATTACCAGGGAAAGGATTTATATGTAAATACATATTTACTTATAAAGCTAATATAATTTATATTTTGCATTATCTTTATGTTTCACAATGTGTAGGGTTGAAAAATCCTACTTTTATTTTCCATATTTTTCCATATTTTAGAGTTTAGTACATATTTTCGTTAATTTCCATATATTTTCCATATTTCATATAAAACAGTCCATATTATATTAGGTTTAACAATAAAACAAAACAAAATTCCATTAACTTTTAAAAATACATTTCAACAATAGAGATTTAAACACATGTTCAGTAATCCCTTTAACATCAGAGTTATTTGAAAATTAGCAGTCCTATCAACAATGGGAAAGTAAGTTACAAAACTGTATTAATTTAATTTAAAATTTTTAACAGACTTCAGTTGTGCAGCTCAACAGTTAAATGCCAGTCAGAGTACACATAGGTTCAGTTTTGTAAATCATACTATAAAGACGGTAAATATGCCAAAAGTACGTCATTCAGTCAATTTAAAATCAAAACTAACAAGTTACATTTCAGAATTTAAAGAAGATGGTTTGATAAACCATAAACTGATAAACTGACAATAAAATATTATTTTGTAATTTGTGTCAGTGTGCAGTATCATCTACACAAAAGTTCCTGGTGCAACAACACATTACAACTAGTAAACATCAGGCCAACAAACAACTAAATTCCAAGCAGAGACAATTGTTTTTAACACAACCAACAACATCGAATGTAAGATCTGAGTTTAACATCGACCTGTGCCGTTCTCTCATCTCTGCTGATATTCCTCTCTACAAACTAAAGAATAAGGTCTTCAGGGAATTCCTTGAAAAATATACTCAACATACAATCCCGGATGAGTCAACACTTAGGAAGACGTATGCTCCATCCATCTACGATGAGACAATACAGAAGATAAGAGATGAAATTAAAGATAGTTCAATTTGGGTTTCCATTGATGAGACTCCCGACAAAGAAGGTAGACTTGTTGGTAATGTAGTTATCGGTTTGTTAAGTGAACAATATTCTGAACGAATTCTTTTACATTGTGATGTTCTAGAAAAGTGCAATAACAAAACTATAGTTAAACTGTTCAACGAAGCTATGGGTATCCTGTGGCCAAAGGGTATTATGTACGATAATGTGTTATTCTTTATTAGCGATGCTGCCCCTTATATGGTCAAAGCTGGACAAGCATTATCTGTTGTATATCCTAAATTGACTCATTTTACTTGTGTGGCGCATGCATTTCATCGTGTGGCAGAAGTGGTCAGAGACAATTTCCCTAAAGTAGATTTGTTGATTTCATCAGTGAAAAAGTATTTCTCAAAGCTCCCAGTAGAGTTAACGTGTTGAAAGAAATGTACCCTGAAATTCCATTGCCACCAAAGCCAATTTTAACTAGATGGGGTACATGGCTAGAAGCAGTTGAATATTATGCCGAACATATAGACTCTATTAACAATGTTCTCCTTGCATTGGACTCTGAAGATGCAGTCTCAATTGATACTGCGAAAACAGTTACCTGTGACATAAGTGTGAAGAATGACTTAGCTCACATTCAGCATACATTTTCATGCATCATAAAAACGCTCAAAAGTCTCCAAAATAGGCACCTTTCACTATCTGAAAGTTTTGAAATTATAAATAGTACTGTGGAACAACTGAATCGTGGTAGAGGTAAAGTTGCAGATGCAGTAAGAGCTAAGGTGGACACTGTACTTTCAAAAACCCTGGATATGAAGAACTACAAAAGGTTGTTGCTGTGATGAGTGGTGAATCAACAGTGAAGATTAACTTGGACTTATCCCCAGCAGACATTGTGAAATTGAATTATGTACCAGTTACTTCTTGTGACGTCGAACGCTCTTTTAGTCAGTATAAATCTATCCTCAGAGACAATAGAAGAAGATTCACTTTTCAGCACTTGAAAGAAATGTTTGTAACCTATTGTTATGGTAACAGACAATAAAAATTGTGTTTTGTTGAAACTACATTGGAAGATAAGGTACGTCCATTATATTTTTTGTTTAGTTTGATTAAAATGTACCAATATTTAACGTACATAGTCATTTTTTTATAATTTTAAGTCCATATTTAATTCCATATTTTGGTAAAAATCCATATTTAATTCCATATTTTGGTAAAAATAACTACATATATATTTACATATTTCATATATTTTTAGTCCATATAAATCCGTTCCCTGGTTATTACGAAAAGCAGTTTTTTTTTTGTGTGCGCGTGTGAACATGTGTGCGTGTGTGTGTGGTGGAAAAGGAACAGTACACGCTGACGAACGACATGGATCAGCAATCATCCAATCGAGACAATAATAATTTAAGTTTAGCATTGTAAAAAACGCATATATTTCAATAAATCAAGCTCACGAAACTACTGCGTTATAGGTCAACAATCACACCAGATCAACGTTACAACTGCCTGCAAGACAGGCTTAAGAATGTGACCAATTTCACAATAAAATTACGTACGTCTTTGCAGTTGCACTTTTACTTTCTGGAAAAATCATAACTATCCTTACATATTTCTTCACAAACTTACATCAAGTAAATGATAAATCAAGTTTGTATATAAATCATTCCTACACTGTGAGCGCGGTTACAAACAGGTTATTTACAACGTCCATTTGCATAACTAGTTCATATTTTGTCTTGTATTACATTATAACCTTGATGCTTTTTATCGGTACCTGTACTGTAGTAGCCTACAAGTTTCAGCACTAGTCGGGCTGGTAATAAAAATTTCCACGTATGTGTAGAATAGTTACATTTCCAATTCATTCATACACCAAAATATCACTTCATTAACAAAATGTCTGCTATAGATGTTGATGGAAATACAATATTGGCTGAGGCACTTGTTGCACAGGTAAATACAGTGCTCGAAGAAAATGTTGCATATTATTTTATTGCAAACTTATGAAACATGCGATATATTCTTTTTGCTAAAAATTGTTACATATTATTTTATTGCAAACTTCTGAAATATGCGATATGTATATTATTTTATTGCAACTTATGAAATATGCGATATATTCTTTTTGCTAAAAATTTTTGCATATAATTTTATTGCAAACTTATGAAATATGCGATATATTCTTTTTGTTAAAGAATTGTTGCATATTATTTTATTGCAAACTTCTGAAATATGCGATATGTATATTATTTTATTGCAAACTTATGAAATATGCAATATATATTCTTTTTGTTAAAAAATTGTCGCATATTATTTTATTGCAAACTTATGAAATATGCGATATATTCTTGTTGCTAAAAAATTGTTGCATATTATTTTATTGCAAACTTATGAAATATGCGATATATTCTTTTCGCTAAAAATTCTTGCATATTATTTTATTGTAAACTTATGAAATATGCGATATATATAGTCTTTTTGCTAAAAAATTGTTGCATATTATTTTATTGCAAACTTATGAAATATGCGATATATGTAATCCTTTTGCTAGAGAATTGTTGCATATTATATTGCAAACCTATGAAATATGCAATATATATACACGGGAAAAACGAACAATGTCACATTTCCATTAAGGGTGAGATAAGGATCTATTTCAGTATATTACTGCAAAATTTATTGGTGTTTCCACTTGTAATGAAGGAAATGATAAGTGTATTCGTGGTTTTAATTCTACTTTACCACTTTTGGTAAAAATAACACTAAAGTTTGTAGTAATACAGTGAATTAGATAACGACATCACCCTTAAAGGAATTGTGACATTGTTTGTTTTCCATGTGTACCTTCATATGCTTAAAAAATTGTTGCGTACTCTTTTATTGCAAACTTATGAAATATGAGATATAGGCTATAATATTCTTTTCGCTAAAAAATTGTTGCATATTATTTTATTGCAAACTTATGAAATACGGTACGCGATATATGTATTCTTTTTGCTACAGAATTGTTGCATGTTATAATGCAAACCTATGAAATATGCGATATATATATGAAGAGTACACGGGAAAAACCGAACAATGTCACATTTCCATTAAGGGTGAGATAAGGATCTATTTCAGTATATTACTGTAAAACTTATTGGTGTTTCTACTTGAAATGAAGGAAATGATAAGTGTATCCGTGGTTTTAATTCTCCTTTACCACTTTTGGTAAAAATAACACTAAAGTTTGCAGTAATACAGTGAATTAGATAACGACATCATCCTTAAAGGAATTGTGACATTGTTTGTTTTTCCCATGTACCCTTCATATGCTAAAAAAATTGTTGCGTACTATTTTATTGCAAACTTATGAAATATGAGATATATAATATTCTTTTCGCTAAAAAATTATTGCATATTATTTTATTGCAAACTTATGAAATACGGTACGCGATATATGTATTCTTTCTGCTAAAAAATTGTTGCATTTAGTTTATTGCGAACTTATGAAGATATGTACAATACGTTTTTGGCACAAAAATAAATTTCCATATTTCTTCATAAGTTTGCAATAAAATAATATGCAACAATTCCTTTGAGAACTGCATGTTTATTCACTTACTTCAATTGAAATTATTTAGCATGTTCGTAGTTTAAGTAAATATTATTCTATAAAATGATCTGGAAAGTTGACAAGTTCGACTAATAATTGACTTTTTATTTTAGGGTGTGAAATATGTATTTGGTATTGTGGGTACCCCTGTGATCGAACTAGCAATGGCCATGCAACAAGCTGGTTTACATTATGTAGGAATGAGAAATGAGCAAGCTGCATGTTATGCTGCACAAGCAATAGGTTATCTGACGAAACGTCCAGGAGTTTGTCTTGTATCAGGTCCCGGCTTGATCCATGCAATTGGTGGTATGGCTAATGCACAAATAAACTGCTGGTAAGCTAATGGAAAAATTGCTAATATATTGCTATACTTCAAGTCTAGCCAAAACTTTGTATTTTTTAATTTTATCAACATTTTGAGTTTTCCGATAAGCCATTACCTTAGAATATAATTTTATTTTAATGCCCGTCTATACTTATCTGATACAATTGTGTTAAGTTACACAAATGGTTTTTACTTATTTATTGATGAACTTTTCAGCTCAAGTGAGCCATCTTCAGATCAATTTGTACAATAATCTAACTGAATATATTTATAAATAGGGAGCGGATTTTTACGTGCTAAAAAATTTAAATATATTTATTTTTTATGTGCTGAAAAGTATGAAAATATTTGCTAAAAATAAAAAAATATATATATTTTTTTAAATATGACAAAAATACCTTACTTAGCTTGAAAAAAAAATGTTACTAGGTACTCACTACCACACTTGAGTGCTAGTAGTTGGCCAAGAATTGCAGTGAACAACAAAGGTCATCTCCAAATTCTCCATCACAAATGCATGCCGATTATCTCTGAATAACGTCAATTTCACCTACAGGCACATCCTCCAATACTTGAGCAACTTTACACATTTTTTATATCCACTGTTTTTCCCAAACACATTCTGGAATTTGTCCCTTAGTAATTGTGCTTTTGAACCTGGTAGCGAATCTAGTTTAATTTCCACGGCACGCACCTCCCTGTTTCAGACAACAGGTTTTTGGATGTTTCGAGTTTTTTTATGGTGTCACACAAAAAGCTTAAATTTGCTAATAGGAAAGCCAAATCATTTTTTAAACAACCATCTTTCAGTATATCTTGAAGGATATCGATTGTCGAAGCCCAATAACAGGGAATCACAACAAGATATATTGCCTTACTTGATAGACATGAGCGAGAGGCGAGAGATTTGTTTAAATTAAATAATGTTCATACCCGAGCTCTTATCTGTTGTGTTTCACAAACAAACCGTAGAATGAAATCATCTTCAGCAACAAAAAACATTCCTAATTATGTGTTGCAAGATCTCTCCTTCTTGTCCATGTTAATTTATTCTCTAATAATAACACTGATATGCTGCCTAGCAGTACTCAAAACTTGAGGCGATACTATTACGAAAATGGATCACGGATACACCACACAGCGCTTAGAAACACGAAGCAACCAAGAATTCTTAAAAAAGATAACGTACTGAGTGATATAATTGATTTAGTTTTAAAATATTCAAAAGTTCTTGTAAAAAAGTTATTTAAGTAAGAAAACTCCAAGATTTATGTGTTTATAATAGATTTCCTGAAAATATGTATTTACATAATTTTTTTGTTACAAATTTAAGAGGCATGATGGGGCCGATAAGCTAATTACTATAAATGATAATTTTATTACATGTGCCATCTATGCTTATCCTTATTTAACAAATATATTGGTTATACAATATTTTGTTACATAATATATTTATTTGAACGTTTTCGGCTCTATGGAGCCATCATCAGAAACAAGTAAGCCCATATGTATGGTGTGAGTACACTATATGTTGCCGTACAAGTAAACTCAGTTAATATTAAAAATTAAAATGACATGTTACTATTTAAAATCAATAATTGTAAGGCAGAAATTACAATATAAATACAAGGCGGCTCTATGGGCCGTAATAAAGTGTTACAATTGCTGATGAAATTAACTAAAATACTTTAAAATTGTTAAGATCAGAATTAATAGTCGTCCAGTTTGATGGTTATATAGCTTTCCATATTTGGTAGGAGCTGGGGCAACAGCTGTGGGAAAGAAAGTATCAAATGTAATATCTATACTCAAAAATTTCAATGGTGCTCGTTTCCAGAACAAAGTATACACATATCTCAATGCTATTAATGCCAAGATCTTAATAATTCACATGAATCTGTTACAGAACATCTCGTGTAGAGATTTTATATGTACGTAAGCGCACGGAACAGTTGTTCATTAGTTAAAAGTTTGAACTATTAATTGTTAAGAGGGCAAATTTATACAAAATTAATAAGAGAAACGTAAATGACTGTGTCTTAGATTGAAAACTGTATGAACTGTAACTTACTATGATGAATGAGGATGTGTTCTTGAGTTCACTGGAGGCAGAAACCAACTGGTCGGTGCGCTCCGTGTACAAAAATTACGTAAACTATGTCACAGCTGATGGTGGAAGGGGGGGAGAATAGTGGTGTAAACTATGTCACAGCTGATGGTGGAAGGGGGGGAGAATAGTGGTGTTTTTATGTGAAATAAAATTCGGGTTTTAAACTTGAAACTTCATGTTCGGAATTTTTAACTTTGTTAATTGTGTTTGATCACATGCAAAAAGAATATTTAATTGCATAGGAATCCGCTCCTTATTTATAAATTAGGTTAACAAATATGTGCATATAAAAATTGGAGGCATAGACCAGATATATAATGTTAAAACAATTAATTACATATAATGAGTCAATTGATAAAACATATTAAGAACATACTTGGCTAGAAACATGTTAGTTAGAATAATTTTATACATGTTTTTGGCCAAGTATGTTGTAATGCAAATTGAATTAATTCAAATGTGGAGTCACGTTAAGGTATGCAGCACCATCACCTGTCCTGGATTCTTGATGAGAGAATCTGGCAACCCTGGCTGCATGTGCAGCTGAAATTTTAGTTGGATTTTACCGTTCAGGTTAAAAATTAATATGACTTCACCATTCCAGTACAAAATAACTTTTTAATTGTAGCTAAATATTAATCGGTAAAACGACTTTGTTTTTTTCTTTTATCGGATTCACTATTCAAGAAAATTTCAATTTACTGTAGCTTCTGTTAAACAGAAACACACTATGAATAATTTCAAGGGAAAAATTGTTCCAGGGCTCGGTATCCCTTGAAATTATTCAAGTGAGCTTTACAAGGAGCTACACCTGAAAGCGAGATTTGTATAGAAACACATTACATTAGAAAAAGATGGAGTCTAATGTGAGCAGTCCATCTTTTTTTTCCTCTATGCAGTCCAGCGCTATACAGACAGACAGAGAATGCACTCTGATGTATGAAGGTGACTTTAGTCTCAAGAAACTCCACCTAGCTAGTCAATTTCCAGTATCACCAATTTTGTTTCTCGCTAAGAGATGAACAAATGAATTTACTTGTAAATGACCTGAATTTGGTTAACACAAAAAACTGGCCTCCTTACACTAATATCACTGGTGTTGATGTGAGCAGACTCTGTGATTTTTTCGTTTGCTAGAAAAGCAACTCTTCATAACTGCTTTCTGTGAGTGTGTTGACTGTGAAACTGAAAAAAATGAATTGAAAATTTAAAAAGAAACAATCGACACTCTGCTAATTTCAATATCAGACTGCGAAAGATCTTCCAGCACAATGAATGAAGTAATATCAAGAAATAGAAATGCTCTCCTAGTCTCCAAGGCATGTGTGTTGATAACATTCAAAAGCAGTCTTGGCCCTCCACTTCAAGAGTTCAATCCACAATCATGGTTCTGAAATGACAGATGAAACAGCATGTAGGAAACTACATGCCAATGAAAGAAGTTAGAAATTACACATGAGGGAATCGGGGTCCTTCTGAAATAGACTGTAAGGTGAGTTGCACTTAAATTTTTTTTCCAACTACAGCACTGGACACCTGACTGACACAAAGACGATGCAACATGCGGCAAACCAACTCCTGCAAGCTTGGCAATCCAGTTCAATCTCTCTGTAGGAGGGTTGTTTTGATGTTAGATTGAGTGTTATTCTTCTGATTGTGTTAGTGAAGTGTTTAAATTAGCTTGCTCACATGGCCTCACAGAAATTTACATTAGAGCAAATGATTTTCACGGTAATTATCTGAAAAAGAGTGACTGCGGAAAGGTAAAAAGACAATTTGCAAGAAAATGTCCTAATTTTATCATTCCACGTAGCAACTGCAGCAAAAGACCACTCTTAAATCTAAATCTAACACAATCAGAAGAATAACATGCAATCTAAACAACTCCTACAGAGAAACTGAACTGGACTGCGGGAGATGGTTTGCCGTGTGTTGCATGGCCTCATGCTGTTTGCGTGTCACCTGGTGGACCTTCAATACTTTATCTAAGCAAACATTCTGTATAGTTTCAAATTGTAAGATTTATTTTGTTTCACGCATGTAGTCTTAATGAAATGGAATATATATTAAATGAGTAATAATAGAGAATTATAAATCATATTAGTATAATATAATACTAGAAAGCTAAGTGCAGTACCAGGGTAACTGATATATTGGAGTCAGGCAGCAACACAGCCCGACAGGTAACTTGACAGTACGACAACTACCTTCATACTAACCCATAAACCCCAATTCCATCTCACAAAGTAGGATCGTCCTAATAAAGACGAAAATAGGTTTCTGAGTGAATTCCATCATTTCAGAGTTGGATTATATAAGAATTCCTGCTGTTGTACTTTAGCAAATGCATAAGGTATAAGAGTTTTAATCCACTGCTATGACAAACAATTTCCCACCCAAGGTCTGTCCTCTTGCCTGGGGATGTACATGCTGTGATATATTGGTCCTGATGTATTACAATAATGACTCTGTACCGAGCGTGGTAGCTACAGGGCTGGGCAAAATACTGACATCCAAGTATTTCAAATACAAATACAAAATATGAATTTTTAAATACTTATATAATCACAATCATGCCATGGTATGAAAGAAAAATTTCACAACCTCGAGCGGGATTCGCACCTGCGACTTCCTGTACTCTGGTCAGGCGCTCTACCAACTGAGCTATCGAGTTCGTTTCACGCCAAAGGCTTGAAATTCTCCTCTCATACCGGCGACTCAATACTTCAAATAATTGTATTTGAAATACAAATATAAAATACTTTTAAAAAAATTAACCAAAATACATTTATATTTCAAATACTCAAAATACATTTGTATTTCAAATACTTGATACATTATATCTGTGGCTTGGTTCTAAAAGGGTAAATGTCAAAAATATTAGTTTGGAGATAAATGGGTTTGAAATTTGCTTATATTGTACAGTGAACCTATGACATTGGCTTGTGAATGCTTTGTACCTTCCACATTAACTGCAGCAGACATTGGTCCTTTTAGTATATGGAAGAACGGACCGAGATAAGCTCGAAAGTGTATAGCCTATAACTCAAAAGTGCAAAAAATTGACATTGGCCCTTTTAGAACCAAGCCACAGATATAGGCCTAAAGAAATAATATTACTGAAAATCTAGAGTATTATATTAACATTAAAAGTATTTTTACCTCGAAGTTTTATATAAACACTGTAACTGAACATTCTTCCTTTTCCCAGTCAGCAATGAAATTATGCTACATATGAATAATTACTGCTTCCTTTCAAAGCAACCAATTCCTCAAGAAGTTCCTCAGATAAGGATCCCCATGCTTGTGAATGAATAATCCTGCAAAACAGAACAGTTTTTCTATAGGCACAGAGGAACACAAACTTGTATTATATTTATAAAAGCTTGTTTCACTGTTGGGTAATTCTCTAGAGTGCACAGGGTTGTCCCTTTGCCATTGAAGAATTGTATGAGCTCATACTCCGCAGTAGACAAGCTCTTTTCTTTTTGCTTTTCAAAGTCTGTTTTACTTGAGTTGAAAACATAAAAATTGTTTTCATCGTCTTCCTCGTCTGAATTGACCAAAGGTGTAGCAGATAACTGCTCAGTTGATTTCACACACATATTCTGTATCCTCTTCTTATCATTTGGTGAGGCAGTGTCAGGTAGCCATCTCTTCTTAAATGATGGGTGGAAGCGAGCTGCCAAAGTAGCTCAATTTGCTTCTGGGATCAGATCAAACATCGCTTTAAATCTTGATGAAAGTGAACTTATTAGGATTGGAGTTACTTGAAATAGATGGCGTAGATTACTAGATAACAGAATATGTAATCTGTTTTTAATGGAACTTAATGTGGACAAAAGTTGGCCGTAATAGCACGTTTTCTCATCTTGCATTAAATTAAGGGCTATGGCAATGGGTTTCAGAACTGCACAATATTCTTCAAGGTACTGAAACTCAACATCTTTGAAGGTTGGCAATCCCAGTTTTTCACATATACTGTTTATATCATGTTTGAATTGCAATATTTTAGAGATTGAGACATAAAGAGAATTCCATTGAGTTGGGCAAGGAAACTTTATTGAATATTTCAAGACATCTGATATAATTTCTGAGTATTTGAGTCTCCTAGACACATTCCATAATGCTAAACATTTAGCAAGTGTTGGGTGATGGATCCTTGATGCTGTTGGAGATTTCTTCGTGGCATTAAGGAAATCAGTTGTGGCAAGAAAACTAAGTGTATGGCTAGCACAACTGAAATGGGTAGGCAAATAATACAAAAGTTCATTCTTCAAATCCAAATCCAAAACTTGAAGAACAAGAAGAAGAAAAACATATTTTGAGTATGGTACGGTATTTGAAATACAAAATACATCAATTTTATGTATTTAAATACAAAATACTTTTGAAAATCCTTACAAATTACAAAATACAAATGTATTTCAAATACATGCATTTCAAATACTGCCCAGCACTGGGTAGCTATGATGCTTGCTATGAATCCTGGGACTATCCAACCTGATTGAGACTTTTTGCGTGGTTTCCTCAATCTACTGTATTATGCTATATATTTCCAGTAATAAATGTAAATGCCGGGTTCGTACCCAATTTACAAAAAAAAAAAAAAAAAAAAAAAAACAGACCCGTAACTCTCAGACAATAGTATTTCCGTACCTCCAGCCATCGTAATAGTTGCAACATTGTACACAAGACAGCATCTGTCAAATGAAAGTTCAGCCTAGAGATAGATGGTGGTTTGATTAAGGGTTTTAGGTGTCCAGCTGTCAGAATAGATGTCATGTTGGTGAGAGAGAGCACCTCAGATTAGGACATCAGATGTTTTCGGGTTAGAGAGAATGCCGAACTTCAGACAAAATGACACCCCATCCATAGTAAAGTCGCGATATGACCATAGAAATAAAAATCAAATAAAATAATACTCTGCATTTCGAACATAAATACCACTCCTCCTCCGAAGTTGACCATTACTGGGAAGCTAGGATGAAGATGTGTTATTTCAGCTAGCTGCAATTTTCCTGTTACTGTTTTTGTTGTTTGTATTCAATTACTCTATTGGTCATGTACCAGCCATTTTCAAAATAAATAAATAAACGTTATGCCAGTATAAATGTGCCTAAATGTTGACAATGGGACTGAAATAGGAAAGTCTAGCCCCCATAAATGGCTAGACGTAGTAAAACTGCTTTACTTGCCGAAAAATTATCCACATATTTTAAACAGAAATTTAATTCTTGTTTCTGTAAGTAGAGAATATGCGTAGGCCTAAATTGTATTCTATTGTATTTATTTACATTCCACGGTATTCGTACATTGCTTCACAGCTAGAATATGGAACATATCGTCGTTGTTCCTGCAATAACTCCTATGTGACATATTTATCGATTTTCAGATTTTTTCTTTATTAAATTACTTAAATAGTGATACAGCAAATAATAAAATCTCCTATATGTAATTACAGTAGAACTTGGTTATAGCGACCTCGTTTTATGCGACACCTCGCCTATAACGTCAAATATTCTGTGGTCCCAACTAATTCCCCATAAGACATATGCTTTCCTACCTTGCTTAATATGACAAACGCATATGCGTCTACCTCGCATATAACGTCATTTTAACCTCAGTTTGGAATAAGATTTTCTAAGAACTAAAATATTTTAAGAAATATTTTGTTGAAATCTGACCCTGACAAATTCTTTACAGTCTCCTTCTGTCACAGACCTTGGAATGCAGGTGGATTCCCCACCCCATTGTAACCTGCCCCAATTCATGCGGTATTAGATCAGTTTCGTCAGGAAGTTTTAACGCAGTATGGCCACTAAAAGAAGTGAGTGATGCTCTAGACGCCATTAGAACTATGAACATGTTCTATGAAGCTATGGAAGGGAGCAGTGAAATTGCAACTGAAATTATGGGCATAGAAATTAATTTAGCCCTAGAAAGTGGGTATTGGGCAAGTAGAAGACAACAGAGTAAAATGACTGATTACTTCACTTCTAAGTAAAATAGTTTGATGAGTACTGAACAAACTGTTTTAATACAGAATACTGTATTTATAATTGTAGGCCTACATGTATTTTATTATGTTCATTGTAGGCTTAAAAGTCAATATATAAATCTAAAAGAAGTCTAATTAAGTTTGTTATTTTTCATTTTCCACCTCACTAGAATGTGAATCTCGGTTACTACGACACTCGTTTATAACAACATAATTTTTAAGGTCCCTTGGATGTCGTTATAACCAAGTTCTACTGTATATTTCTTTCTTTCGAAAATGTAAGAATTCCCTATGTACGGCTGCCATAGGATGAATAAATGTGTTTTTTCCTCCTACTGAAAAATGGTATATTTTGCACATAGGAGTTATTGCAGGAACAAAAACGATATCAAAAATAATCTTAATAATACCATGAAGTCTAAATTATAGTCACAGTCTAGTTGAAATATATACAGAAATATACATATTCATATATGAGACCTCGCCATCCTCATTGAATAATCAAGGCTACCTGTTGGCTACATATACGTAGTCTTGATTATTTAATGAGGATAGCGAGACCTCATGTATGAATATGTATATCAATGTTAACAGTCTTCAATAAACTATTGTTGAAAATGGCCATGAAGTCATTTAAATATGCGCTCCTGCAAATATGAGTAATAAGTCCAAAATGCAGGTAGTAGACCATTGATGATACAAAGGAGGAGAGTTCGGCTGGCACCGTTAATAGGGTCTCGGCATAGCTCAGATGGAAAGAGCGCTCAGGGTGGAAAGCTGAGAGGTCCTGGGTTCGATTCCCGGTGCCAGAACGAATTTTTCTCCAATAATAGGTATATACAGAAGTGTTTTACAATATAGTCTACTAGTACAACACAAAGGTTTAGTATCAATACTTAATACAAGACAAATATTCATAAAGCATTGTTGAATGTCATAAATTCACCTACAGAGTAGAAGGCGTGAGAAATTTGGTACTTCTTTATTTTCTGATAATCCTACTTGTCTGTGGTGTAATAATCATGTTGAAGATCCGGAACACATTCTTCTATACTGTCCATCCATAAACCACAAAAGAAGTAAATTAAAATCATCAGTACCAGTTGCAGAAGACACAGCTCTGCAGTATATATTGACTACACCCCACCTCTGGCTACTAGCAACAGGCATCTATAATGAACACCGATCAAAATACCCCTCATTTCTCGTGAAAAGCAACAACTGAATACACTACAGTGGACTATAGTGGACTTTATGTTGTCAGCAAACAGCTGGATACATTAAGAAGATTGATTGATTTCTTTAGTTCTAAATAATCTCATGTTTTGAGTTTGATTTTTTTATATCCATACGAGGGTATTACAAATTTTTACTACCATTTAACATACTCCTTTCTGATAGAACGGTAGACTTGCCAATGGAGTACGAAAGTCATTTTTTGACGCGTATTTATGCTAGGAACTGTTGAATTAGTTATAAAGTTTTCACAATTACGTACGAAGAAGTTTATTAATGAAAAAATATACTGACAAGCTATGGGCATTATATGTAGTTTTTTAAAAATGATTCTACTCGATTTCCTAGATTTGGCACTTACTATTACTCCAATTACTCTTTTTTTTGTAGTAGGAATATACTGTTACTATTTGTAGAATTTCCCCCGGAATATTTTTCCAAAACTCATTACCAAGTGGAAGTACGGTATGCAAAATATATTGTTTTTAAGGTACTGATACCTTACTGTACAGTCTCTTAAATAGATCTAATAGCAAACCACGCTGAATTTAGTTTGGGGGTAATTTCTTTAATATGATTTATCCAATTTAACACATTATCGATTTGTAAGCCACGAAATTTGGTTGTTGTTCTTTCTATTAGGAACCTATTGTTAATTCCATTATTGCGCTTGAAATTTGCGAAGTTGAATTTGGGCAGGATTAAAATTAGATTATGTTAATTTTGTTAAAATTTAATACTAATTTATTGGCTAAGAACCAATCATATTATATTTTCAGGAGAAATTGCCTCTGTTGAAGATTGGAATGTGTTGGAGTTATTGGCTGTAATTACTATACTTGTGTCGTCTGCAAATAATATGGGATGACCTACATCTTTTATTATGGGGGCAAGATCATTTATGAACACTAGAAAAAGTAGGGGACATAGAAAAAGTAGGGAACCTACTTCGTAATATTTCACATCATAACCATGGATCACACTATCATAACTGAGAGTACAAAATAATAAAATATTTTCATCGTAGGCCCCTTCTTGTGATTGGTGGTTCATGTGCACAAGATCATGAAGGCATAGGAGGATTTCAAGAGTGTCCACAAGTGAATTTAGCAAGACCCTATTGTAAATATAGTGCCCGACCACCAGGACCAGCTCTTATTCCTACACATGTTGAAAAGGCTGTTCGATTTGCGACATATGGAAGGCCAGGTAATAATATCTTGTCTTGAACGAAGCACAAAATTCTCAATTTTCGATACAACAGATTATATGTTCGGTACAGTAAGTTACCAGAAAAAATAATGGGCCACTCGGTTTTTCGAAGTCCCACATACGAGACACTGACATGCTCATAGACTTAGAGCACAGATGCACAAGTTATCGCTAATGGAATTTTTTTAATTTGTTCTATTTCGAGTGTTGTCATAACCCATACTGAAATGCACCATCATAGCTCAGTTGGCTAAGGCACTTGCTTGCAGATCTGAAGTTGTGCTCAGGAGCGGGTTCGATTCCCACTTGGGCTGATTACCTGGTTGGTTTTTCCGAGGTTTTTCCCAACCATAATGTAAATGTCTGGTAATCTATGGCGAATTCTCGGCCTTATCTCGCCAAATAACATCTCGCTATCACCAAACCCATCGACAGTAAATAACCTAGTTGTTGATTCAGCATCATTAAATAACCAACTAATATATATATATATATATATATACACAAATTATTTAAATGGGGTCGAAAGTTAAATTATAAGAGCGTCTACAAAAGGTACATCTGTAATGAATATAATTGTGGTACCGGATACAAAATTGTGAAGTCCACTTTACATGGATGTAAATGTTGACATCAAATATATATCATATCATAATTATCATATAAGCTATCATATATCATATCATATCATAATTATCATATAAGCTATCATATATCATATCATATCATATCATATCATATCATATCATATCATATCATATCATATCATATCATATCATATCATATCACATCATATCATATATCATATCACATCATATCATATATCATATCATATCATATCATATCATAGCATATCATATCATATTATATCATATCATATTATATATCATATCATATATCATATATCATATCATATCATATCATATCATATCATATCATATCATATCATATCATATCATATCATATCATATCATATATCATATCATATATCATATCATATATTATATATCATATCACATCATATATCACATCACACATCATACATCACATCACATCACATCACATCACATCACATCACATCACATCACATCACATCACATCACATCACATCGTATCGTATCGTATCGTATCATATTTACAAATTGTGCAGTAAATTCGAAATTTATTTGAACCTTCGTGAGGATATTGACTTGCTGCGCAGAAGTGGTCTTCCAGATTCAAGTCTCAAGTCAGTAATTTTTTTCATTTCCTAAATAACGTTAAAATGAAGTTTTATAAAGTCTTGGGATGGATGTTTCAGTTTCTTTAACAATAAGTGGAATAATTATTTATTGCCCAACTCCTACCAGTTATTATTAGGCTTGATTGTCCCCCCCCCCAAAAAAAAAACAAACTATTAATTGGAAGAAAATTTCTCTTCCTCAAACAAAATAAAGATAAACAAACATAATTACTGTATATTATTAAAAAAAGATGTTCTCTAAAACCCAATTCAACTCTAACATTATTCCTATCGCAAACTAATATGACCAGCATTTTGTAACATTACTTCAAGGTCAAGCCTAATAATAACCCATAGGAGTTGGACAGAAATTATTTCACTTTGTGGTAAACTGAAACATCAATCCGAAGATTGAAAAACTCAATTTTAGCATTATTCAGAAGAAAAAAGAAAACTCACTGTGGTAGGCTCGAACCCATTCCCTCCCACATAACAGACAAACGGCTGAGCCATCTGAGCTACTGAGATGAGACAAAAGATCACACATCTGAGTGGCATGTCGATCTCCTTATGAATGTCGTGTGGATCGCGCTATGAAACGACCTCCGAGAATCAGCCCATTACTTCTTTTTTTCTGGTAGGTACTGTATATATTAGGCTTATAATAACGAAAACATTTTAAACAAGAAAAAAAAGTCGTGTTACATTTCACCAAAGTAAGAATTATGAATTATTCTCTTTATAAAAGAAAGAGATATGAAAAGAACTTGTTCTGTTGTTATTAGTTTGTCCAAACAAAAAAATGCATATAGTATAATGACAGGATTTGTACAACTAAAATGCATTATCATAACTGATATATTTTCATATTCATCATTCAGATTTAGCACTTTTTGTAATATTTATATAGTTTCTCTGTATTACATATCATTATGACTTGCTTATTGTTTTATGTTCTGTAGGGGTAACATATTTGGATTTCCCAGGCAACTTGTTGGCTCAACGTGTGTCTAAAAGCAATGTCGTTCCTATGACAATGTATCGAGACCCACCTCTAGTCTGTGCTGATCCTGCTTTAGTCACCCAAGCTGCCAATCTCATAATGGCTGCTAAAAGGCCTCTTGTGATCATTGGTAAAGGTAATTAAAAAAATGTTTTCAACTGCAACTCACAGAAATATTTTTAGAACCTATTTTAATAGGAAAGTCCAGGATAACAAAGAGGGTTTGGAATTGAACGGGTTACATCAGCTGCTTGTCTATGCGGATGACGTGAATATGTTAGGAGAAAATCCACAAACGATTAGGGAAAACACGGGAATTTTACTGGAAGCAAGTAAAGAGATAGGTTTGGAAGTAAATCCCGAAAAGACAAAGTATATGGTTATGTCTCGTGACGAGAATATTGTACAAAATGGAAATATAAAAATTGGAAATTTATCTTTTGAAGAGGTGGAGAAGTTCAAATATCTTGGAGCAACAGTAACAAATATAAATGATACTTGGGAGGAAATTAAACACAGAATAAATATGGGAAATGCCTGTTATTATTCGGCTGAGAAGCTTTTATCATCTAGTCCGCTGTCAAAAAATCTGAAAGTTAGAATGTATAAAACAGTTATATTACCGGTTGTTCTTTATGGTTTTGAAACTTGGACTCTCACTTTGAGAGAGGAACATAGGTTAAGGGTGTTTGAGAATAAGGTGCTTAGGAAAATATTTGGGGCTAAGAGGGATGAAGTTACAGGAGAATGGAGAAAGTTACACAACACAGAACTGCACTCATTGTATTCTTCACCTGACATAATTAGGAACATTAAATCCAGACGTTTGAGATGGGCAGGGCATGTAGCAAGTATGGGCGAATCCAGATATGCATATAGAGAGTTAGTTGGGAGGCCAGAGGCAAAAAAGACATTTGGGAGGCCGAGACGTAGATGGGAAGATAATATTAAAATGGATTTGAGGGAGGTGAGATATGATGATAGAGAATGGATTAATCTTGCTCAGGATAGGGACCAATGGCGGGCTTATGTGAGGGCGGCAATGAACCTCCGGGTTCCTTAAAAGCCAGTAAGTAAGTATTTTAATAAGCAGCACAAGTTTAAGGTGAATTAACAGTACTGCACTTTTGAATATATGTTACTTTCCATGTTGAATCTTTCGTACACTACTTTTAACACTTGAATATAAATAATTGATTAAATGGCGATCTTACTCGTGTTAATTGTGTAAGCATGTAAGCATGTGCACCGAAACAGCTGTAAGCCGCACATGCTTACACAATTAACACGAGTAAGATCGCCATTTAATCAATTATTTATGTTACTTTCATAATGCAACTGTGTATGATCTCGTGTATGTGCAATTTTAATGCGAACAATACCACTGTTAACGAAGATGATAAAACGATCAAGCTTTAGATGGGGGTGTAGATTAGACTTTTTCCATATTTGGTAATGAATTGAATGAAAAATGGAAAAAAAGTACAATCAACACTTTTAAACAATTCACCATTGCTTTATTCCTCATTTAGATAGATCATGATGGAGTTAATGGCAACAACATTATTAATTGTGACAAAATCTCATCTTCTTTATCCTTTCTAAAATAGAACCTTGCCTAATCCAGGCGTCAGTACAAATTCTACTACTCTTGTACATTAATTACGAAGTGCTATCAGAAAACATATTAGGTAAAATTGTTAGTCAGTTAGTGGGGTTAAAAAAGGGCGCGTCAGCTACTATGGCTATTTGCGCCCTTGGTAAAATTGTTCTCAAACCCCTTCGAAGTAATCCCCTTGTGATTTTATACAGCAACCTTAGCATTTCTGCTATGCTCAAAATGCTCCCTGGAAATCTTTATGCTGTCGCAAGTCTATTATCTGTGGTTTGATGGAATTATTGCAGAGGAAGCATAAGTATTACCATGATACTTCTCCAACCATTCTATTAGTTCATCACCAATTCCACTTTAGGATACCAGGATTTGAGTACGAATTCCTGGAGACTTGCATTACTTTTAAAAACAATATATACGGTAGGTCTACATAGAAAATTAAAACTGTTCGTAGAATCAAACCTTTATAAACAAATGCACAAGTGAGGTAATACAATGAAAATTTAGAAATCTTCAAACTATACGTGAGCTGCCACAAGGGACAAAGAATACTTAACCATATAAATGTTTACAAGTTCAGTGTACCATTAATTTTGTTTTGACAATGAAACTCCTACAAGTACATAGCTGCAAATACATTTTGATTGGTGGAAATATACCTAGTTTTAGAGAGGCAAGTGTTACAAAAAAATAAAGAATGCTAATGAACTTGGTTTCATTTCGAATATAGGCGATGCTTCAGGAGAGCAATTGATCCTTTCAATGCAGCTAAAGTTACAATCGGAATAATAGATGTAGGTATTCCAAGCCTCCTAAACACATCTTTCATGAAGAGAGTAGTGGTACTTCTTGCTCCAACCAGAAGTCCGATTACTTCAAGCTCTTTTAGCTGGTACTTTTGGAGGTAATATAGAATGATATTCTTTTTTTCCTTATCCACTTCTGCTGGCTGTTCCTCATTCGTTTCGAAACGCACAGTGGGATCAATTATGAATCCAGATCTTGAAAGCTATTATATATATGCGCCGTGTACTGCCAGTGACGGAGAGACCATGTACTTCTTCAAAGGTGTTGTAATCGGCATCTTTAAGGGCAGTGGCTATAAAATTGATCGTACTTGGTGGTGTCTAGCATTTCGCAGACCTTCGCCATGCGGACAGGATCCCAGGACGTGTGCAAGAGTTTCAACCTCGTTGTGGCAATGCCTACAACGGTTGTCCTGAGATCTTCCCAGCACAGCACATTTCCAACCATTTTAATGCCATCGCGCCTTTCGCTGTTGGAGAGTCCTTCATGTTTACAAATCCATTTGTTGGCACTAGGATATTGTTTAAATAAAACTACGCGTTTCCCTTTCTGTGGATGACGACACCAAATATCAAATTCTCTGCTCCTCAGAAGGTTACGAATCTTTGTAGCATTTAAGAAATGTTAATTCTTATGAAATAAGGCATCTTCTGGAACAATGTTTTTTATTTTATTTTATTGGGTTATTTTACGACGCTGTATCAACATCTAGGTTATTTAGCGTCTGAATGAAATGAAGGTGATAATGCCGGTGAAATGAGTCCGGGGTCCAGCACCGAAAGTTACCCAGCATTTGCTCGTATTGGGTTGAGGGAAAACCCCGGAAAAAACCTCAACCAGGTAACTTGCCCCAACCGGGATTCGAACCCAGGCCACCTGGTTTCGCGGCCAGACGCGCTGACCGTTACTCCACAGGTGTGGACTGGAACAATGTTCAGAGATCGGGCACATCTAATGCTCTCCTCATGAACCTGACGTGTTTGTATGATGTAGGGGGTTTTGAGATTTGTGTAAACATCGAAGGGTATTAATTTGTTGTAATAGTGCTTCTCATTTTGTTCGAAAAATTCCTAGTTCTTTGTACTTCTGGTACTATAGACCACTTCATAAAACTGGCAAAAAAAACTAATTATAATCACGAACAAAATTTTGCACATATTATATTTTCATGTGTAACTTAATGTTTAACCCTTTGCAGATACTAGACAATGAAGAGACAATGAAACTTATTTGTAGGACACTGATATCAGTAAACTAGAAAATTATTTACGATTTAAAGTTTATTCGGTTATAAGAGTGTAAAGAACTTGCATTTTTTTAAATTTTTAAAATATATTGCATATATCACTCATTGTATACAAATTTATATTTCCACATGTGGCAATATTTCGAAGAGCAATGAACTAAAGTTTGATAATAGGATTTTGTATACGCGATGTTGGGTCAGACATTCTTTTTCATGGAACCGACATAGTTTGTCCAGGATGTCTTATACAAATTTAGAGATAAAACACTGCTCGACCAGATCACCCTCTCCTCCTGCGAGTTACAGGACAATGAGAAATGGATGATAACAAATGTCAGACTGGAAGAAACATGTACAGCTGTCAAAAAAAAAAAAAAAGTGGCTGAACTAGTGAACAGCGAATATTTTCTAAGTCCACTTCAGATAACGGTGATGTTACATGATGCATATGCTTACAGAAGTAGTTTCGGAACTAAGATGTTTAAGCAGGAGTCATTCACATCTGTGTCTCGTAGAGGAGCAGTAGTGTGTTCACTAAATGATTCAAAGGTTGTGACTTCGAGCCTTGCTTAAGTTATCATTTTATTTTATTATTGTTCTTTAGCAATATAAATAATATTCTGTTATCGTTCTTTAGGATTATAAATAATATTCAATTTATCATTTTATTTTGTTATCGTTCGTTAGCGATATAAATAATATTCAAGTTATGATTTGTATTCTGTTATAGTTCCTCAGCGATATAAATAATATTCAAGTTGTGATTTGTATTCTGTTATCATTCTTTAGCGATATAAATAATATTCAAGTTATCATTTATATTCTGTCATCGTTCTTTAGCGATATGAGTAATATAAATTTAATGTTAGATTTGAAACAGTATAGTTGCATAATACTAGGCCTAGTGTTACTTTTTTTTTCTTCTTATATTATTACATTATACAATAAAATGAAAAAGAGTGACCAGGATTTGAACCTGAGATGTTGGCATCTAAATTCGGACGTTCTTCCAACTGAGCTACAGGGCACAAGTAAAGAAGCATATGAGGAAAAATTGGGCCAGTCTCTCTCCAAGACGTCCTGATGATTTGTGGAAGCTCGTCCAGGATACCTGGGATGCTGTGATTGAGAACAGTTGCTATTTGAAAAGATTAGTCGATTCCATGCCCACTCGACTGCAAGATGTGATTGAGATGGGAGGAAGATGAACTAAATATTGAATCTTGGCTTTTTGTTTTGTTTATTTAACTTTTAATTGTTTGAATTTTCTAAGGCAGACGCCAGTAAGTTTGTTTCGTTTATGCCACGAAAGATATTTTTGTTGAGAATATAATCTTCCTTTCTTTCCATTTGCAACCTTAATGTCATAATAAATAATGATAAAGTCATGGCATAATACATTCATTAACCTGATGTTAATTACTAAGAGAGTCATAAAAAAGACAGGAGCAATTATATTTTCTCTCTCTCTTAAAAAAAAAAAAAAAAAAACATAAAAGCACTAGGTTGCGTTTGAATGCACGACCTCATGAAACACTACCATTACGCTATCATAGTAACATGGAGAACACTTTAATTATAACTGCAGATATCAGGCAACGTGTAACATCGCCTGTCTCTAAATTTTAGCAGAGATACCTGAAGGGAACTTAGTTTCTAGAGAGTGGCACTGTTTCTTTTGACAGCTGTAGGAAGAATAGGAATCTTAACAACGAGCCTTACAAGGAGACTGTCTAAACAAAGACGAGGTAACTGAATGTCCTGTCTGAAAACACTGGATACAAGATATATAATTTAAAAAATTATATGCTATTTGCTTTCTTTTAGGAGCAGCATATGCAGGCGCAGAATCTGCTATACGTGATATGACACAAGCATTTAATATACCATTCCTTGCAACACCTATGGGTAAAGGAGTTGTGGCTGACGACGACGTGCATTGTGTGGCACCAGCACGGACTACAGCACTACAACATGCTGACGTTATTCTTTTGTTAGGTGCACGGCTTAATTGGATTCTACATTTTGGACGGCCACCTAGGTTTGATCCAAATGTCAAATTTATACAGGTAAATGAAGAACCTGGAATGTTTCATTCAAATGAATGTTCAGATATGTAGTGGCGGGAATATAGTGACAATAATCTCGT
Organism: Periplaneta americana; assembly: GCA_025594305.2. Classification (NCBI taxonomy): domain Eukaryota; kingdom Metazoa; phylum Arthropoda; class Insecta; order Blattodea; family Blattidae; genus Periplaneta; species Periplaneta americana. The sequence goes on along the minus strand of JAJSOF020000005.1, from coordinate 32,196,320 downwards.
GAAAAGGAAGGATTTTACATTTTAAATATTTTGTAAATATAGAATAGGCCACCAGTGTAGGCCACACAGTACAAAGTTCGACTGGAAATCTGAGGTTATGCTCGGGCTGATTACCTAGTTATAGAAATAATTTTTATTAAATCATCATTTTGTTCTACTTTTAGCTAAGAAATTCAACTATAAAACAGTTCATTTTTCGAGTAAAGATGTAATATTTTCAGCCCAGTACTTCAGTGCAAAATATGGACAGATGAGTGGTCAGGTAAAAAATACCCTCATATCAATGTAAATTCATTGTGCTTACTTCTGCAATGAGTTAATTAAGCAGTACTGAAATCTTACTGACATTTTCTCTTTATGATGTTTTCTATCCTGGATATATGATAAATGCTTTATAGCTTTTAAGATTTCATGAATCACATTCAAAATTTTCATGTCAGGCAATCTCTCTTCCTATGTTCTGTTCCTGGAATCTGTAGAGTAAGTTAGGATTATACAGATTGGAAGTGAAATAGTCTTGCAGATTTTCAGAGCGAATAGCTTATGATGTATGTAACAAAAAACTATAATATCATATTGGTGGAAAGTTAATAATAGTTTTTTTCTGAAAAAAAATGTTTTTTCTCAAATGTTTAACAACCTCTTATTCGATAACTATTGCGAGTAGGATCGTGCCCTCTTTTTTTATCGATAGCAAAACTAATAAAGCATATTTTCATTTTGAAAAAGGCATAGACTGATAAGCAATTAAATTAGATGAATATAGGTTAAATAGGATCCGTCTTCTTGCTTATCAAGTAATTAAGACGGACCCTATTTAACCTATATTCCATCTAATAAAGCATAATTTATCCTTCTGCCGTATTTCAATAGTGCAGACGACTTTCGTGTAAATTTAATTTTAAAAACCTCTAATTTGAAGCCACTGCACGATGCGATTTGGTTGCAACACAGCGCCAGAAAAACAGCTCATCTAGCAAGACACATCGAGTTCGTTGACCTCTTACATCTGTATCACGAGAAGAGTGTATTAGCGAGTGTTGCCGGACTGATGAAACTTAATTTTCTAATTAACTGTGCATTTAATCACAAAACGTAATATAGGTATTACGTAGTAGTTAGTCAACTTAAATATTGTTGTATGTTTTGTGTTCAGTTTCTTTCGGTAATCAATTTTCATTATTGCAAACATATCCCACCATGTCACTTATGCCCACTGATCCTAATTTTCGGACAATAATGTAGCAATGACTAGAAGTTGAAGATGAAGTTGGTGATTAAAATGAAGTAGGTGAATGAATACATTTCGACGATTTTGCCTAAACCCTGATTTTATCATCCCTAGTGCTAATGAGATTGAAACATCAGATTCAGAGTTTGAAACATCAGATTCAGAGTGACATGACGAGTTGTTAGAGTCATACAAATCCCTAATAAAGTTGCTAGATTGCAAATAGAGATGAAACAGCTCCACCTCGTTCTCCAAATACTTCTCCAACAAATTATATATAAGTTATCTTGGAGAAGACAAATTTGTATGATACAGCCAATCAGTGGCGGCTCCTGCGTATTTCTTAAGAGGAGGAAAGAAGGTAACAGGACGAAATGACACCTTCTTGGATGAAACATGCTACAAATTAGCCAACATGCATACATGTAAGACCAGGTAGTGTTGGGGTTGGCCTTCCCTTCTGTATAGCAATAATCTGTTCTTGTAAACTGAGTTTCCTAAATTGTCCAAAATATATAATGTTTTCACTTCCATTCATTGTTGAATAATTGCACAAATTAACAATTACAAGGAAATTCACCTCGCAGCATTTTTCGAGCACACTACAGCATCACACATGTTGGAAGAGACTGTAGCTACTAACACTTAATCGGAACCGTGGAAATGGAAATGGGAAATAATCTGAGGAAAGCGAGAACACTGCACCCACCCACGTGGTCTGTGTTGCCAAATGTACATTTTGCAAGTTCAGTATCACATGCTTTTGAAGAATATCAGTTCTTGTAAAGTCATACTACCATTATTGTTCAAAGCTGCTGGTGGCCAATTTTTTATGTTAAAAATAATGTAGTTTGGAGTACCTAATTTCAATTTCAAATATATTTGTACAAAACTGACAACTTGGCTGTTGTTCTGTCTAGTACACAATGAATGGAAGTGAATTTCAGGGGCCAAAAAGATCTGCGATACTAACGTAGAACTACTTCCTCTTTGTTTTATTTAAACCCGACTTAACTTTCAAATATCCTTGAAAGTTTTAAACCATGAATAGTAGCCTATATAAAGTGCAATGAATAACATTTTTGATTTATAATTTTAAAAAAGTTTATATTATGGTGTCTTTCATAGCATTGCGTTAAAACTGTTCTTATTGTACCTCCTCCTAGATGTGTTATAGTCTGGTTGAATGCAAAATCGTTAGATGGCAGCGATAGCGAGCTTGCTGCAAGACCAGTCGGTTTCTATTTCCCACCCATGTGCTGATTCAGAGGAGGATCTCCTCCCTATCCGTTCATTTACTTGCTTTAAAACTCTGCTTCTTTCTCTGGCCGCTAGTGCGCTGTTGTCTATGTGTGCTAACTGCAGTAAAGGAGGAATGGCTTGGCTTTCCTCCACACAAACAATCTCGCATCTTTCTCACAGTTTTCTTGCAGCACATGAGCGCGCATTGTTTGAAACTCGATCAACCGAGGTTTTCTTATAGCTGTGAACTTAAAAATTATCGAATCTTCCTTGAATTGCAAGGCACATATTTTATTTGGTATTTACTTTCAAAAGAAGAAAAATGTGAGGAGGACGTTCCTCCCTTCCCTCCCCCGAGGAACCGTCACTGCAGCCAATCCCAACGAAAAATCATAAAAACACCTTCACACAATATTATTTGAGGTCTTTCTGTTATTACCATATCTGCTAAAGACTTCAGTATTGCAGCTATTCCTGTAGACATCCGTAAACTGCTTCTGGTAATTGATAAAAATAAATTAGCTTGAATTACCGGTAACTTAAATATTTTAAATTATATTTATTGTAAAATATGTGTTTATTGATAAAAAATAAATGATTTTGAATTAAAAGTGTATAAATTACACATGGAAACAATAATGAAATATGCCCTGTTTCCTAAACTTAACTGTGATTTTAGTGTACCTTTCAGGTTAAGGGTTAAATTTTCATAAACAGAATGTAGCAGTGGCATTTTAATTTAATGTCTATAGAAGCATCAGTAGTTCTGATGCTGACTTGTACTGGTACTAAGTATGTTGCAAACTAAGTAACTAAAATTCTAGAGATATTTCTCGGACATTGTATAAAAATTATATAAAAGACTTAGAAATTTTGCTTTTTATGTAGGTGGATATTTGTCCCGAAGAATTGCACAATAGTGTCCCAGCCAAAGTCGCAATTCATGCTGACATTGCTGCATTTACTCATCAATTAGTGCAGCATTTATCACGCCAGGGATGGCGTATGTTTACAGTTCAATGGTCGGTGCTGTTAAACAAAAAATGTGATAAGAACAGGGAAATTGTCATGGTAGGTATATTTTATTGTTGCTCTGAAGAATGTAACTTTGTCTTATTCTTCTTCTTCTTCGGCACTACGGCCCTTGTAGTCTAGCCTTGGCCTCCCTTAGGATTTTGTTCCACTCCTGCCTAACCACAGCCTTCTGCCTCCACCTTCTCACTCCTAAAGTCCTTAGATCATCCCCTACTCCATTCAACCATCTTAGTTTATGTCTGCCAATATTGCGTGAATGTAACTACTAGTATATGGAAAGTCAAGACTAATAAGAATAAGGTCAACCACTACCACTCAATATACAGATAGTGATTTTTTGTTTTCTATGTTGGCAGTTCAAGTGCATCGGTGTCTATTTCAAAATCAACAGAAGTCACTCAACGCTCGTTTCTGAAATGAGCGTTGAGTGACTTCTTTTCCCATTGCGGATATACATCTTCAGTCGTCTTACACGTTGTACCAACATAAATTACGAGACATTACGAACGTTTCACGCTAGTTTGCCATGTTCCAGCGGGATAGAAATTCGGCTATTTTCATACCTCAGGGATGTGTAAAGAGATAGGAAAATGGAGTGTTATGACAGGTTAGGTTAGTTTAGATTTTTATTTTTATTATGTCTTACGCACTTATTTGTGACAGGATCGGTTACAGTAGTTTAGGATTTTATTATGTCTTGTATAGGCAAATCTGTGACAGGTTAGGTTAGTTTAGCTTTTATTGTGCTTTGCATATACGAAACTGTGACAAGTTAGGTTAGGATAGTTTAGCCTTTTGTTATGCTTTATATAGGCGAATCTGCGACAAGCTAGGTTAGGTTAGTTTAGGATTTTAGTGACAGGTTAGGTTAGTTTAGTTTAGGCTTTTATTATCCTCGTCAAGATGAAGGTGAAAGTGATTGAGTGTGGCGCTCTTGAACAGGTAGTGATTTTTTGTTTTCTATGTTGGCAGTTCAAGTGCGTCGGTGTCTATTTCAAAATCGGCGAAAGTCACCCTAGATCATATATGTAACAGATATGTCGCGCTTATAGGCTTTGAGGTTAACAACTTTTGTCAGGATTACTACGCTGCCATCTAGTTGGTACATAAGGAGTCACGTCATAATTCCCATTTGAATTGCATTAGCGACTGTGCTGCCATCTCGTGTTCGTTTACAGCGGACGGGTGGCGATCCTGGCGGTCGTTCTCTTTCAAAGTGCTGCCAATTTTAACGTAGAGAGGAGTTATCTGTTACATATATGATCTAGGAAGTCACTCAACTCTCGTTTCTCCGTAGATTTATATTTAAAATAAATTATGTTTATAATCAGGTTTATTGAAATTAAATACTGTAAATGTTTGTTTAAAATGTACATTTATTTTAGAGTTCTTTCCTTTCTTTGTATTTTAATGAAGAACACACTATTTTAATACAGGTACAGTACGTCTAAAGATAAATGTCAGGAAATGTATATTATATTCGGATCTGTGAAAAATTGTGTACAATTTTCAGTGGCGAAGCTCTTAAGAGTCTTTTGAGGCTTAGCTTACCCAAAAAAATTTGAGTTATTATACCTGAGGGATATGCTACTGGAGCTAAATGATACCTGTGAGCAGTATGGGATGAAGATAAATGCAAATAAGACGAAGACTATGGTCATAGGAAGAAAAATAAAGAAGGTAAACTTGCGAATTCTAAATGAGGCAGTAGAGCAAGTGGACAGCTTCAAATACTTGGGGTGTACTATAAGTAACAACATGAGCTGCTATCAAGAAGTCAAAAGGAGGATAGTAATGGCCAAGGAAGCTTTTAATAGAAAAAGGAGCATCTTTTTCGGAATTCTTGAAAAAGAACTGAGGTGAAGTGCTTTGTGTGAGTGTGGCATCGTATGAGGCAGAAAAGGGTTTAAGCCACAGTCGCATTTGTTGCATTTTGCTACTCGACTTCTAAAAATGCAAGAAACTTTCAATGTAAATGTGCAAAAATGCTACAACCACACTGGACTTCAGAAACGAAGATGATAATGGATAAAATTAAATCAGAGATGTGTTTGAATTAATCTGAATTTAAATAAAATGCTAATAGCATGGGCAATGTTCAAAAATGTATTGAGCAATAGATGTTCAGGAGTTGACTTCAAAGAGTTAACAATAAATCTTGAAGGGCCTACTAGTAAAGAATTTAATGTTTAGAGTGCCCATAAAATAACGTATTTTAATGTGATGTAAATTCAGCAGTAATTGATTCTAAACACACCTACGTCTAATGATTTACTTACATAAATATATCTAGAGTGTGATAAGATGGATTGAAAGTAATAAAACTTCAAGAAACAAATTACGTAACTTTTTGTTTCTGCATAGGTGCTTTATTAATTTTATTTTTCTGCACAATTATTTATAATATTGCATAAGCAATTCGCAATTTGCACAAATATAATTTTTCATTTGTGCATTTTTGCGTGACAATTATTTATTTTCTAGCTTAAACCCTGGGCAGAAATATGGACATTACCACGAAGTGAAGAGAAGCGAATAGAAGCATTTGAAATGTGGATATGAAGAAGAATGGAATGTGTGAAGTGGACAGACAGAATAAGAAATGAAGCTGTGTTGGAAAGAGTAGATGAAGAAAGAATGATGCTGAAACTGATCAGGAAGAGGAAAAGGAATTGGTTAGGTCACTGGCTGAGGAAAAACTGTCTACTGAAGGATGCAATGGAAAGAATGGTCAATGGGAGAAGAGTTCAGGGCAGAAGAAGATATCAGATGATAGACGACATTAAGATATATGGATCATTTGAGGAGACAAAGAGAAAATAGGAAAGATTGGAGAATGCTGGGTTTGCAGTGAAAGACCTGCCCTTGGGAAGAACACTATGAATGAATACCTAGTAACAGTGTAAGTTCGTAATAACGATGTATCATAACACTTGGTTTCACTCCAATCCCTCCATATATTAAATTCACTGTTGGCATTCATTTCAGGATGGATATCTGTGCGAGAGACTTGTGACATAAGTCTCCTCAAAGGCAGCGACAATTGCAAGCTTGTGGGAAGGTCGGGAAGGGGAGGGGGTATTGATTTGCTACTACAGATCTGTAAGAAAGATGGCTAGCCTCAAGACGTATAAAATACGCTGCGCTATATTGGTCTTCTGTGAATGTGCTGCATTGTTCAGCATTAGTTTAATCAGACGTGCATGCGTGAGATACATACTGGTACTAATTTTGTGTAAAATTGTTCATGCTGAGAGAACACTGAAGTCATTATTTGTTGAATTAAAAGAGAAACCGTTTTCAAGTTGGACGTATGAAACAAAATGTGCTTACAAAGATAGGAGATCAACGACACCTTTGCATATTAAAATAGTGAATGGAGGAAAACAAAATAGAAAATTTCAATTTTCATGGTATGAGAAATATCCTTGGATAACAGCGTGCTCTGAGACAAATAAGTTATATTATTATACCTGTATTTTCCATGTTGAATCTTTCGTACACTACTTTTAACACTTGAATATAAATAATTGATTAAATGGCGATCTTACTCATGTTAATTATGTAAGCATGTGCGGCTTACAGCTGTTTCGGTGCTACTTGACACCATCCTCAAAATACAGACATGGAAATTCTACACACACAACCCAAAAACCAAAAACTCAACACGCTAGAACAATATGAAATATACAGACACACTAAAACACACCCTAATCAAATTCTTAACACACAGATCAATTTCAGAACACTCACACTATTTGACACAACTCTTAATCACACGAACGCACGCACACAACAGGCAGTGAAGTTGAGATAGTGCCGAGACCTAGTAGGCTCTGAGGATGCTGTCAAGTAACACCGAAACAGCTGTAAGCCGCACATGCTTACATAATTAACACGAGTAAGATCGCCATTTAATCAATTACCTGTATTTTGTTTGGGGTGAAAATGAGTGGTCATCATCTTCTTATGGAGTCTGTGTCACAAACAGAATTTGATAGAAAAGCCGAGAAATATCACAATTACAGAAGACATCTTCAGAATGAAGAGAGTTTTCTTTTGTTAAGTCGTGGAAGAATTTAACATGGAATTTCTGAAGGAGCCAAGCTTCAAGCCAACATACATAATGAAATTATGAAATAAAATAGATTTTTAATTGAGAGGCTTATCAAAGTCGTTTGCTTCTTAAGTAAGCAAGAGCTTGAAGATGAAAGATCCGACAACAGAAGAAAATATTTTGAATTATTATTGGAACTTCTCTCCATACAAGAACATATTCTTCTTCACTTCAAGGATTAGGTTCATGTTGAACCTGTTCCGCGCCCATTTCGCTCTTGGTCTTCCTACATCTCGTTTTCCTTTTGGTTTATATTCCATTGCTAAAGCTGGCAGTCTGTAATTCGGAACATATTCATATTCATATTTATTATCATCATACGGCTTTCAAGCAGTGGTTTCCCTCACATCCAGCATCCAGATAAGAACAGTTCATATGTGATCATTTGCCCAGCAACTGCAAATGACTATACAAATGGGAATGCGTTTTGGAGATGTTGAGAAGATAAAATGTGTTGAATTGCTAGATCAGAATAGCTTTATGGGATAGAAACTAAATTTTCCTGTTATGAAATTAAATAACTTTCTGTCCACATATCCTGAATTTGGTATTCCCAAGAAACTAGTTTGATTATAATTAATTGATTAACTAAGTGTTAAAAGTAGTGTATGCAAGATTCAAAATGGATAGTTTGATTAATTAAAATGTGTCTCAGTGAAATGTACAGCAGAGTCCATGTAGGTCAGTTTCTGTCAGATGCGTTTCCAATTCACTGTGGGCTAAAGCAAGGAGATGCACTATCACCTTAACTTTTTAACTTTGCTCTAGAGTATGACATTAGGAAAGGCCAGGATAGCAGAGAGGGTTTGGAATTGAACGGGTTACATCAGCTGCTTGTCTATGTGGATGACGTGAATATGTTAGGAGAAAATCCACAAACAATTAGGGAAAATACGGGAATTTTACTTAAAGCAAGTAAAGAAATAGGTTTGGAAGTAAATCCCGAAAAGACGAAGTATATGATTATGTCTCGTGACGAGAATGTTGTACGAAATGGAAATATAAAAATTGGAGATTTATTCTTTGAAGAGGTGGAAAAATTCAAATACCTGGGAGCAACAGTAACAAATATAAATGATACTGGAGAGGAAATTAAACATAGAATAAATATGGAAAATGCCTGTTATTATTCGGTTGAGAAGCTTTTATCATCCAGTCTGTTGTCAAAAAATCTGAAAGTTAGAATTTATAAAACAGTTGTATTACTGGTTGTTCTTTATGGTTGTGAAACTTGGACTCTCACTTTGAGAGAGGAACATAGGTTAAGGGTGTTTGAGAATAAGATGCTTAGGAAAATATTTGGGGCTAAGAGGGATGAAGTTACAGGAGTATGGAGAAAGTTACACAACACAGAACTGCACGCAATGTATTCTTCACCTGACATAATTATGAACATTAAATCCAGACGTTTGAGATGGGCAGGGCATGTAGCACATATGGGCGAATCCAGAAATGCATATAGAGTGTTAGTTGGGAGGCAGGAGGGAAAAAGGCCTTTGGGGAGGCCGAGACGTAGATGGGGGGATAATATTAAAATGGATTTGAGGGAGGTGGGATATGATGCTAGAGACTGGATTGGTCTTGCTCAGGATAGGGGCCTATGGTGGGCTTATGTGAAGGCGGCAATGAACCTATGGGTTCCTTAAAAGCCAGTAAGTAAGTCCACATAGCCATTTTTTAACACAGAACGATTAGAAAATAAATTAAAAATTATTTATGTAGATGAAGAAAAGCATTTACTCCCTGCAGACCTCCTGAAATTAATAATTAGCAATGGTCTTCAAACCATCTAAGTTATAAAGAGGTAACACGACTTGTCTAATTGGTCTTGGCATTCGCCATTACTACAACTTCCTCCAAAAGGAGTATGAAATTGAAAAGGGTAAAAAATTATCTTCTTCACTGTTTGATACACTCTTTTAACACTTTTATAATCACTGATTAACAGTAACATCTTTACTGTGTTAATATTTTAAAAATAACTGGCTGGCTAGTTTCGAGGTGATGTCCCTCATTACCCAAAGCCTAGTGAGGTCTAACGGCGCTATCGTCTGGTTTTCTGTTGTGGTGGAGTGTGTTCATGATTGTGTCGAAAAAAGGTGTGTGTTTTGAAATTCAGTTGAGTGTTCAGGATATGCTGTGGGTATGTTTTTGTATGTTTGTAAATTTCATATTGTTCTATAGTGTCAAGTTCCTGGTTTTTTGGCTGGATGTGTAGTATTTTCATGTCAATGTCTTATTTTGCTCTAGTTGTGATTGGAGTTTATGCTGTGTTCTGCGTAGGTTAAGTTGTTGTGTGGTTTGGTTATAGCTCCTTGTAACGTGTTTGAAATGATCTTCCAGTCTGTCCAATGTAGAAGTCATTGCAACTATTGCATGATAGTATGTATATGTTACTGTAAATGTATGAAGACCGGTAAATCTTAGAATTTACTGGTATAACCTAACATTTACCATTATGGTGCGGTAGAACCCCGAAATATCTTATTAGATGTATACATTTTGAACTTTTACCAAGCGATGTTGGTAAATCTCAGGATTTACCGATCAGTTATGGTAAAATCGTATTAATTTAATGAAAAAATCTTTACTAAGATTTGCCGTTCTTCACATTTTTACATATCCATTTCCTACTCAACTTTTAATTGTCTTAGGATCTATTTAAAAACATAAATAAAAATACCTCAGCAGTGACTGGAATAATTTATATTTATTTTAAATTGAAGTTATTTAAATATTCTTACATTCCAATGTGATTATAATAAACAATATTCCGTATTAAAAATAGTGAAACATATTATAATTTTAACCACTGTCTGTTATAGTATTCCGCACAACAATTAAAAAAGCCTTTATATTCCCTCAAACAATCTAGGTCCACAAATGAAGTAAAACAAACATTATGAATGTTAATTCTTGTTACGACAAGGTTGGCTATTATGACATTTAGAATTACACAACATGGAAGATGATTTACACAAATATTTTTTGTTGTACACTTTTTTAAACAATTACACTTTTTGAACCCTTGTCCTCCAACAAAAGATAGTTTGTCAACCATTTTCCATAGACTAATTTCTTCTTTTCCTACTTCTTCGATGCTGATAAAATTTTCTTTGCAAAATGTAAATTGGTTCCTAGTGTACAATGACTTCCGTTTGCCAGCTTTGGTACCAAGTTGATAAAACTCGTCATCTTGAATATTTATGACTACTGCTATTATTGATTATGCATCAATTTTTGCCCGGTCTACATCCGGTACTTTAATTCTCAAATTATGTCCGACTGAAAGTTTGGAATTTTGTTACAAGTGGCTGCTTTCATTTTCTTCGTTTGCACTTCAAGACTTTCTTTGGCAGCCTCTCAGAACCGCTTCACTTAATCGATCCTGCAAATATGTCTGAACCTGCACAATGGAGGCAGGATTCTTCATTCTAGATTCTTTGATCTAGCTTTTACCAGCTCGCATCGATAAATCCTGAGATTTACCAACATTTCTTGGTAAAAGTCCAAAATGTATCAATCTAATAAGATATTTCGGGGTTTTACCACACTATAACAGTAAATGTTAGGTTATACAGGTAAATACTAACATTTACCGGTCTTCGTACATTTACGGTAACATATACACCTGTTAAGTTGTATTTGTTTGTGCGTCTTGTCTGTGTGTTAAGATGTTTTTGTAATGTGTTCTGTGTTCAGAAATTATCTTCGTAATTCAATGAAGAATTAAAGACTAAGTTCTCTCAATACAATCACCATTTGAAAAGAAACTGATTAAACAACTTGCAAATGATCAGAGTTTCAAGGAATGAGTAACTGATACTTTTGCAACCAAGAAGAATCGATGCCTGGACCTGCTGTATAAAAATATAAGGTAAGGAGATTGTTTTCAGCCTACCTAGTATTTACACCTTAGCTTCACCACTGACAATTTTGTTTAATAAATAATTGAACGTATTCGTAAATATTTATATATTATTTCGTATTAATGAATTTATGTTTCATAACAGAAAATGGCTGAAGACACAAGAGTCCCACTCAATTACTACACAGTCTTCCACCATATACAGAAGATAATACCAAAAGGTAGAATTTCATATATAATTTTAACAATATGTGTTTTATGTAGACTTACAGAATAGTTGATTCTTAGACGATTATTTGTACTGTGCAAAAATTAGTTAAACGTAACCTACTACTTATAAATATATTTGTATTTCATACTTGGATTTTGTGTATATGATTTAAACATAATGCTTTATATAAAAATATTTGCACGAGTTGATTAGCAACCCATATAGAAAGAAATGTGTGTGTTGTATGTTCTAGTAATGACCCACATCAATCTATAACATTATTGTCGGACCATCGCATCTGTGCCCCTTCGGCGCTGTCATCATTCTTGGAAAAGTTAACGCCTGTACTCACTCCATTCCACCAGCTTTCCTCCCACCACGTTAAACAGCAGGCCACGAACCTTGCCGAATAGGGATGTTGCCAAATTTCCGTCAAACTGTGTCATAAATAACTGGTCCTCCATGCTACAATATTATTTCTTTCAATCAAAATACATCTTGTATTTCTACATTTTTTAAACCTAAATTCCATGTCTCGAATCACTTTCCGTAGTTTTTCTCTCCAACCTTGGAAATTATTGCTTCTTTCGCAAGCTTCAGTAATTTCTTCAATGTTGAAACTTCTTTCTGAACGGTATAAAATTCCTGTATCTTTCTTCTTAAAATACATCGGTTCATATCATCTACAATAATTAAACGTTCCCTTGGTCTGTTCTTCTCTGGTGATTCTACCTTTCCTCTCCTGCACAGACTCCCTCTCTCCTGATTTTCTTTATTAGGAGTTCTGACCTGTCTATATAAATTACATAAAATGTTGTATTATTAGTATTAGTTAAGTAAGTAATTTTAATACATAATCAATTGAAATAAAATAAGCTATATCAGTTGCTCTTTTCGTTGCCTGATTTATAGGAAACAGATATTAACCTGTTTGTTTCTCTTCATCGCAAAATGTGATTACATACTTGCTTAATAATATTTCTTTCGCCACTCCGTGCTACAATATTCATGTTGAGTTGACAACACTGGACTGCAAGTGCAAATATTGTAAACTGTCCCGCAAGAAGGTCAAAATTGTGAGTAGTGGGGGACAGAAAGGGAGAGAGATAGAAAAGAGAAAGAAGAAAAGAGAAAGATAGGAATGCAGGGAGAGAAATGAATTACCGAGGCTGAGAAGGAATTTGGGTTCAGTTCGCATATTTTACGAGGGCACAGATCTGATGGTCCGACTATACTAACAAATAAAATCTCTATAAGAAAATATTATGTACTTTACTGATATAATTCCTCTTAAAAGACTCATATAATTATGAACACAACATTAGTTTTACGATTGTGTCTATTTGTGATGCTTGCTTCCATTTGGAAAAAAAAATCTTCTCATTTCTGTAATATATGGGAAGAAGATTACATTCTAACCTCTATAATTTCGTTACTACGTGGTCCTATGAACATAATAATCATTAGGCCTACTGGTAATCTACAAATATGAACTTAATACTGTCAAGTTAATTGCATATTACATCTATTGTGTCAGAAATAACTAAAATGCTCTCTCAATTAATATCACTCAATAAAATAATTGTATTCCAATGGATACCATCATATTGTGGAATTCTGGGAAACGAGAATGCAGATACTTTAGCAAAGAAGGGCAGCACTGCTACTTACAGACCTGTTACTAAATCTACGTACTGGTATTACTCTATGAAAAGGTTTATTAAATCTACATACTTAGCATACTTAGACTCCAACAAACAAAATTTGATGCCACAATCTCAAGGGAAAAAAATGGAACTCTCTGCATCATAATCCACAGTTAATTCCCTATTTACCACGAAAATCGTCTGTAGTTGCATTTAAATTGGCAACAGGCCATGACTGGCCAAACACCTGCATAGAATTGGAATATATCAGTCCCCTAACTGCCCATTGTGCAACTCAAACCAAGAAATGGATTCGGAACACCTCAAAATCTGTGCTTCATTGACCATGATAATATCTTTGAAAAATATTGGAGTGCAAGAGGTCAAATGACTTCATTGTCAAACGCCTGGCATTAGAAAACAACAACAACAGCAACATTTATTGTGTTCTTTTTAATTTGTTTTAAATAACTACCAATAAACAAACCAGATATTGTTGTAAATTTTGGCATAAAACTATGAAATTAATACTCATCATTTGACTACTATCTGTCACTTGAAGTTCATAACAGGTTTCTTTCTGCAGCGAGTTTGTAATGATTTGACAACCTCAACTATTGCACATGATCAGCATTGGTCGGTTAATTAATTGCTAACCATCTCTGCACGAATGCTCATGTATTGTAAAATGATTTACTAATCTCATATATTGAAGATGTAATTAAATTTCGCAATATATTTTAATACCAGTAACCAGATATAGATAAGCATGGAAACATAAATTATTAATGCAAAAAATATATGTTTGCCAATCCAGTGGATAAAAGTAAAGCACAACTATCTTAATGTGCATGCATTAATGTGATTTGAGATTGGTTTGCGCTTGATCGCCAATTCTTTCTGATTGTCAGGAAATGGTTTGGTGATGGTTTGATATGCTGCAAGAACGCCTGACTTAAATCGGCAAGTAGTCATAGTGTGAAGTTATCGCTGCACAAACAGTAAAGTCGATGTATGCATGGTCATGACTGTTGAAAAGTGCTGCAGAAACAAACCTAATGAGAGTGCTAAGTAATTCTCTCTCGCATCAGTAAGAGTCTTGTGTTGTGCATTTTTAAAGGCATTTATAATGTATGGGGTAGTATGAAAAGTGTGCTTTAGCAGAGTAAACATGTACAGTACAAAATTTATGTGCATGTTTGCATATAAATTTCGGTCTATATATTTTTTAAATTATAAAAAAGTTTGTTTCTCTAACTCTACTTACGTAAGTAAGAAAAGAAAGTGTTCGATACATGCCATAGATGCATCAAAAAGATACAGAGGTACAGCTCTCATGCTTTGATTAACCTTATGGGTGCTATGGTCAGAATCACCCTGTGCTTGTTATATATTTCATTGAAAAACCTGATAACTTACTGAGTTTTATAGAGGATAGAGGATTGACAGGATCCCAAAACCACTGTGAAAGTTATAATGAGATAAAAATTCTCATTTCTATCTGTATGTGAACCTGAGCTCTTCTGGAGTTCGTAGTTTGCCACTATACCAACAATCAAATAGGTTCCATCATAGAAAGATAATTAAAAATTAATTTTCATTTCTATCAGTAGGTCTATGTTTGATGCAGTTTACAGAGTCATTAAAAAGTTAGTTGATATGGAATTAGGTTAAACTTTTATAGTAGTTAATTAAATATATACATGACTAAATTTGAAAAATTCTGATAATTATTTTAATTTCAAATTAATATTGATGTTACAGACTGTGTAATAGTAAATGAAGGGGCTAATACGATGGACATTGGATGCACAATGTTGCTCAATACATTACCAAAACATAGACTGGATGCAGGTATGAACTATTTCGACTACTATCATTTTGCTAATAAAATACCATAACTTCCAGAGTAAAGAGTGTGTCAAGACTGGTATTAGTTCAGTGAATCTAACATCACTGTGTTACACAAACAGGAAATTGTGTTTTGTGTTAGATTTACTGTCTCATGCTATGGGCTAATCTATTTATTTAGTCCACACCTGTGGAGTAACAGTTAGCATGTCTGGCCGTAAAACCAGGTGGCCCGGGTTCAATTCCTGGTCGGGGCAAGTTACCTGGTTGAGGTTTTTTCCGGGGTTTTCCCTCAACCCATTACGAGCAAATGCTGGGTAACTATCGGTGCTGGACCCCGGACTCATTTCACCGTCATTATCACCTTCATCTCATCCAGACGCTAAATAACCTAAGCTGTTGATAAAGCATCGTAAAATAACCTACTAAAATAAAAAAAATCTATTTATTTATGGTATGATCAAATGACATCCATTATAATAAAACCTGATATAATTTATTTATTTGAAAGTTCACAGGCATTACTGCCCATAAAAGCACGTGCTTAACATGTTTATTTTACAAGAAAAAAGAAGAAAATAGTTAATAATGTAAGACATATTATTTTATATTTGCAGCAGAGTATTATAACATATACAATCAGGTGCGAATTAAGATTTCTGACGAGGGGGGATAGCATCCTAGATAGAGAATACCACACATAAAATTATTATTATCCTCATTCGATACGGCTCAATACTTGGTCACACTGAGTTGCTTGTCTTGCATCTTGACCATGAGCACGCTTGAGATAAGATGTGTAATTCCTAAGTTATTGATTGTTGTCAGCTTGCCGGTGATGATAATACATTTATGCTCGACCATACCGAAATGTAGTAATTATACACCTGGTAGCAGTCCTTTAATGCATGTCATTAAAGTACACCTATTCATTAAAGTTCATTTTTCGATTATTCTCGGATATGCAATCGATTTTGAGGGAAACGTCATGGAGGCTGGAAATCCAATACTGTCGCAGAAGGTTATGTTCTGTTCCTATAATAATAATTAGCGTTGATTGTAAATAATATTCAAATAAATTCAATTTGTCATCACGTTTTTCAATTCTAAATCAATTTCCAGGTTATATCAAAATTAGTTCATGTTATTCTCAGATTATATCAAGGTCAATGACATTTTTGTTTCTCGGGAAAATCAATTTTTCGCGTCTGCGCACATCTCACAAATTTACGAGCTATTCACTTCCGCATCTTCAGTTAGATACGAATAAAATGAATACTTCTGAATAATTTCAAGTTAGAAATATGGTCGAGCATAAAAGTCGTATGAAACTTGCCTATAATGGTAATTAAGACGCTCGTATGAAAATTATGAAACTCGCTTGCGCTCGTTTCATAAACAAACATACTCGTGTCTTAATTACTATCATTATAGGCTCGTTGCATAATGTACTATAATATTATTTTCTTTGCTTACTTTATACTTTATAAAGTACATATACTCATACTAAAACAATTATATTTTGTGAGTGGGGATAGAAGTTATACCTGGCAGGGATGTTAATATGAATTTATGAGGGGGGATAACTTTCCAACAGGGGGGGGGATCTCCCCATCCCCCCATTAATTCGCATCCTGTATACAATTAATAAACTGAATATACTGAATATAATGAGTGAGTGAGTGAATTAACCAAATTTTCTTAAATGTGTTTCTTAAATACCCTATTATCTCTTCCTGAAAATAAATCAATATCATTGGAATTATTTAACTTATTATAAAGGGACAACATTCTGATTAGGGGTGAATTTTTATGAATGTCTTTGACCTAGGAATATGGAAAAGTACTTTTTACGTGACTTAATGAATGTGGCATAAATTAATTTCCATATATCTGAAGAATCGATTTTGTTTGTGAGTATTCATCTAAAAAATAAAATTGTGCATACTGATCTCCTATGTTGGAGGGATTTCATATTAAACAGTGATCTGAGCTGCAGTGCTGGTGTCCGAATAGGGTAAGAATTTTTAAACGATTTAAAATATATATATCTTAAAAATTTATTCTGAATAATTTCAACTACATGTTGTTGATCTTTATGCATTGGGTCCCATATGATTGAGGCATATTCTATTTACTTCTAACTAAACTGTTGTATAGTAGAGTCAGAAATGCAGAATTATTAAACAGCTTTGAATTTTTTATAACAAATCCAAGTGCTTTATAAGCAGAATTAGCAATTGACGTAATATGTGAATTAAAGATTACACATCTTGATTACTCAACTTTTAATACTGTATCACTTCGGAATATGTATTATATGACTTTCTTGTGTTAAATTGTATCGCGCCTGGTTTACATGTTTCAACATATTATGGATCATCCTCATCCTCAGTTCTGAGTATGACCCATAATAGATCGAAACATGTAAACCAGGTACGATACAATTTAACACAAGAAAGTCATATAATACATATTCCTAAAGGTTACAGCTTTGTCAAGTATTACGCGTAAATTCTTAATTGTTGGTACTGATTTTAAACATACACCGTTTATAAAATAATAGTTTCTTCACTTCTTTCCCGTTATTATTATTAATAATTATTAATAATAATGATTTTTGTCCAGTGTTCTTTAAAGAAAAAGACACTTTTTAAGATATCATATCTCGGACTGCAATTTAAATTACTGCACACCCCTTTACCATTTACTTAGGAAAAAATGTTGTTATAAACAATTCACAGAGTTTATACACCACATCCACGCAAGGCTGTAGCTATTAAGTGTATGTAAATTAATCATGATATAAAATCCTAATGCACTATCTAAAAAAGGTGTCTCTCTTTGGAACATAATAATAGTAATAACAACAATAACTATGTTTGTATTATAGATTTTACTACTGTTCAGTATTTGATGACAGGTATATAGGTTGTAACCGTGAAATTTTGTTTTTATTTCTTTGCAAACCACTGTATAATAGGTTAATTTGTAACTGCAAAATTTTGTGATTATCTCTCTAGTGAAAATTATGTTAAAATCGCAAATTTATGTAATATTCTTGCAATTTCTCTAACCTTCGATTATAATTTCTAATTTTATTTAATTTTGTTTTAACTGAATGAGTTATTGCATAACGTATTTAGTACTGTTTATGTTATTAATTAGTGTAGTTATATAGTAACTATGACTCATGCCTACTACTACTTCTTTAAAATTGTGTATTATCTCTATCTATTTCAAGATGTAACAAACTACAACCCTAATATACCGAAGGTAAAATAGGGTTTCAATATTTGGATAACAATAATAATAATATTATTAATATCTGTTTGAAAATTCGCTTCATTTGTCGGATCATATATAGTTTTAAATCGTCAGCAAATAACAGGCAGTTTGACTGAGTTATTACTTCAGGTTAAGTCAGTAATTTTATTATAAGCAAAATGAAAAGGGGTCCTAAAT
Organism: Periplaneta americana; assembly: GCA_025594305.2. Classification (NCBI taxonomy): domain Eukaryota; kingdom Metazoa; phylum Arthropoda; class Insecta; order Blattodea; family Blattidae; genus Periplaneta; species Periplaneta americana. The sequence goes on along the minus strand of JAJSOF020000005.1, from coordinate 32,177,654 downwards.
TAGAGCCTTGTGGTACGTTACAGTGACTAATAAAACACTCAGAGTGCTCATTGCGGAATGTTACATACTGTTTCCTAGTATTGAGTTATGAGCACAAGAAATTCGTTAAATTTATAGAAATTTCTAATGTTATCTATAGTTGCAAATGTGATTGATTTATCACTGATGTTAGAAATCTGCTTGTATGATCAGGTAGTGTTCAATCAATTGATCATTTTCTTTAGGACATGAAAACATGTATTTTGGTTGTATGCTGATTGCCAACATACTCCAACACTGCATTCATCATCTCATCTCACAGCAATAAATCCAGACTGCCTGAGAGGTGAAAAGCTTCCAGTGCGTCCTAAACATTCTTCACAATATGTGAACACTTGCTGCTATGCAACAAGATGACACCGGTCATTATCTGTACTGGCCTTTGTTCTTGATCACTGCACAGAGCTTAAGAATGAATCTGACTATGAAATTCGATAGGTTTACTACTTATAGCACTTAGAAACTGAATTATCACTTAATGATCTGTTTTGGACGAACTATAAACAATGTGTCTAGGCATTTAGATAGCTGATTTGTTCAGAATAATATCTAATATTGAAATTATTTGGAGGAGAAAATTACATCTGAATTTTACCAATACCAGCTCTTCTGACTCTAATAATAATAATAATAATAATTAAAAGTGCTAATAATAATACTTGTTAATAATTCATAAGTTTTTAACCTGTGAGTTTTCCATAGTGGGAAAATCAACCAGGAGTATCTCGTTACAAAAGACACTACTAATTTATTTGTATAAATTTTACACACAAAACTGAATAACATGAACATACGCACTGCAGCTATAATTTGTCTTCCAGAAAATGTACGTATTATTGACAATTAATAATTACTTTCAGCATTTTAATACACCCAGTTTAAACAAGTCACTCAACTGAATGTGCTCAGTATAATGGCTGTTTCGACATATCCACATATATGCCTAACTTCTAAAAACATGTATTTTTGGTCTACTGTAATTGAATTTTGCTATCATGGTCAGAGCTTGAATAAAATTACAAATCCAACCTGGCGCCAGAACTTCTTTTTTCTTAAATATTAATTATAAACAATGTGTTTAGTCATTTCAGATAGCTGATATTGGTTCAAAAGCAGCACTAGCAGGAAATATTTTTGGAAGCTAGTGTTCATCTGAACTTTTCCATACTCTTCTGCCTCTCTACTCTGACAAACATTGAAAGTGTTACTAATACTTGTTTCAGAACACTATCAACCCATCTTAAAATCGCGTCACCTCAATTATTGTTAAATTTAATAAAATCTATAATTTAATTGTCTTAATTCTTTCTGAAAGTGTTTAATACACGTGTTTCCACAGTATACTGTCACCCGTTTCGATTTCCACTCAAACAAAAATGGATTTTTGCTAGATGGAAAAATTTTCCATCTTGGGAAAGTATTTCATTAGCTTGTGATTTTGATTGTTTTTCATTTTTAAAAATGACAAATCTAAACATCTTAGATTTTCTAATTTCAAATGCCAGCTTAATGAGTCACCTCAAAGTTATTGTGCTATATTTATCTCAAAGTGAAAAACCTCAACCAGGTAACTTGCCCCGACCGGGAATCGAACCCGGGCCACCTGGTTTCGCGGCCAGACATGCTGACCGTTACTCCATTTTTGAATATTTAAGCTGGGCGATTGCTTTTCCCAAATCTAAGCCTTCGTTCAAAAGATGAATTAAGGTTAAATTTATCTTAACAAATATTATTTTAACGCTTAATATCAAAGACGGACATCTTTCCTTATCGATTTAGATAGCTATTGTTTTTATACAATGGATTTTTAGGCAGAAAAACCAACAGAAGCTTCCATCTACTGGGAAAGTAAAGCTGTTAACATTGTGATTTTGAGTTTTTTCCCCTGTACTATTCATGTGGAACAAAGAATCTTCGTTCAAAAGATGAATAAAAGAAATTCTCTTATCAAATATTATATGATGTGGAGAACAGGTCGCATGGTTAATTACCATGACATAACTTTTTTTTTTTTTTCCTTCACAGGTACATTTGGCACCATGGGCGTTGGGCTAGGTTTTGCAATAGCAGCTGCATTGTGGTGTCGTGATTACGCCCCAGGAAAAAAAGTGATCTGTGTAGAGGGAGACTCTGCTTTCGGGTTTTCAGGATTGGAGATAGAGACAATGTTCAGGTAAAGTAAAGTAACCTGGAAACAATATGCATTGTCCGAACAAAGTTTACGATTTATGAGAAATTCAAAGATAAAAAAATTCGAAAAAAAAAAAAGAGTGTTGAGGTATACTTGTTTTTTTTTCGAAAGATGGGACATGACAGGAGCGTTGCGATCGGAAAAACAACTGAATGTCACATAGCGTGGTACGCCTATTGCTATGGTAACAACGGTTGAGTTGCCAAACTTACTGTTTCCACATGGCGAGTGCTTAATAGCTCTCTTAGCAACATTTATTGTGCACACAATGTTAGCATTGGTACATTTTGTGTTTGATTCTCTGTCGATTTTTGTATTGTTTTCTTACTTTTGCGTCAATTGTCAATGAATGTTTTAACGTCAGCCATCTTAACGGCAATTGCTAGCTTCCATCAGCTGGCAGCATGGTAGTCCATATTGGCAACATAGCACTGTAGTTCCAAGCTCGGCCACTTAACTGTTATGTCCCATCTTTCAAAAAAACAAGTATAGTTCCTATGATTTTGGAAGTGAAAATGATAGAATTGTTAAGGATTTATAGGGAAATATTTCATGAAAAGGAAATTATTCGGAAATGTAGTAAATTACGTGGAAAATGAGAGGTTCATGGTAATGGAAGTGCAAACGTGAAGGAAAGGAAAGTAGGGGCATAAAACCCACAATACGATGCAATGTGAAGAATGCAAAACTTCTATTAATTAAATAACCATTGGAATACAGTGAAGCACAACAAATATTAATGAAATAGACGCAAAATTCCTATATTATATCTGTGTTTCCATGTCGAGCATTATGCTGCCAACATCATTGAATAAAAATCACCAAGTTTAGAAAAATACTGAAATTTTAAGTGGACGATCCGTGTGTATCTGGCAAGTGAAGTACTTGTCTGACTCTCAAGAGACCTCTTGTTTGGTCAAGTTGGGCAGAACAAAATATTGGACCACTTTAATAGTTTCACTAGTATTTACACTATGTATACTAGAATATGCGGTTTTTCCAGATTATGGGTAAGTTTGTTCATATACAGTGTGATTCACGAGGAAAGGTAATAAATTTAATATACGATATCTTAGGCCATTTTGAGTGAAAAAGTTCATATGAACATAGGTCCGTTTTGAAACGATGGCGGAGCTAGATGCATTTTTTGGTAAAACGTCTCACCCCAATGTGAATCAGACTTTTTATGCTGCTGACGTGAGAACGTGAGACAAGGTCACCGATCACAATGAATGACGTAACATTGGAATCTGCATTGTGAGCAATGTAGATAAGAGAAACAAACCAGGTGGGGGCATTACAAATGTCCAATCGTCTGATGTAATGACACAGAACCCGCAGATAACACAAATGCACTATCATCAATTCACAGCAGTTCAGTCAGTTACCTACAGTACAGTAGTTATACAGGTACAGTTATCGGAAGTGTTAAGTTGTGTTTTTCAAGATGCCTTATAAATTTTCGACTACAGAATACACCAATATTGTGTATATTTATGGTTTGTGCGATGGAAGTTCCTTGCGTGCCGTTGCTGAATATGAACGATGCTTTCCGAACAGAAGGGTACCATATTGAAGAGTACTTACTGTCTATGGGGTTGAATGAAAGACTTGGTATAGCAAAGAAAGGGGGAAACGAGAGAGGTGCTAATCGACCGTATTTTGGATGTGGCATAAAGAACAGCCACGAGCAACTCTCCTGAGTGATGAGCGCAATTCACGCCTGAGCGCAACAGTGCATTGAAGCAGAAGGAGGTACCTTTGAAAATGTGCGAAAACATCGACCCCGATGTCTAGAATATTAGCATACATGAATATAAACTTTAAACTTGTCCGTTATCTGTCTCTAAATGCGAGTTAGTACAATGGAATCTGAGAAGTTTTTTGAAATCAAAGAGCCATATCTCCGTAACTGTTCGAAAACGGACCTATATTCATATGAACTTTTAACTCAGAATGACTTCAGAATTCACATCCTAAATTTTTACCTTTCCTTGTAAATCACCCTGTATATCTCGTAATACAGTTAGTTTCCAGTGTAAGTACCAACGTGAAATACAAAGCCAAAAACTCTGGAAACTTTTTATGTTAGAGTATGTATATAGTATAGAGAGTTTAGATTAAAAATGAAGTTAAAATTTTTCTTAGGTACAAACTGCCCATAACAATCATCATAGTCAACAATAATGGAATTTACAATGGAGTAGACGAGGAATCATTCAAGGATATACAAGAGATGGGAGAAATGACTAAAGTGTAAGTCCATGCTGCTGCTGTCGCCACAAACACTATTGTTATTACTACTATTATTATTACTACTTCTACTACTTACTTAGTTACTTACAAATGGCTTTTAAGGAACCCGGAGGTTCATTGCCGCCATCACATAAGCCCACCATTGATCCCTATCTTGTGCAAGATTAATCCAGTCATTCTTATTTTAAATTAAACTGTTTATTATTAAAATATAATAATAAAATCAGCTTTTCACTTACATTCTGTCCTCCTTTATTTAAAATATTCACCGTTTGTTATGCAAATCAAATACTACAACATATAAAACCACAATGTAAATTTTAACTTCATGTTTATGACTATGAACAGAATACCACCTACATTACTGACAACAAACATCCATTATGAGCGTTTGATGGAAATGTTCGGTGCAAAGGGTCACTTCTGTGTGGACATTCCTCAATTACAAAGTGCTCTTCAGCAGAGTCTAAAGGTACGTAAGATAATTATGATGCGATATTTGATGACTCATTCTAGTATAAATTGTAACTAAAATACACAAGACTATGTTTATGTAATACATAACTATATGACTGTCAACTATTAGTCCATAATTTTTCGTCCTTAGCTTTATAATAGTAATATACGAGGAAATAAATATTTTCTTTGTAAAAATGTTTTCTTTTATGACACCTTAATTAAGAATGATAGAGCAAACGATTTCAATAATGCAACTATAAAGATTTTTATGCTCGACCATGCCGAAATGTAGTAATTATACACCTGGTAGTAGCCCTTTAATGCACCTCATTAAAGTACACCTATTCATTAAAGTTCAGGTGTTCCACCAATCAGAAAATACCATTGTAGCAATATGAAAGCGCAAGTATCGATTATTCTATTCTATTCTATTCTATTCATTGAAACTTCACGGAGGCCGAAAAACCAATACTGTCGCAGAAGGTTATGTTGAAGAATCGATCCAAAATAAAATTGAAATCTCAAATACAATATTAAACTCAGTCGAAAAAAACAACACACAAATTAACATCAATTCACCGCCATCTTCCAGCCTTTCACAAAGCACATTCCCGCAAATTCATTTCACCAATTGCACAATAAACCACCTATATTTGAAATAAAGTCAGTTTTGTTACTATAATAATTAGCGTTAATTGTAAATAATATTCAAATAAATTCAATTTGTCATCTCGTTTTTCAATGTCTAATTCAATTTCAAGGTTATATCAAGATTAATGTTTATTTTACTCTCTAGATTATATCAAGGTCAATGTCGACATTTGTTTCTCGGAAAAATCAATACTTTCGCATCTGCGCACATCTCACAATTTACGAGGTATTGCACAAGGTCAGTTCCGCTCCTCAGTCAGATAAGAATAACATGAATACTTATGAATAATTTCAAGTTAGAAATATGGTCGAGTATAAAAAGCCGAATGAAACTTGACTATAATGGTAATTATAGGCTCGTTGCATAATGTATACCTTATTTTATTTCATGGAGTGCAGTTTCATAGAAAAGACTTTCCTGACAGACCTTCTACTGCCCACAACTAATTGGTTGTCATAAATAAATATCTTCCTTACTGTGACGGAAATCTTGTCTTCTCCTGTTAGTAACCAATCAGAACCCTCGTTCAGAAGAATTGACAGGCTCCCGCCAAATCCACGTGGAGGCAGAGTTGTCGCATCTTTTCCGAATTCGAAGAATCCCGTCAGTTTCACTGCATAATTTCGAGGGTCATCAGGATTATGGCAACTGTGCAATGTTGGGAGGAGGGGACAGGATGGAACTGTCAGAGTTGTTTGTGTAGGAAGTCATAAATCTGTAAGTGGGTGTTCAAAGGAGCCAGCGAACTGCACTCCTTGAAATAAAATAAGGTATACTATTTATCTTCTCCTTATGTATAGCAGAAAATCTAAATGACGTGTGAATACAATAGTTTTATATGAAACATGAAATGAAGTTCAGTTACCTTCACAATATCTCCTAGTGTAAATACATGGTGCACTTAATCTATAAATGCTCATGGCATAAAATCTACACTTACAGCAGTAGTATCGTTTAAACTGGAATGCTATTTTATCAGTAAGTGAGCAGTTACTTTCAGTTATTATTGCTTACAAGCCAAGTGGGCATGTATAGTATGAAGCATATCATTTTTAACAGCATATTTACATGAAGCATGCTTCGAGGAGATGTCAATGAAAATTTCAAAGAAAATATCCGAATCGCATAATATGAAGTACCGTAACTAAACCTATGATTAAAAAAATTAATGACAGAGTGCTTCTAGTTCAAGCAAAACCATCTTTTTAAATTCAAAAAAATATCTCGCAAATTCTTAAAGATTCCCGCAGATTACACAGTTTCATTTATACCAGTCAGGTCTAAATTAAGGATATGCTAATTTTAAATAAAATTCTTTTATTTATAAGTATAATTTTAAGGTCATCTTCTAAGATTTTATTTTATAATTGATAATCAATGGGTCTTAATTATTAAATTTTATTTTTATAACAATATTCATATTTAATTAATTATATTTATTTGCTATTAATTTCCAGATCCTCGTGGTCATCCTTAATTAAGGTCGGACGATTTATTTCTCTTTCTCTCATACTGTACCAGTGTTTTATAAGGCGATAGCAAATTCTGAAATGTGTGTCAATAACATACTGGCCCTTTTGTTCGGTGATCTGATAGAAGATGGGAAGTTTATTGCCATTTCATGTAGAATATTTGTACACTTAAAATTTCTCAGTGAACGAATTCAGTGAGATGCTGTTATAAAAATGGATCTTAGAATGATTATCTTGGAGTATAACCATAATTTTTATGATAAAGACTAATAAAATTATACAAAAATGAACTCACTAAGTGAAAACATTTCCATCACAAAAACAAATGCGATCAAAATAGAAGTTTCATCCAGCTTCTTTTTTAAAGCACAGTAGTGGCAAAAAAACTGAACCGACCCTTGTAGCTGATTTCAGAGCCTTGTTCACTCCAGAGCATGACAGACTGGTAAATAAGACTTTCGTGGTTCGAATCCTGCCTGAGAAGGAAACATTTTTTGTTCCTTATTCGAATTTATTCCCAATACTTTTCGATGGCTGGTAAAATTCATGTTCTGGGAATAATAAGTTAATTAAGTAGTAAAATTTTGCTGCAATCGAAAAGTTTGGGAATAAATTTGAATAAGGAACCAAAAAAAGTTTCCTTCCTAGGCAGGATTCGAACCACGAAAATCTTATTTACCAGTCTATCGTGCCCTGGAGTGAACAAGGCTCTGAAATCAGCTACAAGGGTCGGTCCGGTTTTTTTGCCACTACTGTACAGTATGTAATATTGTTATACAATTCAGTTAACGGTTTCCAATTTTATCTGATTAGGTCACAGTATTTCTTAAGAAAATAATTTATAAATGTTCGGTTTTAACATAACCATTTCTTTCTCTTCATTGTAAAAATGACATCAATAACATAATTTTGTAGCTGGCTAGTGATTTACAACTCAAATAAATAACTGGTTGTTCAGGAAGTAAAATATAATATAATATTGAGAAAGGAAAGTTGTCAAGACAATGTAATTAGTTACATACTAAAACAATGGCAATAGTAATTCAAATAATTTTCAAGGGAAAAATTGTTCCGGGGCTGGGCATTGAGCCGGGACCTTTGGTTTAACGTACCAACGCTCTACCAACTGGGCTACCCGGGAACTCTACAATTTTTCCCTTGAAAATTATTCAAATCAACTTTACAGGGAGTTACACCTGAAATCTTGATTTGCATAATACATGTTACTTTTGTTAACAGAAAACCACAATTTAAGTCACACGGAATTAGTGTGCACTCGAAGTTGGTTGCTTGACGGTTGTCAGCCCACTTTGAGGTCTGTGGATATAGAGGGAAAATTGATCGGTGTCGGGTAGAGTTCCCGGGTAGCTCAGTTGGTAGAGCATTGGTACGTTAAACCAATTTAAGTCACACGGAGTTAGTGTGCACTCGAAGTTGGTTGCTTGACGGTTGTCAGCCCACTTGAGGTCTGTGGATATAGAGGGAAAATTGATCGGTGTCGGGTAGAGTTCCCGGGTAGCTCAGTTGGTAGAGCATTGGTACGTTAAACCAATTTAAGTCACACGGAGTTAGTGTGCACTTTTGCGAAGTTGGTTGCTTGACGGTTGTCAGCCCACTTGAGGTCTGTGGATATAGAGGGAAAAATTGATCGGTGTCGGGTAGAGTTCCCGGGTAGCTCAGTTGGTAGAGCATTGGTACGTTAAACCAAAGGTCCTGGGTTCGATGCCCGGCCCCAGAACAATTTTTCCCTTGAAAATTATTCAAATCAACTTTACAGGGAGTTATACCTGAAATCTTGATTTGAATAGTAATTCAGTTTCCTATTGTTGTAATAAATTATAGGATAGTTGTCTGCCAAAACAATGAGTTAGTACATTATTTTCTGTTAAACCAGTGACTTAGTCATAGTTTTCTGCTGAAATGTATCAAATTGTTTTCTTTCAGATTTATCATAGACCCAGTATTATCAATGTGATGATAAGCCCATCAGCTGATCGCAAGCCTCAGAACTTCTCTCGGCTCACGGAATCCAAGCTTTAATAGAATTCAGGGATTCAAAATCATATTCAATGATTCAGCATAATTTGTGTAGACAGTGAAACCTCTGATAAATTGCCATCACGGTTCCTGTAGGTAATCTAATAATTAGAGAGATGACTGCTTAAAACATCACTACTTATATGTATAGACTAGTTCATATGACATTTTTTTTGTTACAGGCGAATAACATGATGCACATGTTTGAGGTACTACACAATAACGGGACACTGTAGCCTATATAATATGTGTGTATATAGACTCTATCTCCCTATCTCCCTACCCTTCTCTCCCCTACTCCTCTGCTGCTACCCCCTCTCTATTTTTTTCCTATTCACCCTCAAAATGTTACATGAAAATTTCATATTTAGCACTATTTTTATTTTTCCCGTAAGCCGTAAATAATCCGAACACTACTCCTTCAAACAAAGACAAAAATTTAGCCGAACGTTAATTCTGAATTACTTTTCTTTAGTTTGACTTGTCTTAATCATTTTTGGCGCTTACAGCGGATACGAAATTTGTAGAGTCAAACTCACCGAGAATGACAAATTTTAAGAAGCAATAATTCTTAGCACTTGTTTTGAAAGGAAAATAACTCCAGGTAACTCATGTCATAAATTTGGATAAGCAACTCTGTTCCTAATTGAGACTTCAGCCTATATTACTGTCAAATGTTTCTCATTTCAAATTCCCTCCTCTGCTAATAATGCAGATGTTTGCACAGAATCTAATTAAGATGATAAGGGTCTCTGGTGCACAATGCATGACATACTTATGGCTTTTAAGGAACCTGAAGGTTCAATTGCTGCCCTCACGTAAGCCCGCCATCAGTCCCTATCCTAAGCAAGACTAATCCAGTCTCTACCATCATATCCTACCTCCCTCAAATCCATTTTAATATTATCCTCCCATCTACGTCTCGTCCACACCTGTGGAGTAATGGTTAGCGCGTCTGGCCGCGAAACCAGATGGCCCGGTTCAAATCCCAGTCAGGGCAAGTTACCTGGTTGAGGTTTTTTCCGGAGTTTTCCCTCAACCCAATATGCGCAAATGCTGGGTAACTTTCAGTGTTGGACCCCAGACTCATTTCATCGGCATTATCACCTTCATCTCATTCAGACGCCAAATAACCTAAGATGTTGATAAAGCGTCGTAAAATAACCTACTAAAATAAAAAAATCTACGTCTCGGCCTTCCCAAAGGTCTTTTTCCCTCCGACTTCCCAACTAACATTCTAATATGTATTTCTGGATTCGCTCATATGCGCTACATCCTATGCCCATCTCAAACGTCTGGATTTAATGTTCCTAGTTAAGTCAGGTGAAGAATACAATGCATGACAGAAATTATAAAATGAGAGAGTGCATAATAATTAAATAAATCAATAGTGTGAACTGTATCAGGGTCTGAATAATGGATATGACTCGAAATAAAACACATAAATATCTCGTCTTCTTACAGGACAGAACAGATGTATTTCAGTGAAAGGAACAAGGATTCGTAACAGATGAAAAAAATACACACTATGACAGCCTTTTGCCTTTACTTTTCTAGTGAAAACATACTACCTTCAGTTGGAAAAAAAATAACCACTTAAATTAAATAAATATACTTAAATCTGAGTACTGTTCAGAGAATAGTGTAAATATGTTCAGTTTGCGTTATACCTATTATTTCCTAGCAAAAAAAAAAAAAAAAACTATCTAGCAAGAGACTTGTTTCGAGGATTTCACTGCACACACATAAGTTATATTTATTGTCACACAACTTTACAATTTTAGTCATGGTGGATCTTCACATTTCTGCTTTTCAGTCCACCATCATTTTAGCATTTTCACACTTTCCACACAAGTTCATTGTTTATAATTTCTGCTCTAGTTCATTTCCTCTTCCTCCATTTTATTTAATGTTTACCCCCACTGTCTTGTATTTGTAAATTTATTTGCTAATTACTTTCTCATTTATTCCTATAATCCTGTTCTGTTGTTTTGCTATCCATCCTTTCTTAATCCATTCTCTTCTACTCTATCCCATATCTATATTGTCTCCCTTCCATTTCTCGATCTTAAGTTACCGGTATATAAAAATAAATGTCATAATTTGCTATGTTGGTTAAATTAAAGATATTTAAGTAGGAAAACTAGTGTAACTAATGTAGTACATATTTGCTCAACTTACAATCTACGTTTTTACCTTCTTTCCACTTTTCTCTTATTATTCTGTAGGATATGGTATATGATTCTTGTATGTGTATGTAAACACAGTGCGGTGTTAGCATTTGAAACTAATTATATATAAAGAAAGTCTGACGTTAATTTGCAATAGACTGTTGATGTTACTGGGTAATACTATAAGCTAGTCTGTTTTACACGTGTGTGTATGCATGCATCTTTCCATAAAGATATTCTGAATGTGTATCATCATTATAGTAGTAATAAATGTGCAGCACTTCGTTTTTCTGATGTTTTTGAATAACAGTGGTTTCATATTTTTTAATGTTGTGCAAATAAAACTAGCTAAAAAAGTTATTTTATACTAGCTGTACCCGTGCGCTCCGCTGCACCTGTTAGAAATAAATATAAAGTAATTACATAATTAAAATAGGACGTTTGATCCAGGGAACAACTTTTACAACAGCGCAAGATAATCTGCTTCGCTTATTACCCAATTTTTTTTTCTGCATTGCATTTATTGCATATATATTTTATGTATTTTAACACGATTCAATTGAGCATAGTTAAAATTTGAATTACAAAATAATGGATTGCTAAGCTAACGTACTATTACTGCATACTAAATCAATACACTCTCGTTGTTCGTTAATTCTCTGAGATTAAAATGAGTGTATATAAATATTATTTTACGAAATACAGAAAACGAATGTACAAAATAGCCTATCAAATTTTCTGTGCATAAGAAGCTATTTTAATCTTACCTGTCCTCGATTTACTCAGACGTTACTGTAATAACATTATAGCATTATGTCCGTCTAGAGAAACTACACTTTCCAATGGTGAAATAATAATTAATTATACAAATAGTTAATTTAGCTTCTGATATTACTTCATACAAACACAGAAACATTCTCTGTAGGCTATGTTTAATAGCTTTCGATTGTTGATGTTCAAGGCCCCTGTTTCGATTGTTGTTGTCCAAGGCCCCTTATAGACGAAGTCATTTGTTCTTAATTCATTGCACCGTCTTAGATGGCGTTATTTTAATTTTAAAACTCATTTATCTCATTAAATATCAGTCCTATCAAACTTTTGTAAAGAATAAAACTTATCGGAAATCATTTTTAAAGAAACTTTTGTTATCTAACTTTTTTCACAAAAATCAATAATAAGCGAGATATTTCGATTTATTTAATTCAGGCCCCCTTATAACCCCCTTTTAAATAAAGTATTTTGAGTGCCATATAGCCTAAAATCTAAGTTACAACGAACTTAATTTATATTCCAATTTTCATATAAATCGGTTCAGCCATTATCGCGTGAAAAGGTAACAAACATACAGACAGACATACAAACAAAAATTTCAAAAATGCGATTTTCGGTTTCAGGGTGGTTAATTATATATGTTAGGACCAATTATTTTTGGAAAATCGAAAATTACCAGAAAAATTTAGGCTACAGATTTATTATTAGTATAGATTTATTTTCGATAGACTCCTCACATAAATCTCTCCTCCTTTCTTAAATCATTATCCCAAATATAATGTGACCAGAAAATGAAGAATTGTGGGAAGATATTAAACTCTGTAATGGTTTCTCTACGTTTCAAATACAGTCAGGTGTACTATTATTAGTAGAGCCCGGATCTTATATAATATGAAAATAAGAAATACGTAACTAAAAATGGTAGAATATGTAATAAATAAAAAAATATGTAATTTAAAATCTAAGCTTTATTAGATGTATTTTTGCACACTGAAAAAAATTACAGGTGCACATGTGATTCAACCTCATTTAATTATTGTTTGGAGGTGCAATTAATAATTAAATATGTTTCTAGATTTTCTGCGATCATTGATTGCCTCATCAATGGTAACCTATACCTAGAAATCACCAAGTTAAGCACTCTAATTGTTTCCATTGTGTCAGTGTAGCTTGGTGTTCAAATAATTAGCTGTCTCCAGATTACCAGTAAAAACAAATATGTCTTTTATATAATTTAACAGACATTATTGGTTGTTCAGATAAGTCACTATAATACATATAAATAAGGTACACCAGGTCCGTCTGCACTTACTTATGGCTTTTAAGGAACCCAGAGGTTCACTGCCATCCCCACATAAGGCCGCCATCGGTCTATCCTGAGCAAGATTAATCCAGTCTCTACAATCATATCCAACTTCCCTCAAATTAATTTTAATATTATCCTCCCATCTACGTCTCGGCCACCCCAAAGGTCTTTTTCCCTCCAGCCTCCCACTAACACTCTATATGCATTTCTGGATTCACCCATACATGCTACATGTCAGGTGAAGAATACAATGCGTGCAGTTCTGCATTGTGTAACTTTCTCCATTCTCCTGTAACTTCATCCCTCTTAGCCCCAAATATTTTCCTAAGCACCTTATTTTCGAACACCCTCAACCTCTGTTTCTCTCTCAAAGTGAGAGTCCAAGTTCCACAACCATACAGAACAACCAGTAATATAACTGTTTTGTAAATTTTAACTTTCAGCTTTTTATACAGTTGTTAGGCCTATTCCAAGATATTTGAATTTTTTCACCTCTTCAAAGGATAATTTTCAAATTTTCTGGTATCGATATATGTTTATGTTAGACACATTACCATATATATTTAACGTCAACCTTCGATATCAAGATGGAGCTACTCTCATTTCTCCTGTATTAAACATGTTAAGATGCATAATGATTACTATTATTTTATTGAGAATTTTAATCTTAACTATAAGGGAACTGCCACAAACTGTTAACTTAGAAAAGAACAACCTACAAATTATACAAGTAATATCACAAACCTTCTCGAATATCACATGCTTATTGTGCTACTTAGATTTTAGTCAAGTGTACCCCCTTAATGTTTTTAATTTTTAACAAAGTGTATTATGAATTTCAACTTGGAAGCCATATGATATCAATAGGCTATAGCATCCCTCAATGTACACTCGTACTCCATTAAGTTAATTCACTATGTAATTAGGAGACCTGAAAATGCCACAATGGCGAAAGTACTAGTCTCTAATAAAAGAACTTTACTCAAAACTATGTAATGTAATGTTTACAATTTAAATTGATACATGCAGACGGACCTATTGTACCTTATATAAGTTTCACCTATATTATTGTAAGGACATCACACACTTATTTTGCACTCCTCACTCTGATGATGAATCCTATATTGATTTTCCTGCCCATTGTGCAACTCAAACCAAGAAATGGATTCGGAACACCTCAAAATCTGTGCTTCAGTGGCTGGCCATGATAATATCTTTGAAAAATATTGGAGTGCAAGAGGTCAAATGACTTTATTGTCGAACGCCTGGCATTAGAAAACAACAACAACATATTGATTTTCCATTTTCTTAGTTGATACGTTCCATTCATTTGCTTCTCTATATCATCTACTTTCTCCCTCTCTTGCTATATTTCATTTTCAATAATTGGAATGTAATTTTGCCATATTACGCTGCTCCTATTCCAGGAATGTAGTTGCTGGTACATTATATCTATTTAAAGGCAGAATTTTATGCAAAAGATTTACCATAACCATTTTTGGGTCCTGGAAAATCCTTGTGTGGATATTCGCTTTCGTTGATTGTTTATTTGGTACACTTTTCCTTAATTACTTCGAAGCATTCCAAAAAATCCAAAAGGGTATCTACTTAATAAAGTTAAAATGATCGGTACAAAGATCAGTGCTGATAATAAAATATTATAGAGTGACACTGAAGATGATCTTCAAAGATCTTCTAAGACTTTAAATGACATAGCTGGGTTACTGAGCAACTAGATTAGCTGTGAACCAATAAATAGCAGGACTTTT
This sequence comes from Periplaneta americana, assembly GCA_025594305.2. Lineage (NCBI taxonomy): Eukaryota > Metazoa > Arthropoda > Insecta > Blattodea > Blattidae > Periplaneta > Periplaneta americana. The sequence continues at coordinate 32,162,531 of JAJSOF020000005.1, read as the reverse complement.
ACTGATCAAGTGGCTTGTTCTTGACTGACATGGAGGGTATGACGAGAATTCATCATAACAGTCAGAGGTGGTGTGATATGTAGTATGCAGTGTTGTAATTATATTCTAGACCAGTCACCATCAGACAGCACAATTCTTGGCAGCGGACACATTTCCCCCTCTGTGGGCAGCAGTGAGCAGGCAAAGGAGGCGAGGTTATGTGTTGTACAAATAGTAGAAACTACTAGAAGCAGGGTGCAAATTAACGGGGAGGATGGGGGGACTTCCCCCTGTTGGAAAGTTATCCCCCCTCTCATAAATTCATATTAACATCCCTGCCAGGGATAACTTTTATTCCCCTCTCACAAAATATAATTGTTTTAATACGAGTATATGTTATTAAGTACAGAATAAAGTAAGAAAATAAAATAATACTGATGTATTATCAACAGCGGCAAGCTGACAACAATCAATACCGGTAACTTAGGAATTACACATCTTCTTTTAAGCCTGTTAATGGATATAATTATTATTATTATGATGATGAAGATGCAAGATAAGCAACTCAGTGCGACCAAGCGTTGATCTGTATCGAATGAGGATAATAATAATTTTATATATGGTATTCTCCATCTAGGATTCTATCCCCCCCCCCCCCAATCAGAAATCTTAATTCGCACCCTGACTAGAAGTACAGTGTTGGCTGGTCTTGGAGCATTGTGTACTAGTAATCCCGAATCAGTATCTAATAAATACTATTTCTTTAATAATTTTAATTCTAGTTAATACAACAGAAATGAGTGCAGGATTTTCCAAATGAAGGTCACCGAAATCTATAGTTTTTCAGTTTTAGTGAGAGGAGATGTTATGATTATGGAAAGGGATGGAATTGCAAAATACTTAATTTGTAATAAAGCACTTAATGAATGAAGCCTTTTTTTTTTTCCATGTCTTCGTGTTTTCCACATTTCACCTTCATTTGCTTGCAGCCTCCCATTGCAGACTCAGATTTTTCATTATTGTTCTAAGCGTTGAAGAAGGGATTCTTAATGACTTTGCCGACTGTTTCTCATTCATAATGGTGTTTTCATCATGCTTACAGAGAATTTGTATTTCTCCAATATCAATAAAGCTTTCTGTTTCACTCCTTTATTCATGTTCGCTCTAATGACTCACTTCACAATTGTACATGATGCACAGGTCAAGTCTTCACTGACAATGCAATTTAAAACTGCCAGAAAGAAGAACAGGCTCTGAATACAGTAGCGTTACAGGTACAGTACTCAAGGCTTGCATTCCATTCTATTGTATTCACCAAACAAAGACTCCTACAAATCCTAGAATATGAAGTTGCTACTGGTAAATGCAGAAGTCCAGGAAAATTTTCTCAGTATTCTTTAAAGTGCAATATTTTAGAATTTTCTGCAGATGAAAGAGTGTATTAAATGGGATGATAAGCATATTAAGCAGTGGATTTTACATGATTTTATATAGAGATGTTAAGGGACTGGACAAAAAGAGCGTATAATGCGGGATAGCATAACAAACGGGCATGTATTATCAGGGTTTCACTGTAGTTACTGTACATTTATAAGAAAATAGGAAATTACGAAAAAATTTCCAAAAATAAAAATTATGTAAGCTTACTCTGAAGTTGAATAGAAACATTCATATGAATTTACAAAAGGTAAAGTTTGAATACAGACACTTAGATATTTGTTAATTTCTTGTTTCCCTGCTCCTCTGTCATTATTTGTACACCGGAGCACAAAAATCTTTTCATTCACTAGGTACCAGTGACACAAAAAGCATCCACCATAGTCAAATGAGCAAATTTATATTTTTGGTCCAGAGAAATACTTGTCCTTTACGAGAATACATCTTGTTTTTTTTAGACGAATATTCTCTCCGGAACAAAAATACAATACAAAATAATAAAGTAAAAATTAGTAGCCAATTAAATTACTAATGTGTGTGTGTGTATCTAATGCCTATCCACTTCACTTTGCATGATTCGGGTTCCGCATACTGCGGATAGATGGAAATACTGTGACCCATTTTCAAATTGCACACCACCTCGGCGGGCCACGTTATGCATGATGTGTATCTGTGAAAAGTTTTGTCGTGTACTAGGATGAGTGTATGTTAAGTGTTCGTGTAAGTGTAGTGTAGGAAATGGGTGAGGATAATGACGAATGTGTGGAAGGGAGAAGGGGAAACCCAGTGCCAGCACGTAGCCTACTCCTGTCGAATAGCACCAAGGGGGACGCCAGGCTTAACGTCCCCATCCGATGGACAAATCACTATCAACAGTGACATATGCCTTTCCTTCATATGCACTGCGGAGAGATTAGAAGTTGTGCATCGCCATCTCTCTTAGTCCCGAGGTAGAAATTTTACAAGAAAAACTTCTGCAGGGAATCGAATCCGGGCAGGTTAGTATGAAGGCAGACACGCTACCACAGAGCTAACTCAGCAGATTAAATTACTAATATGTCGGTAATATGTCACACATGATATGATCGATTAATTAACACTTAAATCGATCACCCTAGAAAGACAAATTTATTGTTATTTTAGAAATTTGTTCTTCTGGCTGGTGGACGATTCTTGCGCCCCTGGCGGTGGAAAAGAGAACGGTGTCTAAAGTTACTTGCATCCCTGGGCCCTATTTCATAAAGGTAATAATTTAATACCATTACTAAAATGGTAATAGCATTAAGTAATATTATTACTGTTCTGTTTCATAAAAGTAATAGTTAATAATATTATTTATTGCTGTAAACGCTCATAATATTACTAAAATAAATAATAAAATTACTAAAGTGTTTCATAAAGCAGCAAAGATAATTAAATTTATTAATAATATGAACGTTTGTTCCATGACTGTATTTTAAGTAATAGTTTAATAATTTGTAAAAATTAAATGCCAATGTAGGGTTAGATTTTGAAGATAAAACCGTGAAAACATTTGAAATAGATAATTCTGACTCAAATAGTGATGAAGAGGGAGTGTTTGTCAGATGTCCAAGAAATTTTAGACAACGAATATCCTACAACCATGCAAGAAAGTTACGAATATAATGAATAATGAAAGGTTTCGCTTAAATTTTGAAACATTTGGATATGTCCTTCAAAGAATTGATAACTTGTTAGAACATCCCACAGAAAGGAATAAATCGTTAACTTCTCAGAAACAGCTACAAATTGCTCTGCATTGGTTGGGTAGTGGTGGACAATATCATTGTGTATCAGACATGCATGGAATTAAATTAAAACAGACTAAAATACAATTGCAGACAAAGAAAAATATTACGTACTTAACACAGTTCTGGTTCTCATGTTTGGCCATGTTGCGTTACGTACATAAATATAATCTTTATCACTCGTTACCAAGCCAATTGATACAGCAAAATCCCGCAATTCCATCCAAGCTTCTTTCTTAGAGTTTTTTTTTTGTTACTGTTGGTGAAAACCCTCAAATAGTTGACCTTTCAATTCGTGAACTTTTCGCAAAAAAAAAAAAAAAAAAAAAACTCTGTTTCTTCAAGTTATTTTCACGTCTTTTCCCCATTTTAAAAAGCATCAGAGACAAAATGAATGACTGACCAAGTCCCTCTCCATTCTTACAAATTGTCATAGACGCCAATGTAGATGGACCATACTGAAATTGAAAGCTATCTTATCTAATTGAAAAAGAGGAACAATTGGAAAGGGTCAAACCTAAATTAAATTACAGTATAGAACTGTTAGAAAGTAATTACTATATATTTTTCATTTTTTTTATGTTATTTGAATGAATGAACTTAACGTTTTTCCCCTCCTTTCTTGTCATTTTTAAAATTATAATAATTGTTCAGAAATATATGTCTATGGGACATTTACATCACAAAATACAGTAATATTAACTTTTGCTGTACCTATTGAAATGTTTTTTCAATGTATACTTGTGACAACCTGAATCTACATAGGTACTCTTGACTAATTAACATTGTGAAGATCTTGGTGAGCCAAGATCTTGTGCAGACATATATCAACAAGTGGATGTATTACAAAACATATGGACTACTTTAACCATCCCTATTGATAAACTAAAATTTACTTACGAGATTTATAGGTACCGTATCTACAATTCCACATCACAATCTCTAATAATTAGAACATATTTATATTTTGTATAGTCAGGTAAATTCTTGAAAATACTACTTACAACATAATCAGCAATAAAAGCCCATTAAGACAATTTCAATATTTTTATTAATTTCGTCATAACATTAATCTTCTACAACATCCACACATTCAAACTCAAATACGATATTGCATTTGTATTTATTTACTCTTGCACCAATAATTTTTTTAGCTTTTTTATGTAAATAGGCCTACTTGCGCAGTATTCCGAACTATAACGGAACTTGAAATATCTTGCATAAGACGCTTTATAGGGTCCACTAACCCTGTCGTTAACACTGTCCGTAAGGCTGCTCCAATATTATCATCAAAAGTTTTCACTGCTTAATATTTTCATACGGTACTTCTTTAGACAACGAGGTGCAAGTTTTACATACACACACACACGCTTCTGTCACTGATACACTGTTTTTGGAGTTGCAAACTTTACAACAGCAGAGACGTGAACAATTAGGAATGATAAATATCTGTTCACAATATTTTAGATTTATCAAATTGTTTCTTTTACTCGTAAATCAACTGAATCAAATAACAAACAATAACTTCGAGTTGCAATGATTTACAATCTTATCTGAAATAAATGTCTCCCAAACTTTTACACATAGTACGATTTACTCTGTTGTTGCTATTAAACATAGCACTTCAAAACTTATTTCATTCAACAACTGTTAACAGAGAGGATAATATAAATAGCTGTAGAGTGCAGACCAACTAGGTTATGTTTGTCAGCCTTAACCTCAAATCACCTGGCTGCAAACGATACAAGCACACTATAACCACCGTTTACCATGCATGACCATTCGCAACCAAAGTCTGATAGAATGCGCTCATTAAGAAATTAATAATATTACTGTACGTATTTTATGACTCGTGCAAAACGTTTATGAAACAGAATTTAGTCGGTTAATAAAATTATTTTCATGACTGTAATGCTATTACTTAATATTATTACTGTGTTTATGAAACAGGCCCCTGGTGGTAGAAAAGAGAAGCATTAAAATGAGCAACGAGGATGATAGTAAGAAACGAAACTGATCAAGAGGACGATAGCTCTCTTGAAACTGACCTTTTCTTTACGTGTAAAAAAGTAGCCTAATGATGACTAATGATGCTAGAAAATGTATCAAGAGTAGTGACATACATAGGTACAAAAAGTACATGTGTTAAAATGATAAAGCCGATCCTTAACAATATTACAATGACTTCATATTGAATAAATTACTATAATTTTACCGAGCCTACCTTACTTCTAATATCATGTCATTAAGCAGTATGTCGAGTAAAATAATTATGAAAATCCTCTCTAGGCCTAAGTTATGTTGATGAAAATCTCATATTTCACAGTTCGAATTAATCACATTAAAGTTACTAAATCCAGGTATCTGTGAAATAAATATGCATGCATTTATTATAGCCTAAGTTACTTCAAACCCTTTGGTTGAGGTTATAATACACGAACAAGGAGTACAACATCAACGTCTACAATTTTATTCCTAAAATTACCTAATATATTGTGGACTTTGAAATTTTATCTGTGTCCAAAGTCAATAGAAGAACTGTTTTATGCTGTGAAATGATGTTGCCAATGTACCACTAATATAACTATTTTACGACTACGATATTATTTATAAACGTAACAAGGTTATGACACTGTGTGTATGTGCACATACCTATTCACTTTATGGAATAATTATAGAACCTACATAATAGCCTGCTATGTTTCGAAAGTTAACTCGAAACGTTCATAAACCTGGGTAGAAACAGGTTGTTGACAATATTTATTTGCATGACTAGTTAAGTTTTTATCGTACACCTTACATAACCTTGATGTTTGTATCGGTGATGTAGCACGACTTTGATCACTACGTCAAGCTGGTACTGGGGATTTGTATGTGTAGAAGAATCGCATTCCACACTAATATAAGTCTACACCAAGAATCACTTCTTTAACAATGTCTGATACAGATGTTGATGGAAATACAATTCTGGCTGAAGCACTAGTTGCACAGGTAAATATCATATTTATTAATTACCATACCAATTGAAACCATTTATCGTGTTCGCAGTGTAATTCTTAGTCTATAAAATTACATGAAAAGTCTATAGGTATCAGTACTGACTGACTTTTTTTATTTTAGGGCGTGAAATATGTATTTGGTATTGTGGGTATCCCTGTGATCGAACTAGGAATGGCCATGCAACAAGCTGGTTTACATTATGTTGGAATGAGAAATGAGCAAGCTGCATGTTATGCTGCACAAGCAATAGGTTATCTGACGAAACGTCCAGGAGTTTGTCTTGTTGTATCAGGTCCCGGCTTGATCCATGCAATTGGTGGTATGGCTAATGCACAAATAAACTGCTGGTAAGTTCATCACATATATTAATGTGTTAAAAATACAGGGTGTCACACTTAGAGGCCGACCAAAAGTATGACTGATGGTCGAGTTGTTTGGACTTTTTCCATTGCTAATTTAAAAAAATTGTAACACAACGTGTCGAAGAGTGGCTCGCTCTTCGAAACGTTGTGTTACAATGATACTTTAAGTTCCTCTATAATATGTTGATTATTTATATAGACTTTATTTCTTAGGATTTCTCACAGATAAGTCATTCACTGTAAGAGCTGGAGAATGTGCAGACCATTAAGAATTTTCTGTGAGAAAGACTATCAGTAGCCAAGCGAGTAGAGCAACAAGTTAATATTACTAAATTCAATATTTTGAAATTAAAGGAAGAGGAAACTAAGCAAAATTATCAGGTCGAAATTTCGAATAAATTTGCCACTTTAGAAAGTTTCGACGAAGTTGAAAAAGAATTAGATGTTAACAGCGTGTGGGAAAATATCAGAGATAGTATCAAAATTGCAGCTGAGCAGAGCATAGGTTATTATGAAACTAAGAAAAAGAAACCGTGGTTTGATGAAGATTGTTGCACTGCAGTAGAAAGAAGGAAACAGGCAAAATTGAAATTCTTACAGGATCCAGTTGAGGAAAAGAGAGATAATTATTTCAATGAAAGATGGGAAGCAAGTCGTACACTTAGGAATAAAGAGAGAGGTTACTTGAAGGAAAAACTGAATGAGGTAGAAACAAATAGTAGGAATAAAAACATTAGAGATTTATATAAGGGTGTAAAGGAATTTAAGAATGGAAAGGAATTTAAGAATGGATATCAGCCAAGGGTAAATGTGATCAAGGATGAGAATGGTGACTTGCTTGCAGACTCTCCATCAGTCCTAAACAGATGGAAAAACTATTTTGCGCAACTACTAAATGTACATAGGCCAGATAGAAATGATCAGGACGAAATTGAAATACAAACTGCTGAGCCATTTATACCCGAACCCACACTTTCAGAAAGAAGTCCAAATTGCGATAGAAAATCTGAAAAAGTACAAGTCTCCAGGTATCGATCAAATTCCAGCAGAATTAATACAAGAGGGTGGAAGTGCATTATATAGCGAGATTTATAAACTTGTACTTGCTATTTGGGAAAGGGAAATTGTACCAGAACAATGGAAGGAGTCCATAATTGTACCTATTTTTAAGAAGGGGGACAAAACCAACTGTGGTAACTTTTGAGGAATATCACTTTTGTTGACGTCATACAAAATTTTGTCCAATATTCTTTTGAGAAGATTAGCTCCGTATGTAGATGAAATTATTGGGGATCATCAGTGCGGTTTTAGGCGTAATAGATCGACTATTGATCAGATTTTTGGTATTCGACAGATATTGGAGAAAAAATGGGAGTACTATAAGGGTACAGTACATCAGTTATTCATAGATTTCAAAAAGGCATATGACTCAGTTAAGAGGAAGTATTATATGATATTCTTATTGAATTTGGTATTCCCAAGAAACTAGTTCGATTAATTAAAATGTGTCTCAGTGAAACATATAGCAGAGTCCGTGTAGGTCAATTTCTATCTCATGCCTTTCCAATTCACTGCGGACTAAAGCAAGGAGATGCACAATCACCTTTACTTTTTAACTTCGCTTTAGAATATGCCATTAGGAAAGTTCAGGATAACAGGCAGGGTTTGGAATTGAACGGGTTACATCAGCTTCTTATCTATGTGGATGACGTGAATATGTTAGGAGAAAATCCACAAACGATTAGGAAAACACGGGAATTTTACTGGAAGCAAGTAAAGCAATTGCTTTGGAAGTAAATCCCGAAAAGACAAAGTGTATGATTATGTCTCGTGACCAGAATATTGTACGAAATGGAAATATAAAAATTGGAGATTTATCCTTCGAAGGGTGGAAAATCTCAAATATCTTGGAGCAACAGTAACAAATATAAATGATACTCGGGAGGAAATTAAACGCAGAATAAATATGGGAAATGTATGTTATTATTCGGTTGAGAAGCTTTTATCATCTAGTCTGCTGTCAAAAAATCTGAAAGTTAGAATTTATAAAACAGTTATATTACCGGTTGTTCTGTATGGTTGTGAAACTTGGACTCTCACTTTGAGAGAGGAACATAGGTTAAGGGTGTTTGAGAATAAGGTGCTTAGGAAAATATTTGGGGCTAAGCGGGATGAAGTTACAGGAGAATGGAGAAAGTTACACAACGCAGAACTGCACGCATTGTATTCTTCACCTGACATAATTAGGAACATTAAATCCAGACGTTTGAGATGGGCAGGGCATGTAGCACGTATGGGCGAATCCAGAAATGCATATAGAGTGTTAGTTGGGAGACCGGAGGGAAAAGACCTATGGGAAGGCCGAGACGTAGATGGGAGGATAATATTAAAATGGATTTGAGGGAGGTGGGATACGATGATAGAGACTGGATTAATCTTGCACAGGATAGGGACTGATGGCGGGCTTATGTGAGGGCAGCAATGAACCTTTGGGTTCCTTAAAAGCCATTTGTAAGAAAGTAAGTGTATCAACAGTCCCATTAATGATATTTTGTAAAATCCAATTACAGAAATTCATTCAACCTACACTGTCATGCATACGTAATTCTTCAATTAATGAGACTTCATAAGGTTTTATTTTTAAGAATACAGTAGCTTTATTAATTGTCTGTTTGCTGTATAAAACAACAGATATCTTCGGAGAATGCCCAAATATTTCTCCAGTTTGAAAGAGTACGGTATTTCTTTTGTTAGAATAAGACTATTTCGCTTAGGAATTCTGTTATTTAGAGATCTCAGTTTCCTAAGTTTCAAAAAAGTCTTTGTATTTTATTCCTTTGTGCAATGGTTAAACAGGAATTTTTTTTAAATTGCCTACACACTTCCTATATTAGTCAAAACTTGTCCTACATGAGTTTGTATGTTTACATTTCAACAAACTACAATTTAATTGGTGCCTATTCTGAGCTAGAGGAATCCTGTCTCTACCATCATATTCCACCTCCAAATCCATTTTAATATTATCCTCCCATCTATGTCTCGGCCTTCCCAAAGGTCTTTTTCCCCTCTGGCCTCCCAACTAACACTCTACATGCATACATGCCCTGCCCATCTCAAATGTCTGGATTTAATGTTCCTAATTATGTCAAGTGAAGAATACAATGCGTGCACCCTGTAGTCTCAAATATTCTCCTAAGCACCTTATTCTCAAACATCCTTAATCTCTGTCCCTCTCTCAAAGTGAAAGTGCATCTCCTTGCTTTAGCCTGCAATGAATTGGAAAAGCTTCCGATAGATGCTGGCCTATACGGACTCTGCTGTATGTTTCACTGAGACACATTTTAATTAATCGAACTAATTTCTTGGGAATACCAAATTCAATAAGAATATTATATAAAACTTTTCTCTTAACAAAGTCTTTTTGAAATCTATGAATAATTGATGTACTGTACCCTTATACTCCCATTTTTTCTTCAATATCTGTCGAATACAAAAAATCTAATCAATAGTCAATGTATTATGCCTAAAACCACACTGATGATCCCCAATAATTTCATCTACATATGGAGTTAATCTTCTCAGAAGAATATTGGGCAAAATTTTGTACGATGTCAACAAAAGTGATATTTCTCTAAAGTTACTACAGTTAATCTTTCCCTTCTTCTTAAAGATAGGTACAATTATGGACTCCTTCCATAAGGATAAAAGGATATACCGGTAACCAAAGTTATAAGAATTATGGATCAGGATACTTCTGAAGATACATTTTGAACTGATCAATTAATAACCACACCACTCTAAAGTGAGCAGCAGACAGTAACAAATTATCAGGACTAGCATTGCTGACAATGAAATACAGTAGCACGCAAATTAATCCGAACAACGTAATTACTTATGCAAAAACACTCAAACGGGATAAAAAAAAGGATCTAAGACATACCTCAGTAATCTATGTGGCCTCCCTTGTTCCTAATAACAGCTCTGAGACGATTTGGCATGGATTCCACTAATTTCCCACAAATATTCATTTCTTCATCGCGAAACCATACACCAATGAGGGCAGAAATCATCTTCTCCTTCGTAGAACAATCCATTTTTTGCATTCTTCTTTTGCAAATTGACCACAAGTTCTCAATGGGATTGATGTCAGGTGAGTTGCCTGGCCAGGGGAGTACCTGAATATTCTTCTTGTTGAAGAATTCTGTAGTTTTTCGAGACGTATGGCATGGTGCCAGGTCTTGTTGGAACACATCTCTGCTATCCGGAAATGATTTTTGCAGCTGGGGTACGATTCTGGTTTCCAATAAGTGAATATATTTGTCGGAATTCATCATTCCCTTGATAGGTATTAGTGCTCCAGGCCCTTCATGTGTAAAACAACCCCAAAACATTACTTTAGGGAGGTATTTGGGTGCCTGTTGGAGATGAGCTGCTGTTACTTTTTCGGATCCTTTCCGTACGTAAGAAACACGGTGGCCGTGGACCTCGAAATGAGACTCATCGGAAAAAGTACATTCTTCCAGTCATTCACTGTCCAGTGTTGATGTAATTTTGCCCACATTAAGCGTTTTTGCACATAACGGGTTAGCAGTTGCTTCTTAATAACTTACGAGCCGTTCGTCCAGCTTCCAAAAGCCTATGCCACACTGTTATTACGTGAATATTCGCCCCAGTGGTAGCCATTAACTCGCGGGTTAAGTCGACAGCAGTTAGTCTAGGATTTAATTTACTTTCCCTGACAAACGATCATCTGCAGGTGAAGTCTTCCTTTTCCGGCCACAGTTTCCTTTTTTCTGGGGTGTGATGGATCTAGTCTCCCTGTATCGTTTTATGATCGAATTAACAGTAGCCAAACCGATGTGACATTCTGCGGGAATTTGCCTCTGTGTCATAGAAGAATGCTCAGCTAATGTTATAATTTTAGACCGTTTTCGTGGAGTTGTATCCATTTGTGAAGACGACAGAATGTACACAAGATTGCAGTATTAAGTCTTCAACACAACTGAAATGCTTATAAGTACAAAACGACAGGCAAAATGTCACATATTATAAAAAAAATAATAACGACAGACCTCCAACAATGGAATTACACGTACTACAGATGTCAATTAAAGCGGTATGAGCAGCTGTGAGGCCAACAATGCCAGAAAATGTAAAAATATGTCTTGTTCGGATTAATTTGCATGCTACTGTATACACTACTGTACAGTATATTATGTTATGGTTCCCATAAATGGTTGGATATTATAAAATAGCTTAATTACTGAAACTATGCACTTATTTTAAACAGGAGTTCATTCCTTATTCTGTAAGTACACAACATGTGTACTGGTATGGTACTGGTAATTAATTTTTTTGCTATATGGAATCTGCTTTATAATATTCCAGAACATCATAAGTAAAAATAGGAGTACATAATAAAACATTTCCATTGTAGGCCCCTTCTTGTGATTGGTGGTTCATGTGCACAAGATCATGAAGGCATAGGAGGATTTCAAGAGTGTCCGCAAGTGGATTTAGCCAGGCCCTATTGTAAATATAGTGCCCGACCACCGGGACCGACTCTTATTCCTACACATGTTGAAAAGGCTGTTCGACTTGCGACATATGGAAGGCCAGGTATGTAAGGTTTCTTAAATAAGACAATATCTTGTCTTGGACAGACAAAGCATAAAATTCTCTGTTTTTTAGACAACGGATAGTATGCATACATAAGTTTTGTGGTAAGAGAAATGTTTTGAATATAAAAAAAATTTTGTGTTTAACAAAAATATTAGTTTCATCTAAATATACTTTATTATTAATTCTGTTTGTAAACATAAGAGATTCGAAAATAATTTTTTCTGTCATCATTTTCTCTAAAAAAATGCATAATGTTAACTTTTATACAATTAAGAAGCTTTATCGCAAATGACATTTCCATTTTCATAATTTTTGTTTGGCTCTTTTTCGGAAAAAGCTATGTTTCTCTGTACTACATATTATTACTAATTGCTTATTGTGTTGTGTTTTATAGGAGTAGCATATTTGGATTTCCCAGGCAACTTGTTGGCTCAACGTGTGACTAAAAGCAATGTCGTTCCTATGACAATGTATCGAGACCCACCTCTAGCCTGTGCTGATCCTGCTTTAGTCACGCAAGCTGCTGATCTCATAATGAGTGCTAAAAGGCCTCTTGTAATTGTTGGTAAAGGTAATGAAAATAGATTTTCAGTCAACATTTACAAAAACTTAAAATCTTGTATTATTTTTAGTTCCACTACAAATATACTAGGATTTGAGTTCGAATTTCTGGCAAGATACTTATCTTAATTTTTAAATATATGTACATTGAAATTTTATCTGTTCATAGAATGAAACATTGACATGTTAACACACAGTAAGGTAATGGACAAGAGTTAATTTCACTTATTATTGTGCTTGAAATTTGCGAGGTTCAGTTTTGACTACTTTCAAAAACTACAAATAATGACCATGGCTTGTCAGTATATTTTTTCACTAATAATCTTCCTTGTATGTAATCGTGAAAACTTTGTAACTAATTCAACAGTTCATAGCATAAATAAGCGTCAAAAAATAACTTTCATACTCCATCAGTAAGTCTATCGTGCTATCGAAAAGGAGTGTTATATGTTTTTTATAGCCTCCCTATCGATATAAAAATGAAACTCAAAACATAAGATTATTTAGGGCCAAATTAAAGAAGTACCTAATTTCTCACGCCTTCTATTCTGTAGGTGAATTCATGACATTCAACAATGGTTCATGAAATTGATACTAAAACTGTGTTGTACTAGAAGACTATATTGTAAACCCCTTCTTATATATTTCAACTAGACTGTGACTATGAATTAAGACTTTATAGTAGTATTAAGTTTTTTGACTTGTTCCATATTCTAGCTGTGAAGCAATGTATGAATACCATGGAATGTTAATAAATACAATACAATACAATTAAAATTGGCCAAAGGAAAAAGCTAATTATAATAACGAGTAAAATTTAGCACATATTATAATTTTAAAAACTTCGAAACAAAATCTATTAAGTCCATCTTCAATCATAACAGAGTTTGAAACAAGTTTCGTCCACACCTATGGAGTAATGGTCAGCGTATCTGCCGCAAAACCAGGTGGCCCGGGTTCGATTCCCGGTCAGAGCAGGTTACCTGGTTGAGGTTTTTTTCCGGGGTTTTCCCTCAACCCAATATGAGCAAATGCTGGGTAACTTTCGTTGCTGGACCTCGGACTCATTTCACTGGCATTATCACCTTCACCTCATTCAGACGCTAAATAACATTAGATGTTGATAAAGCGTCATAAAGAACCTACTAAAAAAAAAAAAACAAACAAGTTTCATACTTATGTAAGGGTTCTGAATCGGGCTACAAAGTCCATTTAAAGATAAAAAATTGAGTTAGAAGTGAAGAGAGTTTTTAGTCTGACCATGGACCCTTTCAAGAGTGCGAATCTGTTTCACTCTCAACTATGATTGGGATGGAGTTAACAGGTTTCGTTTTAGAACTCCAAATGTTCAATCATATGAAATTACTTTAATTATTAAAAAATATTTACAGGACATTAAAGAATTATTTGCAATTTAAAACAATTTATCCAGTGATAGGATATTAAAATCTGAAATAAAATACTTTAAGATTTATGTCATTCACTCAGTAATATACAGGATGTCTCAGAAATAGCCCGACAAATTAATTGTGGTAGTAGCCACAGAGTAAAGAGATACACCAATGAAAACCCCCACAACCCTATTTAAATATTTTTCAAGTTATCATTTTATGAATTTCTTGAAGCTCACAAGCAAATGTTCTGATGGGGGCAGATAAAAAAGTTAAATTTTTTTCTTCCACCATGTTAATAATGTCAAAAGAAGTGCTTATACAAATTTTGGCCACTCGCCCGCAATTATGAGGGCCGTAAAAAAATAAGTTCGCCAGAGGCCGCTAACAGAAAAAAAACACAATTTCATTGGAAAAATTTATTGGAACTGACACAGCAATTGTTGAGCTATTTTTCAACATACTCTCCACATTTCTCATATCATGGGATCGACAGAGAGAGGTGCAGACGCAGTCAAATGCTGGTTCCGATCGGAGGCGGTTGACTTCTACGACAAAAGTTGATCCTATGGTATGACAAATGTCTCATTTCCAGTGGGGGATATGTTGACAAATAGCGCAACAATTGCTGTATGTGTTTCAATAAATATTTCTATGCAATTGTGCTTTTTCTGTAAACGGCCCCAGGGAAAATCACATTCTGTACGGCCTCGTAATTGCGGTCGAGTGGCCAAAATTTGTATAAGCACTTCTTTTGACATTATTAACATCGTGGATGAAAAAAATTTAACTTTTTTATCTGCCCCCATCAGAACGTTTGTTTGTCAGTTCCAATAATAAAAATCAGATACTGTCTCAAAGGCCTAAAAAAGGGATGTTATTCCTAGGAAAGACATTACTTCGCTCAAATGATTTTCGCTTTTCTAATAGCTAAAACTATGCAAACTCAACCTAACTTAGAGTGATTTGGCAGTATATGGAGAGCTGTTCTCTGATTCTGCGACAAGTTAGAATACTGTGATTAGAATTTGAATAGTTCGATGCCAGATAGACAAATGCCCAATACGTATGATGTACTGTACACCAGCTGCCTAATCATGCTTATTTGATATCTTAAGGTATATTTCAGTTAGAAGATTGAAACCTTTTGTTTTTGTATTTAAAGGACATAGAAGATATAATTTCGAACTGTAGATTATATAATTGGACATTGTTAAATTTATAAAAATAAGAAGATTGGATTGGGCCAGGCATGTTGTGAGAATGCAAGATGATTGGGTTACGAAGAGAGTTTTTAAATTTATTCCGATGGAAAGAAGGAAGGTTGGGAGACCGAGATTCAGATGGAAGACTGTGTGATGGATGATTAAAGACTTCAGAAATTGGAGAAGTTTGGCATTGGATAGGGAGGAATGGCTTCTGAAGAAGGCCAGGGCCCATGAAGGGCTGTCGTGCCATTGATGATGATGATGATGATGATGATGATGATGATGATGATGATGATTTTAAAGGACATTCCAGAATATTTTGTCGGTTTATGTTTTAGACACTATATACACAAATTTATATTTCTATGTGTAGGCCATGACTGTTTGGCCAAGCACCTGCAATAAATTGGAATATATCAGTCTCCCAACTGTCCATTGTGCAACTCAAATCAAGAAATGGATTCAGAACATCTCAAAATCTGTGCATCAGTGGCAACCATGACAATATCTTTGAAAAATATTGGCGTGCAAGAGGTCAAATGACTTTATTGTCAAATGCCTGGCATTAGAAAACAACAACAAATTTCCATGTGGGGGATTTCCAAGAGAGATTAAACTGTATTTTGATAATAGGATTTTGTACATACAAGTTTAGGTATTACCCAGGACAAATAAAATACTGCTGATGTCCGAGGGCACCACTACCATGTTTATATGCGCATTACGACAGAAACGGGGAGTGGAGGGGAAGAGAGAGAGCTTGTACACAACCTGCAAAGATGCAGTACCTACCTACCCGAGATATGTATGAATAACATGAAGCGTGAATTTACATCGAAGATAATGTAATCATAGCAGAGAAGAGGCCTGGAGGAAGATAGTACATATCACTACGTGTCAAAATGTTAGCCATAGCTGGGAAAATGCGCTATGTTATAGGCGCAAATTGCGTGCCCGAAATGCTAGCTTTCTCGCATATTCAATATATGGACCTATTTTGTACATAAAAAGGAATAAGGAACAGCTGTTACAGTACTTACTTGTGCTAGTCGTGTTTCGTGGTAGTGCACAGGCAGTAAGAAATCAGGTGTAATTGTGGTGGGTTCTGACGTGAAATAGTGGCAATGGAATCAGAAAATAGTTGTTCTTGTTGTTTTCTAATGCCAGGCGTTTGATAATAAAGTCATTTGACCTCTTGCACTCCAATATTTTTCAAAGATATTATCATGGTCAGCCACTAAAGCACAGATTTTGAGGTGTTCCGAATCCATTTCTTGGTTTGAGTTGCACAATGGGCAGTTAGGGGACTGATATATTCCAATTCTATGCAGGTGTTTGGCCAAACAATCATGGCCTGTTGCCAATCTAAATGCAGCTACAGACGATTTTTGTGGTAAATCGGGAATTAACTGTGGATTTTGATGCAGAGTTCCATTTTTTCCCTTGGGATTGTGTTATCAAATTTTGTTTGTTGAAGTCTAAGTATGTATATTTAATAAATCTCTTCACAGAGTAATACGTAGATTTAGTAACAGGTCTGTAAGTAGCAGTGCTGCCCTTCTTTGCTAAAGCATCCGCATTCTCGTTTCCCAGGATTCCACAATGGGATGGTATCCATTGGAATACAATTCTTTTATTGAGATATTAATTGAGTTTTAGTTATTTCTGCTGTGTGAGATGAAGGTGTGTATTTAGAGACTATTGATAGAATAGCTGCTTTGGAGTCTGACAATATAACTGCATTCAGAAAATAGTGGTAGTAATCTAGTAGGTCCTACTCCTAAAAAATCTACATCTGGTGTACCTAAACATGCAGGACGAAAACAAAATTGTAGAAAATTATGGTAAACAATTTCTTAATTAAAGCTTGGTTTTGCTCTTATGAAACAAACTGTAAATGGGCTAGATATACGTTCTGGCTCTTCTGTTCCTGCTGTTGTTGATCCTTCTGAGGATTCTCCCAAGGTAAGGAGACAACAAAGTGTTTAAAAATCATTTTAAGTGCTGATATTTAATTTTTAACAATTATTTCTTTATAAGAACTTTAAAAAATCGTTTAAATAATAATCGTGGAGGGAGTTTAGATAAAATAATCAAAATAGGGCTTATTTATATATATAGTATACGATCCTTCAATCAAACTACGATAATTTGGAACCAATTGTGCAATCCAATCAAGCCTCAGGGTTGGCAACGCTATTCCAAAGTATCTTCCTTTCCGCAGTGACAGAACAGCAACCGATTGCATCAGTATTTGCTTTTGAATGTACTCCCAATATCGTAGTGCAGTCGAGTTGATTTATAAACACGCTGCCAGTAAAGATAGCTGTCCAGAATAGCCTAGTATAAAATATCGCTTGACCAGATAAGAAACAAAGAGGTAAAAGAAAAACACCGTGAGTTACAAGACATTGAGAAATGGGTGAGAATAAATGTCACATTATAAGGAACATGTACAAAGACTAATAACTAGGGCAAGGATTTTGATGACCTATAAACCATAAAAAAAGTCCTAAAAACAATGCATTTATGACCTAAAAATCTTTCAAAAATGCCCTTAAAAAGTCCTAAATGTTATCTTACATTCTAAAATTGGCTTAGTAGGAAAAGGAGTTTTGTGCTACTTAATATTTAGACTAGTAATTAAATTAAATTCTAGTATCAACATTTAAGTTTATTTAATGTTACATAATTTTTTCTAAGTGGTACACTTTAATTAATTATTTTACCTGATGTAGTTTCCATGTAGCCCATCACAAGACCACTCTTATACAGAATTATCAAGTATAGAGGAATCTATATTGAAGGGATGGTTGGACTGATCCATTACATGGGGTGTACTACGTTAAAAAGGCAATATTTGTGTAGAAAAACGATTGAAATATTATACAAAATAATGGGTATTAGCCACCAGTGTAGCTCGGTCAGTTAAGGCGCTTGCCTGCCGATCCGGAGTTGCGCTCGGGCGCGGGTTCGATTCCTGCTTGGGCTGATTATCTGGTTGAGTTTTTTCCGAGGTTTTTCCCAACTGTACGGCAAATGTCAGGTAATCTATGGCGAATCCTCGGCCTCATCTCGCCAAATATCATATCACTATCACCAACTCAATCGACGTTAAATAACCTTATAGTTGGTACAGCGTCGTTAAATAACCAAGTAAAAAATAAAGTGTATTATTGGACAAAATATGTAGACAAAATATCAAAGGAAATGAACATTATTTTATATTTATAATGGGGATTTGTGGCCAAAATTAAATGAAAATGCCTCAAAAATGTCCGAATAACACAAAAGATGCTCTTAGGAGTTGAAACAGGCAAAAAATGCAAAAAAATGTCCTAACAAATGTTTTAAAACATTCAGTTTATCACATAACATATAAATACTAAAGCGGCTATGTTTCTGGCTTACTAGAAAAAAGATGCAATTTCATCAGAATCCTAGCCCTATTAATAACCAACAATGAGACTATTAAGGAGATTGCCTAACACTGGCGTGATAGCCAATGTGTAACCTGAAAACACTGGATACAAAACATATAGTTTCAGAAACAAAATTATGTTTCTTTTTCCTTCAGGAGCAGCATATTCAGGCGCAGAATCTGCTATACGTGATTTGATATGTGCATTTAATATACCCTTCCTTGCAACACCTATGGGTAAAGGAGTTGTGGCTGATGATGACGTGCACTGTGTGGCACCAGCACGAACTACAGCACTACAACATGCTGACGTCATTCTTTTGTTAGGTGCACGGCTGAATTGGATTCTACATTTTGGACGGCCACCTAGGTTTGATCCAAATGTCAAATTTATACAGGTAAATAAAGAAACTGTAATATCTAATTCAAATGAGTAGTGACTAGAATATATTAACATTTATCACGTGAAAAAAAGGAACTTTACTTTTAAAATATTTTGTGAACATAAGCTAAGAGGCCAGCATATCTCAGATGCTAGCAAGTTGGACTTGAGGTCTGAGGTTGCACTCAGATGTGAGTTCGAACCCCGTTCGAGCTAACTACCTTTATTTTTCTTTGCTGGGATTTTGTCAGATTATATGACGAATGTCAGATAACCCCATGGCGAATCATTGAAACTCGTGTCACCAAATAGATTCTATCTTGCTATCTTCTACGATGATATCCACTGACAAGCACAGTAAGCCTTCAAATTGCAGCATGTTCAGTTATCAGTCAGTTAATGTTATCAGATTATCTGGATCCTAGAGTGATCATAAGTGGTTTTCACTGTAGAACCCAAATAATAATAATAATAATAATAATAATAATAATAATAATAATAATAATAATACAAACTTGAAACACAATAAAAATTATTTTAAAATATTTATACAAAAAGCTAAAAAATTACACTATAATATAACTATACAAAACTCTGATAATAAAATCAAAACAACTTGGAACATAATTAAAAAGGAAAGTGGACGATCAAAAAGTAAAGTAACAAACTATACTACTCTTATATCTAACAATACAAAAACGTTACACCCAAATGAAATTGCAAATATACGAGGGGGATCCAGGAAATAACGACCGTTTTGTTGTAATAATTAAAAAAAAAAAAAAAATTATTTGAAAAAACAAAGTCTGTTACATAACTGAAGCTTCCTTTACTTCTCTACATAATCACCACGTACATTTAAACATTTGTCGTATCTGTTCACTAGCTTTAGAATTCCCGTGTTATACTTCTCTGCCGCCAGTTCATTAAGCCAGGTGTTCACTGTCTTCTTCAACTCTTCATCACTTCCAAAACGCGTACCACTCAGAAAGTCTTTCAGCTTAGTGAAAAGGTGAAAATTGCTAGGAGCAAGGTCTGGATTATAGGGCGGATGATCAAAGATCTCCCAACCGAATTGATCCAGCAATTCTCGAGTTGAAGCAGCAGTGTGCGGGCGGGTGTTGTCGTGAAGAAGCACAACTCCTCTCGAAAGCATTCCTCGCCTCTTGTTTTGGATGGCTCGCCGTAGTTTTCGTAAAGTCTCACAATAACGATTTGCATTGATTGTAGTGCCTTTTGGCATGAAATCCAGCAAAAGAACACCTTTGTGATCCCAAAAGATAGTAGCCATGACTTTTTGTGTTGAGAGAGTTTGTTTGAATTTTCTCGGTTTCTTGGGTGATGAGGGATGATGCCACTGACGTGATTGGCGCTTGGTCTCTGGGGTGTTGTGAGACACCCAGGTCTCATCACCAGTCACAATTTGATCAAGAAAGGCGTCTCCATCTGTGTGATATCGCATCAAGAATGTTAATGCTGAGGCCATTCTCTGAGTTTTGTGTTGGTCACTCAGTTGCCGTGGAACCCATCGTGCACAGATTTGTGGTAGCCAAGATATTGCGACACAATTTCGCCAAGCAAAGAACGAGAAATGTCAGGAAAGGCAATATGCAATTCGTCGAGTGATGTGCACCTGTCTTGCAAGATTCTGTCGTTCACTTTAGTCTTCAGGTCTTCTGTGATGAGTGATGGGCGTCTGGGTCGAGTTTCATCGTGGACATTTGTTCGCCCATTGTTGAACATTTCGCACCATTTTCTCACATTTCTTTCATTCATTACAGTATCACCATACACTTCTTTCAATTGCCGGTAAATTTCTGCAGGTTTCAAATGTCGGGCATTCAAAAATCGAATCACACTCCTCACCTCACAGTCGGCGGGATTATCAATCACGTCGTTCATTTTGAAACACAAAATGCACAATGGCGACTTGTTGCAACCAGTACTCACAACATTATGAGAACACATGTTAAGGAAGCCAGTTGACCTTCAAACAAGGAAGGGGAGTCAGCTGCGCGGCGGGTATGCGCGAACGGTCGTTATTTCCTGGATCCCCTCGTATTTAGCAAATATTTTCTTACAATAACTGATAACCTCAACATCCCCCAACATAATGTTACTATAGTCGCGACGCTGTTATTCCCAACGTGACTCCTCCTCTTTGCTTACATCTTAGGAAGTGAAGGCTCTATAAAGTCTAGGTAGGTAGTATCGTTCGCCATTTTTGTTCTTTCGTTGCCGAGCTACCATACGAGGAATCTATTTGCCACACCGTTAAACATTATCATGTCGTAGCTCCTATGATAATAAATCAAACACACTGTAATTGATCAAATAATTGAGCGGCAAATAACGTCTTCGTGTGCTTTCTGCAAACGCCAACGAAAGAGCCAAAATGGCGGGCGATTATATTAAGCATTTATCGAGCCTTAAGAAATGAATAACGTCTTCATAAGCGAATCACAAGACGCACACGTTTAAATGTAGCCGACCTGCAAAGCGATTGGCTGCCGGAAATTAGAGCGACGGGACTATAACAATTTAAACTCTTTAGCACAATATTTTCCAACAAAATTCCCAAATGTTCAAATATTTCCAACAAACAAACAAACAAACAAACAAGAAATAATTGCAATTATTAAAAATTTAAAGTAAAAAAACTCCTCTGGGTATGATGAAATAACAAGCAAAATATTAAAAGCGAGTTCACGTATTATAGCTGGGTCACTAAGTTATTTATGTAACTATTCAATGTACAATGGTATATTCCCCGAGAGAATAAAATATTCAGTGGTTATTCCTATCTTCAAAAAAGGAGAAACGTCTTAGAAAATTACAGGCCCATATCACTTCTACCAGTCTTCTCCAAATTCTAACTGGTTTTTTTACGAGTTTTCTCCAGCTGTAAGGCATATGTCATGTAATCACATGGTAAATCCTTGGTCTCATTTTATCACCAACTTTACAATACTCTGATAATAAAATCAAAACAATTTGGAACATAATTAAAAAGGAAAGTGGACTATCAAACAGTAAAGAAACAAACTGTACCCTTATATCTAACAATACAAAAACGTCAGACTCAAATGAAATTGCAAATATGTTTAACAAATATTTTCTTACAATAACTGATAACCTCAGCATCCCCCAAGATAATGTTACTAACAGTTTAGACTCTTTAACACAATATTTTCCAACAAAATTCCCAAATATTCAAACATTTCCAACAAACAAACAAGAAATAATTTGCAATTATTAAAAATCTAAAGTCAAAAACTCCTTTGGGTATGATGAAATAACAAGCAAAATATTAAAATCGAGTTCACATAGGTATTATAGCTGGGTCACTAAGTTATTTATGTAACTAATCATTGTTCAACAGTATATTCTCCGAAAGATTAAAATATTCAGTGGTTATTCCTATCTTCAAAAAAGGAGAAACAACGTCTCTAGAAAATTACAGGCCCATATCACTTCTACCAGTCTTCTCCAAATTCTAACTGGTTTTTTTACGAGTTTTCTCCAGCTGTAAGACATATGTCATGTAATCACATGGTAAATCCTTGGTCTCATTTTATCACCAACTTTATCAACACTAAATAACCTAATACTAGTGGGTACAGTGTCATTAAGTAACTAAAAAATTATTTCGTGAAACCAGATCACTTACCCAGATGGGGGCACGCTCACCTACTTCTTCGCTGCTCGAAATCTCACAAAATAGTTCTGGTTATGGTTCAGTAATATTTCCAGCTGCATCCTTTGCCAAGAAATTAGGTCTCATTGTCAACTATAAACACTGTAACTAAACTAGGCACCCAGATGAATGTTATCTCATTCCATTCTCTAATATTCTCCAGTAATTGCAAGTTCACATGACGTGATTGCAGTTACAGATCTTTTCAACCATATACACTCTCCTCAAATTTTGACAATTACGGCCATATGTATTGCCTAAAATAGCGATGGTATTTTATTTAATGTCTATAGAACCACCAATAGTTCTTCTGACATTGACTTGTACTAAGTATGTTTCAAGCTAAATACGAGGTGCGTCCATAAAGTAACTTTCCCACTCGTTCCACAGCTAGCAAACCATATGTTGTGCAAAGCAACTGCGTGTACGTGATAGAGTAATGTCCTGGCATGGCACATGCGCTAGCAGAACTTCCCGAGTGCTCTCAGTAGCTTCGTTTCATTGGTTGAAGATGGACGCTCCTATTCCAGCTCCCAGCGCTTGTGAAATGCGCTCAGTGATAAAATTTTTGAATGCACAGAGCATAGTGCTGATTGAAATTTATCGTCAGCTGTGCCAGGTCTATGGGCCTAACGTCATGAGCAAGCAGATGGTGTGTTACTGCTGCAGGAAGCCAAAATTTGCATGACGTGGAGCGCAGTGGGAGGCCAACCATCATCACAGACGACCTTGTGGAGCAAGGCACCATCTGCTTGTACATGACATTACCCATAGAGCACTCGGAAGTTTTCAATCGGTGCTATGCCCTGTGTATTCAAAAACTGTGCCATGCCATACTCTATCACATACCCGCAGTCACTTTGCGCAACATATGGTTTGCTAGCTGTGGGATGAGTGGGAAAGTTACTTTATGGATGCGCCTCGTAACTGAAATTCTAGAGTTATTTGTTGGACATTATATGAAAATGATCCAAACACTTAGAAATTTTGCTTTTTATGCAGGTGGATATTTGTCCTGAAGAATTGCACAATAGCGTTCCAGCAAAAGTCGCAATTCATGCTGACATTGCTGCATTTACTCATCAATTAGTGCAGCATTTATCACGCAAGGGATGGTCTTACTTGATATCAAATCCCTGGTGGGGCCAGTTAAACACAAAGTGTGATAAGAACAGGGAAATTGTCATGGTAGGTATATTTTGATTGTTATTCTGAAAAATGTGAGTGTGGGGAGATGAGGGGAGAAATGATGAGCAAGATCAATAAATATCATTTATATTTGAAAGGTTTGAAAGGAAGTTTATAATCAGACTCATTGAAATTAAATACACTATCTATTGTAAATGTCTGTTAAAAATGTAGATTTACTTTAGAGTTTTTCTCCTCTGTATTTGAATGAAGACATAGTCTTGAAATAAACATCTAAAGATATGGAAATGTATTTTATACTGTGATATTTCGAAAAATATGTACAATTTTGATTGAAAATGGAATGCATTCATAAATATTTATACATTTCGTATTAATTATTTTATGTTTTACATCAGAAAATGGCTGAAGATACAAGAGTCCCACTCAATTACTACACAGTCTTCCATCATATCCAGAAGATCATACCAAAAGGTAGAAACTTTATATTAATCTTAACAATATATGTTTTACCTAAATCTACTGAAAAGTATTGTTTGTTAGCAAGATATTAAAATGTTTTTTCGTTCTCCTGTAAAATTGAATATTTTGACATATGTTGTTGCTATTCAACACAATCGAAATATATATGACTATGGTATTTGGATTTCGTATCAGGATTTTGTGTATAACATTTAAACATAAAGTTTACACAGTTATATTTGCAATTGTTCATTAACAACTCGTACAGATAGAAATCTGTGTTGTGTGTTGTAGTAATGGTCCACATCAATCTACTAGCATTACTGACGAATACAATCTTTATAAGAAAATATGTATTTTATTAATTTTTTTTATAAAGTTCAACAGGTTGAAAGTAGTCAACAACAAGGTAGACCTACCTAATTTTAACACATGAAAGAAATACAGTATATAATCCAAAGTGATATAGTGTTAAAAGTTGTGTAATCAAGATGTAAAATCGAAATGTAATATATCGGTAAGTTTGGATAATCATTTAATTGAATATTGATGTTACAGACTGTGTAATAGTCAGTGAAGGGGCTAACACAATGGACATTGGACGCACCATGTTGCTCAATATATTACCAAAGCATAGATTGGATGCAGGTATGGAACTATTTCGACTACTGCCATTTTACCAACAAAATAACACAACTTCCAAAATGTAAGAATATAGTGAAACATTTTGATATCATATCAATATTAGTTCAATGAAACACGTGTCACTGTGTTTCACAAATCGGAAATTATTATTTGAATTACATAGACTGTTTCATATTAAGAACCCAGGCTAGGGCTAAATTTTACACAAAGTGTGATCAAATGAAACTCTTTCATGTTGCAACCTAGTAAGGTTCATCTGTTGTAAATGTGACTGATTTATGATTCATTGATTCTGGTTCATGTTAACACTTTGTTTTAAAATATTTAAAATTGTTAAATGACATGTTAAAAGTGTTAAAATTTTTAAAAAAGGTTATGTACCTTAGACAGACGGCCCGTTTCAACACCGGTGCTGCGTCATCTTCAGTGTCTTATGAACTATTGTTGTTCCTGTTGATTTTGTGTTCTGCCATTTGCATTCGTCAGTTGTAGGGGTGAGGGTGTGTTGCTCCTATGGTGGGGGGTGGTTGTTTGCGTGTTATGTATCATGATGTCGAATAATGTGTGGGTATTGAACTGTAATTATTGTGTATTAAGTATATGATTGACTAATTAATTGATTTATGATTGACTAATTAATTAATTGAGGTTATAAATCTTCTTATGCGATCAAGTAGCAATTTAACCATTTTCTGAAAGATACGCAGAAAGATACAATATTTTGGTTGTATGCTGAAACACTTCTGCACTACATTCATCATCACATTCTGTGTTCTATTAAAACACTTTTCGCAGAAAAACAAATCCGGACTGTGTAGCAAGAGATGAGAAGCTTTTCAATATGACATTCTTTACAATATGCAGGCACAAGATAACACCAATCATTATCTTTACTGCCCCTTTGTTCTTGTTCATTGCACAGAGGTTAAGAACGGAGTCTCATATGAGTTTAGATAGGTTTACTACTTATGACACAAAGTAAATTATCGCTTAATGATTTGTTTTGAACGAACTTTTCGTTATAAATGCTAAGTTCGAATACAATTTCACAGATCCAAGATAAGAGTACAGTATTTGCTACAAGCCATTTCAAATAGCTAATATTTGTTTAGGAGTAGCAGGGAAGGTTTTAATTACTAAACCAGTATATTTTAATATTTCGTTTGGATATGCGGATTATAAATTTGATGAGTTTGTAATTATCGCATCTATAACCTCCTCCCTTTAATAGCATAATACGTCTGCTCATACTAATGTTATCAGTATGCCAACCTCAATACTGCTGCACCACTTTGAGCCCTTCAGCTTTCTCACCCCGTACAAATTTTAGAAGTACAACAGAAATTTGTTTCAATACACTACCAACCCAACTTACTCGTTGCTTTAATTATTGTTATAATCCTTATAACTTTAAGGTCATGCAAATCAAGATTTCAGGTATAACTCCCTGTAAAGTTGATTTGAATAATTTCGAGGAAAAATTGTTCCGGGCCGGGTATCGAACCCCTTTGGTTTAACGACCAACGCTCTACCATTGAGCTACTCGGGAACTCTAACCGACACCGACACAATTTTTTCCCTCTATATCCACAGACCTCAAAGTGGGCTGACAACCGTCAAGCAACCAACTTCGAGTGCACACTAACTCTGTGTGACTTAAATTGTGGTTTTCTGTTCACGAACAGTGACGTATATTATGCAAATCAAGATTTCAGGTATAACTCCCTGTAAAGTTGATTTGAATAATTTCGAGGGAAAAATTGTTCAAATCGAACCCGGGACCTTTGTCTAACCGACACCGACACAATTTTTCCCTCTATATCCACAGACCTCAAAGTGGGCTGACAACCGTAAAACCAACTTGAGTTTCTGTGTGACTTAAATTGTGGTTTTCTGTTCACGAACAGTGACGTATATTATGCAAATCAAGATTTCAGGTATAACTCCCTGTAAAGTTGATTTGAATAATTTCGAGGGAAAAATTGTTCCGGAGCCGGGTATCGAACCCGGGACCTTTGTCTAACCGACACCGACACAATTTTTCCCTCTATATCCACAGACCTCAAAGTGGGCTGACAACCGTCAAGCAACCAACTTCCCGGTTGGAAGGTCCCGGGTTCGATACCCGGCTCCGGAACAATTTTTCCCTCGAAATTATTCAAATCAACTTTACAGGGAGTTATACCTGAAATCTTGATTTGCATAATATACGTCACTGTTCGTGAACAGAAAACCACAATTTAAGTCACACAGAGTTAGTGTGCACTCGAAGTTGGTTGCTTGACGGTTGTCAGCCCACTTTGAGGTCTGTGGATATAGAGGGAAAAAATTGTGTCGGTGTCGGTTAGAGTTCCCGAGTAGCTCAATGGTAGAGCGTTGGTACGTTAAACCAAAGGTCCCGGGTTCGATACCCGGCTCCGGAACAATTTTTCCCTCGAAATTATTCAACTTTAAGGTCATCCTCTATGGTCTAATGGTAACCATGCTTTCCTTTCAGCCCAACATATGAGAGTTTGAGCAGAGTCAAATATCCGTTAGGCGAAAAGAATCCTAACAGAATTTTCCATGAACTGAGAAAGTAAAGTTTTTGGCCAAATTTATTTGACGCATTATATCTAAAGCATTCTGGACATCAAAAAATACGGAGGCAATGCACTGTTGCCACTTTACCAGCTTCACTGAGAGCATATTTTGTACGAATTCGTTCACTGTAATTTTTGAAGCAAATGATATCAGTAAAGTTGGAAATAATAATAATAATAATAATAATAATAATAATAATAATAATAATAATAATAAAATAATAACAACAAAACAATAACACAATAACACCACCACCAATACCAACAATACCACCAACACCAACAACAAGCGCAATTTGAGGAAGATTTCAACATGATCTTATTAACAATTCCCTTGTCAATAACTTTACTTAAGATACCTGCGAATGTATTTTTATTCCAGTTGAATGTGTATGAAGGATAGAGAAAGTAATTATGTAATTAATGTAGAAACAGATGATAACTGAAATTTTATTTTGAAGACAAAGAGATTACTATAAAACAAAGGAAAAGAAATATTAAACAAAGTCCCTCACTCCGCCCCTCTCTTCCTCCCTCTCTCTTCATAAAACTCGCACACATTGTATGGTTTAAGTCCGCAACATGTTCTGCTGAGATTAGTACACCAATCAGTACGAAAATCATTGGTTATGAAAGGTTATGAAAGAGGAAAATATATTTTATTTTCCATTAATCAACATGTATGATACGGAAAGCAAGCACATGATTAATTACCATGAGAACTTTTTTCTTCACAGGTACATTTGGCACCATGGGCGTTGGACTAGGGTTTGCAATAGCAGCTGCATTGTGGTGTCGTGATTACGCCCCAGGAAAAAAAGTGATCTGTGTAGAGGGAGACTCTGCTTTCGGGTTTTCAGGATTGGAGATAGAGACAATGTTCAGGTAAGGTAAAGTAACCTGGAAACAATATGCGTTGTCCTAACAAAACTACGATTTTTAAGAATTTCAAATGCCCCTGCAGTGGCTGA
This sequence comes from Periplaneta americana, assembly GCA_025594305.2. Lineage (NCBI taxonomy): Eukaryota > Metazoa > Arthropoda > Insecta > Blattodea > Blattidae > Periplaneta > Periplaneta americana. Next base: position 32,133,893 of record JAJSOF020000005.1, on the reverse strand, counting down.
GTCGTCAGATCTCCGGCCTGTCACGCAGGCGGCAGAGAAGCTGGGATAGAAGTTTAGATATGGCAACCCCATCACTATCCTAACCCTGTGCAGTACTTGTAATGCGGCCAGGGGACATTTAATTACTAAAATTCTCAAGGAAATTCATTCCAAATCCAGAGACGTAACAAGCCGTTGAAGATGATATTCAGAACGGTTTTAGACCAAAATCACTTTAAAATTGAAAAAAATGAAACAACAAAGTACCGGTAATTGATCATTTATATCGAAACAACAGTCTCCAAAATTAAAGCAAGCTGACTCAGGTGGATCGGATTTGGTACTAAGTTCAGAAAAAAAAAAAAGATGTTTAAAGAATCTGAAACAGAAATATTACATTTATACAAATTCTAAGACATAGTGGCAGTTTAGAAAATAAATTCAAAATTTTCTAAATTAACTGTGAAACAGTTTTCACATCCTGACTACAAGTGAAATCAGCTATGAGAAGCTTTCAGAGTTTATAATGCTATGTAATAATTTACTTGTTTCTAACTTGAAATAGTATTAATCGTGAATTTCACTTTAATAAAGAGTTTGAAAATTAAATGCATACTGGTAGTTTTTCTAAAATTGAATGTTATTGCTTATAAAACGAATGTTTAATATTTTAAGACTTGATATTTTCTGAAGTTCTTAAAATTCTTCTCAGGTACAAGTTGCCCATAACCATCATCATAGTCAACAATAATGGAATATATGGTGGGATTGACGAAGACTCATTCAAGAATATACAAGAGATGGGGGAAGTGACGAAGGTGTAAGTTTACATTATTATTATTATTATTATTATTATATTATTATTATTATTATTATTATTATTATTACTACTATTATTATTGTTGTTGTTGTTAAAAAGATATCTTCTACTAAATTCCCATCTCTCGTAGGTTGGAAGGTCTGATGTTATACATGCGCTCCGCAATTGTTAATAATGACTTAAGACGTTTGGTTCAATGTTTTGTCGATAGAACTGAACGCTTGGTCACATAGTATATTATTGAAATGTTGAAAAACTTATATTGGAGTGTAGGCTTTCACGGCCAGCGTCAATAGTAGAAAGTTTTCGGGCTATGAGGCCGTGGTCTGTTGGTTGTGAGACCAAGCGTTTCGTTCACTGCTGCGGTGAACATCTTCAGTGGTGTCTATTGCTGGTGCGGCTGGTTCTATTGCGTGTGCTGATTACAGTCTGCGCTGGCTGCATCGTTGTATATATAGTGCGGGAGGGGGCTTGCTGTTGTCGCCTCGGTCCGCGCTCGAATGTGCAAACCCGCCCGCTAAGCACATTCGAGCGCGAACCGAAACAACAGCAAGCCCCCTCCCGCACTATATATACAACGATGCAGCCAGCGCAGACTGTAATCAGCACATAGACACCACTGAAGATGTTCACCGCAGCAGTGAACGAAACGTTTGGTCTCACAACCATCATATTTTCTACTGTTGAAAAACTGTATACCAAAAATAACATGCCGATATGGCCTATAGCTATAGAAATCATTTTCATCCTACTTCCAACTTGTGTTGTGGTGGAAAAGCTATTTGGTTTTGCTTCTGTCTAAAAGACATTCACAAATTTTAACTTTATAAAAACACTAAACCTTCGTACGTATCCAAGGGAATAAGATTTAATTAAAAGATATCAATTTAGAATTAACGAAATTTAAAATGAAGATCACTGAAGTCAAATACAAATACGGTTTCTAAAAGTAGTTGTTTGAAACTTATGTTTCCACCTTACTTTTCGTCTTCATTCTTGAATACATTCTTTTAACATTAGTATAATCATTAATGCATTGTTAAGTTACTTATATTAAATAAGTAACAACTTAAATATTAACACAGTGAAGTTGTTATTTATTTAAAATATAAATAACTGACGTGGCTAATTTTTGTATGGATTTTTACATAAATGCGAAGTTGCATTCAAGCTTTCTCTCAAATTTTTCTTTCTTCTGTCCGACTACTATGGGAAACGAAAATAAATCAATGTTCAGCTTCAATTTAAAAGCTATAAAGTTAAACTTTTTTTTCTTTCTTAGTAATAAACCTCTATCTCCACTATTACATTTATAAGCAACATGTAAGAACATTAACTTGTTTTGAGTTTGGAGGTCTCAGAATACACATACTGTATAGTGGGGTAAAGTCGGACATTTTATGAGGTTTTTCATTAAAAATGCTATGTATTTCTGGATACAGAAGTATGATATTTCATATACATCATGCTGTATCCTTCTATTTAATGATTCTTCATGGCCAAAATTATTGCAACAATAGAAGTGCCCTTTTCCCCACCTAGTCAGACTTTACCTCACTAGCGGGGGAAAAGCTGGACATGTGTAATGAAGCACTAGACCAGGTTTCAAATACCTAAGGTGTAAAGTTGGACTTTTAAAATACATGTGAAATATCTTTAAACCACATATTCATGTATTTTTACCATCAGTTTGTGGTACAATAATGATTTTCTGCCTTCCTCTTAGTCTCCGCATATGATCCACATATTATCTTAATGTCGTCTATCATCTGATATCTCCTTCTGCCCCAAACTTTTCTTCCATTCACCATTCCTTCCAGTGCATCCTTCAGTAAGCAGTTTCTTCTCAGCCAGTGACCCAACCAATTCCTTTTCCTCTTTCTGATCAATTTCAGCATCATTCTTTCTTGATCCACTGTTTCCAACACAGCTTCATTTCTTATTCTGTCCCTCCACTTTACATCCTCCATTCTTCTCTATATCCACATTTCAAATGCTTCTATTCGTTTCTCTTCACTTCGTCGTAATGCCCATTTTTCTGCCCCATACAATGCCACACTTACACAAAGAACTTCACTAGTCTCTCAATGCTTATAAAACTACATTGTACATTTTAATTTAATTTTTTATATGTGAACAGGATACCACCTACATTGTTGTCAACAAACATCCATTATGAGTGTTTGATGGAAATGTTTGGCAGAAAGGGTCACTTCTGTGTGGACATTCCTCAATTACAAAGAGCTGTGCAACAGAGCCTGAAGGTACGTACATTCATTAGTATGTGGTATTTGAAAACTCATTTTGTATAAATTTTCATTAGTATGTGGTATTTGAAGACTCATTTTTTATAAATTTTAAGTATAGTAATTCAGTTAATTTGATTTATTTTATTTAATGACACTCGCAACTGCCGAGGTTATGTTAGCATCACTGGTGTGCTGGAATGGGCAAATCGTAAAACAGCGAATGCTAAGCTCCGCCCACGACCCCTTTCCACTTTTCCCCTACAAGCTTCCAACACACTCTAGCGGGAAAGAGTGAAAATAGGGGTTTAGGGTGGGGGTGACATCTAGTGGAGGAAAGTGGAACAAAACGAGTGAATGCAGCATCTACGAAGCAAAAGAGGAACTTCGTCCTGTCTCCCTCTGTCACTCCTCCCTCTCTCTCTCTCTCCCTCCCTCCCTCTCCAGCCTCTCCTTCTCTGTTCCTTGCTTCATGTCTCTCTCTTTTTTTCTTTCTTATGACTTCGCAGTGGGTAGTATTTGATCTGGGTATCTTCCTAATGATACCTAACGAAACGCATGCACACTTTTTGGTCACGCTTTAGACCTCTCGGCTGCCGAGGCGAGTTGGTAGTAGAAGGGAAAATGAATCTATTTATGTTCAAGGGAACTGCCGTAACGTATTGCAGAAATGCAGTGTGTGTCTGGTGGAATGGCGCGGGGGACAATGACCAAATAGTGTGGGCAGAAAGTGGCGGGCTTGTGAATTTAGCTTGGAATAGGTTGACTTTGGGGGTGGCATAAGTGTTAATGCGCGCTGGTAGAGCTTCATTGTGTCCATGTCCAGCTTCGTGTACAGACGGAACCACGTGCCTGGTGACTATTTTGTTACTTCAAGGACAGTGCAAAGTTAACAGGTGAGTGTTGTTTTATGAAAAACCCACATTACATGTGGTTGTTGTCTAATGCGCCCTAATTTGGTTGTGTTGTGTTAGTACATGTGGTTGTCTAATGCGCCCTAATTTGGTTGTATTGTGTATTAGTACGTGTTAGTTCGAGGAAAAAACTTATTGTGTTGTAAAATATGAAATACGTGCGAGGCGGTAGGCAGTGATCCACCAAAGCAGGACAGACAGTAGAGAGAGAGAGAGAGAGAGAGAGAAGACGAGCGAAGTGCCAAGCGGCGAGGGTGGGGATAACTTCCCCTACTGGCGTTAGCTGTTTCACGATTTATCCGCTGGAATTTTGTCCCCCAGGACATGCCAGTAAATCTACTGATATGAGCTTGTCACATTTAAGCACACTTAAATGCCATCGACCTAGGCTGGGATCGAACCGCAACCTCGAGCGCAGAATACAGCGCTATATGACTACGCTACCCAGGCCGACTATAGTAATTAAAATATGTGACAGCCAATAATTATTAGTCCAGAATTTTTCGTTCTTAGATCCGTAATACATAAGACGAAAAAAATAGAATATTTTGTTCGTAAATATGTTTTCAGCTGAAGAAACCTGAATTAGGAAAATACACGCAATAGAATGATTTCATTAACGCAACAATTAAGAAGTTCATCTTCCCATACAGATGGAAATAAAATTAAAGGACTTGTGAGTACAAACGTTCTATGAAACTTGGACTGAAGTTTAGTTAACTTCACAATATTTCCTAATGTAAATTAAAGTGTGTTTTTAAATACCATGTACTTAATCTGAACATACTGATGACATAACATCTATACTGTGCAGAATCGTAATTCATCTTGAGTTTAGGCTGAAATGCTATCAGTGAACAGTCATTTTCAGTTATTATTGCTAACAAACCAAGAGAACATGTTGTATAGTGTTGTTGTTATTTATTTTTTTTATTAATTAAATAGCATAATTCCCAATAGACTCAGAAAAAAGAACAGATTTTTACAAGGTGGTATATATCAACTGGACTGTAAAAATTGCAATAAGAAATATATAGGCCAAACAAAACGAAATTTTCAAATTAGGTTTAAAGAACACAAATCAGATTTCTTTAATAACAGAAATAAATCTAAATTTTCCACCCATTTGATTGATTCCGGCCATGAACTCAATAATATCCATGAAACCTTAAAAATATTGAAAATAATAAATAATCCACATCTCATCAACACTGCTGAGGAGTTTTTTTATAGTAAAGAATCACAATTACAACATACAACTACTTAATGAAGAAATACCTAATTTGCATAACCCCCTGTACCGGATCACGGAATAAATGCTTATCGACCAGTTCAGCCTGTCATTTCCCTCCATAACCCCCTCTCAGAATACTCAACCGCTTAGTCTGCAATGTAACGCCGTCATGAGAGGGCCTCATCGTCGGGAATTCTCAATGTACATCATTTGTGAGTATCAACTTTAAAACCTTCCAAGGTTTCAATCATTTAACTTTTCAAAATTGATGACTTTTCGATTAATCAATTTTTTCAGACAAAACGCCTCTCACCACGGCGAATAGACTGAGATCTCTTCTCAACTCGCATCATATAGCCCTCCAAGGCCAACAATTTTAAAAACATTTTAAATGATTTTAATCCAATAATTTAAGCACACCGCATTTGCCTTAACATATTATATCACAATTATGATTAATGGAAGAATTCCTACTCTGTATGTTTTTTTAAAACCATGTATGTTATTCCACTAATTTATGTAAAGCACACATGGTCAGAATAGGTATAAGTGTTTCACTGTATTTAAATATTCACCTAGTCTTCAAATATTGTTTTGCCAAAATATCACCTGAAGATGGCTTCCATGAAAGTCGAAAATATTCGTGATTTTTAACAATTGTACCTTTGATGTAACAGAATCTTTTCTGCTATTGATAAATGATATGTGACTGACTGAAACAATAAAATTTTTATTTATTCGATATAATGTTGTTGTTTAGTCAACTGTTCGAAGACAGATCTAAATCTCACAAGTGATACCAGACGGCACCACTTATGAGGAAACTAGGCTAGGAGGTAATGGGGTAGGGTGGCCAATTCTTTTCTGCATTCATCAGTTACATGTTAAGACAGTAATGTAGGAAAGTCCTTTCCTATTTTTGTAATGGTTTAATACGTCAGTTTTCTGCTAAGTGAATGTCTAGTACATTAGTTTGTTGTTAAGACAGTGGGTTCGTTAGTTTTCTGTTAAGGCAAAGATTAATTTCCTATATCTTTATAGAAATTAATGAAAAGTTGTTGTTGTTTTCTAATGCCATGCGTTTGACAATAAAGTCATTTGACCTCTTGCACTCCAATATTTTTCAAAGATATTATCATGGTCAGCCAATGACGCACAGATTTTGAGGTGTTCCGAATTCATTGCTTGGTTTGAGTTGCACAATGGGCAGTTAGGGAACTGATATATTTCAATTCTCTGCAGGTGTTTGGTCAAACAGTCATGGCCTTGTCAATCTAAATGCAGCTACAGACGATTTTCGTGGTAAATCGGGAATTAACTGTGGATTATGATGCAGAGAGTTCCATTTTTTCCCTTGAGAATGTGTTATCAAATTTTGTTTGTTGAAGTCTAAGTATGTAGATTTAATAAATCTTTTCACAGAGTAATATCTAGATTTAATAACAGGTCTGTAAGTAGCAGTGCTGCCCTACTTTGCTAAAGCATCCGCATTCTCGTTTCCCAGGATTCCACAATGTGATGGTATCCATTGGAATACAATTCTTTTATTGAGTGATATTAATTGAGAGAGCATTTTAGTAAATGTGTAACATTTTATTCTTTCAGGTTAATGATGGACCCAGTATTATCAATGTGATGATAAGCCCATCAGCTGATCGCAAGCCGCAGAACTTCGCTTGGCTCACGGAATCCAAGTTGTAACAGAATTCAGGGACTTGAAATTCATATTCAATAATTCAGCTTAATTGTGTAGACAGTGAAACCTCTGATGAATGGCCAGTAGTACTCCTTAAGAAAATATATTATTTAGAGAGGTGACCGCTTAAAATACTATGGATTTTTTTTTTTTTTTTTACTTTCTTTCCTTCTACCCTCAAAGTTAAAGTTGTAAATGAAAAGTCCTATAAGACATGCAATATGAATATTATTACTTAAAGTCAAGACAAAAATCAAATCAAAGTTAATTCAGAATTACTTTTCTTTAACTACAGATGTGGACAACTTATTAGACTAAATTAATTATATGTGTAACAAAGCTGTATTTATCGGCAGAAATAATGAACAAAATGTATTTTGCACAGACATAATGAACAGAAAATTGAGTCTGGAGGTTACTAATATTTTTTGAACATTTCTTTATTCTTTATTAACACGTTAATTTTGTCAGGGATGCTGGAAACCAAAGTTTCACACTTTCTTTGAATATCAGCATCATTTAGCCAGATATCAGACAGTGCTTAAATGAGTCTGTAAGCCTCTTTTTGTTCACTTTCTTCTTCAGTATAGATCACAGATTTTCAATTTCGTTCACGTCCGGTTTTCTTGCAGGCCATGGGAGAACAGACTGTAGAATATCTTCTGCAGTATATATAGTGAGGATCACATAAAAGCAGTTCCTAAAAGGCTCATTTGGCCGTCTCTTCAGTGTTGCCAATTAATACCAGATATCACCAAAGAGGAAAAATCACAATGCTACGTATGAAATAATAATAATAATAATCATAATAATAATAATAATATAGTGTTAACAGTAACAATGTCTTGCTTATTCACCACATCTCATCTTTATGTTGCGAGGTGTTTCCTAAATGATTCAATAATTTATTTATGAAATAGTATATTTTCTTCCTGGACTTCTCGCATATTATGTTGGTAATTAGGATTAGTATGATCTAATATTACAATTTATTTTGTCAGGCAACATGAAATTTATTGCTTTGACTAAAGAATTTACGATTCGTGACACCTAACCTAAAAATGTATTTACATACTTGAATTTTCATCAGTTTGCTTTACTGTAAACCGAAATCATTGCTGCCAAAATAAAAGTTAGAAAATAACTGCCAGTTGTGGTATTTGTCAGTATCCGAAATTCGAAACGAAGTTGGTAAAAGAAAATTCAACCTGAGAGCTAGAAAATCACTATAATCCACTAGCATATTTAGTAATAGTGGAAAAATGGTTAGGTTTGACCCTTAGGGTATTAAGTAAGCTGATCTGGACTATAATTAAAACACCAGTAGTACCAACACAGCCAGACAAAATATACTTAACCATTGGAAAAATATACCAGAAGACGTAAACAATCATTTTACAACAATAGAGACTCTGTGAATTATACTGATAGTTTATATGACGAATTATATTGTTTCCAAGAAAAACGTTTTAGTCTAATAATTTGTCCACGTCTGTATGTTTTATCATTTTTGATGCTTATATCAGATTCAAAATTTGTAACTTCAAACTTCACCGAAAATAACTCATTATAAGAAGCCATGACAATTTTAAGACTTTTATTGAAAGGGAAATTCAGCCAAGGGACCCGCATCATAAAATTTGGATAGAGCCTATACCTCATAGAACTTCTGTCGAAATTATTGAGAGCTGTTTCTCGTTTCATCAAGCCCCTCTTTTGTTTGCAGGGCATTTAATTGAGTTCACAAAGCTCTCTGGTAGACAATGAAAGATAGAAATTAGAAGATGAGAGGGGGCACAATAAATGAATAGTCTGCAGTACATTAGGGTCTCAATACTGGGGAGAACCTGGAAATAAAATACATGAATATCTACTCTTATCATTGGACTAAACAATTTTATTTCATTGACAGAAACTAGGATTTCTAACAGAGATGGATGAAATACACATGGTGGCAGTATATTATCGTTTCTCTTTTGTCTTTACTTCTAGCAAACACAGACGGTTCAGACAGTCTTGTAACTATGTTCAATTTGTGTATAAATCTAATCACCGCCTGCTCGAATGCATCCATGCATCAAATGGCTGCTTATACTGCCTGCTCATTCAATGGTCAAACATGTATGTAATAATAATAATAATAATAATAATAATAATAATAATAATAATAATAATAATAATTCTTTATTTATACTGGCAGAGTTAAGGCCATAGGGCCTTCTCTTACACTCTACTAGGTCACAAAATATACAAGCAGTTAAAATTTAACAAAAAGTTAGAGAACAGAATACTAACATATTACAAAAAAATAATAATAATAGCATAATGAAATCGACACTAAACAACATGAAAATAATACCGTAATAGAAAAAAGAAAGTAAAATACATTGGAATAGAGCAAAAGTAACTCATTTAGTACAAATGGTTAATATGGAAAACGTAAGGAAGAATATAACAAAATAGAATGTAATAAAATAATAATTAAAAAGAAAAAAAAAAAAGAAAGAAAATTAAATAAAATTCACAATAAAAGGCTATGATAATAAATTCATCGGCTGATAAAGAGAACAAAAAGGGGAAAGGAAGGAAAAGAAATATATAGCCTATATTTTTACAAAACTATCGCAGTGAAAAGGGTTTATAACTGAAAGTAATCTGAATTGATAAAGTGCAATTTTAATTTATTTTTGAAACTAGACAATGTCCGACAGCCTCTGACATGTTATGGTAGAGAGTTCCAGAGATGAGCTGCAGAGACGGTGAAAGATGAAGAGTAGAAGGATGTTCTGTGTTTAGGAATGGAGAGTGTGATATGGTGTTGTGAGCGAGTATCTATTTCGTGATATGAGGACAAATGTTGAAAACGAGAAGCTAAGTAGCTAGGGTTAGAGTTTTGAAGAACATAAATAGGAAAAAATTGTCGCTAGATGGTAGCTCCTAACGGCCTTTGAAGTCACTTGTGGATATAGGTCTTACACTTTATGTTTATATTGTGATTAAAATATTACTTTGCTTTGCTTCGTTAATACATTCTACTCTTATTCTTTGCTTTTGAAACAAAAGGAAATACAACTAAATACCATGTATAAACAACATTTAAAATATGAAAGCCATGAGTTGCTCAATTATAAAAGCCCCTATGTGACAGAATTATTTTCGAAAGAAAGATGGCCACCGGCGTGGCTCAGTCAGTTAAGGCGCTTGCCTGCCCGTCTGAAGTTGTGTTCGGGCGCGGGTTCGATTCCCGCTTGGGCTGATTACCTGGTTGGGTTTTTTCCGAGGTTTTCCCCAAACGTAAGGTGAATGCCAGGTAATCTATGCCGAATCCTCGGCCTCATCTCGCCAAATACCATCGCGCTATCACCAATCTCATCGACGCTAAATAATCTAGTAGTTGATACAGCGTCGTTAAATAATCAACTAAAAAAAAAAAAGATACTGAGAAGAATTTTCGGAGGTGTACAGATGGGCAATACGTGGAGAATCAGATACTGAATCCTTCATTAGAACATCTACTGTAGATTGAGATGGTTGGGACATGTTGGACATATGGAGAACCTTAGGAAGGCTAAGATGGTTACCACACAAAAAATAGAGGGACAAAGTTGAGAGGAAGACCAGAATCGCGTTGGATGAATTGTGTGGAATGTGATTTGGCGAGGTTTGGAATCTGGAATTGAATGAACCAGGCTGAGGATCGTGAAGGTTGGAGGAGGATCATTAATGAAGTCAAGGCTCTTTTGGGCTGTAGTACTAATTAAGAAGAAGATGTGACAATTAAAAAGAGTTTTCAAACTAAAATTGCAAATTAACTACTAGGAGGCCATCTTATGGAACTTATAAGGTTAATTAATTATTTTTGTTCTTAAAAAAAATTGCAGGAGACCATGACCTATTCATATGCTACCAGTTTTTGATGATTTACAAAAAAAAAATGTATGAACTTTTCACCATATTTTTTTATAGATGATTTATCAACATCTAATTTAGCGTCTGAATGAGATAAGGTGATAATGCCGGTGAAATGAGCCCGGGACTTTTCAGATTTGCTCAAGAACTTTTCAGATAAGAACTTTTGTAACTAGGGAGTTCAATAAAAAAAAATGGATTAGTGCCTCAGGAACTTACAGCTTCAGTAGTTTCCGAGAAAAGGAGTTTCTCCGAACAAGAAAACCGAAAAACTTTTTCTGTGTGGAACTTCCCTACATTAGCCTACTAACAAGGAAAGTACCCTAGCTCGAACGGCTAAAACCGAGTGTAAATGCGTTTAAAATAAGATCTGTGCTTGTTCTACCACTCTTCAAGGTTATTTATCTGTAAAACTCCGCAGTCGTGTACAATCAATGATTGAAGAATAACGAATCTAATGACTAGAGAAGCACAAATCGCTGAAGAAGCAACACCGTGTAACAGAAAGTTATGACAAGCAGATCCACAAAATACATAAATCAGGTATTTGCCTATGTGGCAAGAAGTTACACGACATTTGCTTTAAATAATATGAGTATAGGGTATTTCAAAAGTCAGTTCAAACATTAAACCACTATAAATATTATGAGATAGGGAAAAAACAAAAACATCACAGTGTTGGGCAAACAACGGGGTTTACAAAACATTGGGAAGATTTCCGCCGTTCTCTTGTTCAACATACAGCTTTCTGTCTGCTACACCATGCACAGCATTTTGCAGATGTCTTGGAATATTGGCAATTTCTTGCGAGATGGCATCTTTCAGTTGTAGTAGGGTTGTTGGATGTGTCAGGAAAACTCGTTTATTAAGATAACCCCACAACCAAAAGTCGGCCGGATTGAAATCTGGAGATCGAGGAGGTCACATTGTTGGAAAGTGCCTTGGTTTTAGCCGTTCGAGCTGGGGTACTTCCCTTGTAAGTAGAGGTTTCACGAACTTATCCACAAGAATTTCTGACACAAGATTCTGATGATTATTATTCGTAACATACTTCAGTATATCACACTGGCACAAAGTAAGTTAGATACAACAACGCTTTTTTATACTTTAAAGCAGACATACAAGATGAGCGGGTTGGAACTTGGAAATATGCTATTTTAGTGAAAGCATTGTTTAAATGGTCTTAAGAGCAGGTGGTATAAACAGCCTTCAGATGCGTTCGCAAGCAGGCGGTGAATCTAATACTCATTTCCTACTCAAGAACAACTATGGTCTAACGAGAGAGTCATTTACAGTTTCACTGTATACATAAGTGTTGTATGAAAAATATGGTAAAAGCTGATTTACTAATTTGGTTAAAAAGTGGGCAATTAAGTGAAAAAATTGGGTATGACTAAGATATATATTTGCTCAAATACAATCTACATTGCATACATTTTATCTTTCCACACTCGCAGAAGTAAAGTGGAAGCAGCAGCGCAGTTGCCAACATGTGGCCTGCGTTGAATGCTAGGTTATGAATCAAGAACATGCGAGATAAACTATAGGGGAGACTGTTGTACCTTTAAACACTTTTCACATTTTATTTTTTTTGATTTTGGGAAATTATATTTTTTAAATTAAAAAATATTTTAAATAATTATTGAAGATTCCTTTACAACTTCGTGTATATATTTTACTGTTCTACACATCTATTAAGGATGGAAAAAATAAAATGTAATATGTTCAAAGGAACAACAGGTTCATGTACAGTTACCCTTAAAAAGAATGAGACGATTCTTGGTTATCGGAAGTTAAAGTTCTACAGCGCGGTTCACTCGATATCGACGTATAACGATAAGTAACATGACAAATAGAACAAGAATTGTTACAAGGACCACAACAAGGACAGGGATCAGAATAAGGATCACGAAGAAGACAGCCATTTAAAGCCACGATTTCACAACATAGCTCGGGTAACAAAATATCATTGCTTCTCTGTACCGAATGGCAAATGCCTGCTATCGGATCTACATTCTGGACTGCTGCTGTCAATGTCTTGTCTCGGTAGCTCATATAGTAGCGTGTCGGTTTCACAGTATAAACGAAACTTTTCGTGTTCGATCCCAGGTAAAACTCTTTTTTTTTTATTGAGGTGTAATTAATTTGTTCAGAGTTCCTCGACTGTATAATTTGTCGAAAAATATGGGATAATTTATGCCCAATTTTTTGGTCTACAAGTGGGCTGAACCTCGTCGAAAAATAAATAAATCTTACTTGGAAGTTAAAAGTATTCTTCCTGAAACAAAAATCATAAAAAACAAAAAGAGACCCGTTAACTTAAAATCTTGTCCGCATACCATCATACATTTCTCCAATCGAAATCCACTCGATTGGTAGCGAATGCAAGATGGTTGACAGCTTGTGCTTCCCCCAATATTTCCATTTGCGCAGCCCTCCGGCTCCTAATACCGCGGTTCCTCAACCTGCTGATCACAGTCTGTGAAGAACCGGGAAAGTTAGATGCTGCTCTTATTTCGTTAGCAGTCCGAAAGGGTCCAGTCGAACTGTCTCGAATAAGAGAGCATCCTCTTCCAATGAAGAAATCCGCAGACACCCATGGAATAGGGCGATTTTCGACCTCCCCTGAATTTTGTAACGATGAACCCCCTCGCTGCTGTACTTCCAGGAACACCGACCAAACGGCCAGCAGATCTAGCCCCATATCCAGCCTCAACTAGAGCTATAACTCGCTGTCTCATGCAACGTCGGTTCGCCATTACGTGAGAAATGAGGGATGACGATAATACTTTAGTGTAGACAATGACTATTTAGCGTGATATATAATTATTGAAATAATGGGCATCTTGCACAGTAAGAGTTAATAAGTCAACCCTAAATTAAATATTTAAATAACAGGATATAACAGGAAGTCCAATTATTGTTGCGAAACTAATCAAATTAAATCTAATTACGTTAAGTAAACAAATCCCAAGTTATGACACCACATTGCTACAGCTAAATTCTATGTTATTAACATAATTCATTTTAATTGTTAGTTTTTAATATATATGCATTTACATTGTATGTGTGTATGTATAAATGCATTCATTATATTAACGTTTACAATATTATAACTTGTAATTTTGTACTGTCTGTGATCATTAACACAATCCGAGGAATTTGTAAAACTCTATTCCAACGTTATTTAGCTATTTCAAAGTTATTTAGACAAAAAAATCGTTGCATAGACTAGGAATCGAACTCGCACTCTTCTACACGAGACGCAGAAGTCTTAGCGTCTGAGCTATTGAAATGACACGAAAGCTTTCCTTTCTGTGTGGAGTGTCGATCTAGTCACGAAGGTCCATTGTCGATTTAACTACACGATTTATGTATATATTTATCTTTTATTTACGTAATATTATGATAGTTTTTGCAGTTTTTGAAGTGAATTTCAGAACGATGCTCATAACAAACCAAATAGCCTGAATTTAAGTAACTCAATATTCGTTATCTTGTGTATCAGTGCTCTGGTCTCCGATCATGCGCAGTGTCTTACATCTGAGACTTAGGAATATTCAATCGTCTCATCCTTTTCTAGGGAAACTGTACCTTAGAACATACTCTCTTGTAATATAGGTGGGAATATAGTTGTAAGAACTGACAATCATATTTAAAATGTATTTGCAATCATAAATCATAGCAGGCTGCTCTGATTTAGATTTTATTTCCTGGAGGAACAAGAATTGCTTCAACAGCTTTCTTCAAGGCATCCGGATCAATTGGGGGTCTCTTAACTCCAGACTTACTTCGTGGCATGATCTTAAAATAAAAGAAAGACAAAAACCAATAGTATTATGTACCTTGAAACATGTTCCATGGTTGAAGATGTTTTGAGTTCAAAGGTACAAGAGGGTGCACGTTTAAACAAATATGGCTACCAAAACTAGACATTCGAATAAATCATGGAAATTAAAATGTGTTATTACTCACCAGATGATACGGAACACATTGTACTTAATGGATAGTAACAAATACAATCCGGTTTTATATTAGATAACATATATCAATGAACGAAATGTTTACTTTTGATACTAAAAAATATTCTTTCGTTCACAGAATTCACACTTTGCAATAAATCAAACCAAAACTACTACCAGAGCTACTTAGCGTCTTTCTCTACAATCTACTTCAGTTTGAGTCCTCTAGGCAGTAGCAAAAAATAAAAAACAAAAAATGTTCAAAGGTACACAATGCTAAAGGTACAACAGTCTCCCCTAGAACTGACATATTTTTACAATTTGAAATTGTGGAAGTGCCAACAAAAAAATGCTTGCCTTTTCAAAGACGATATTGAAAGTGAAAAGATAAAATGTATGCACTGAATATTTACCTTCTTTCTACTTTCCTTTTATTGTTATGTACTTCGCACTTATATGTAAATACAGTGCATTGTTAGTGTTTGAGACTATAATTATACATAATGAAAGTTTGAAGTAAGTTTACAAAATACTGTTTATATTGTTGGGTAATAATACAAGCTAGTCTATTTTGCACATGCGTGCACATACACACACCTTTCCACAAAGAGATTCTGAATATGTATCATCAGTAGTAACATAATCTTATATAGCAATTCTTTTTTCTTATGTTTTGGATAATGGTGTTTTTATATATATTTTTTAAAAGTGTTACATAAATAAAACTTACAAAAAATGATTTGATATTTATTTGCGATAGACACCTCATATTACTCCTTCCCTCCCTCAATTCATTATTCTAAATACAGTCCGACTAGACAGCAAAGAATCATGGGAAGATAGTGGACTAAACTCTGTAATGCTTCTTCTAGGTTTCAAGTACAGTTAGGTCTATTATTAGTACCTATTGGGTGGTTGTCTTCAGATGGAAATGAGAAAATGAAAAAGGATATGTGAATAAGCATGGCGAATGCAGTACCTCGTACCTGTAATTTTTAATGGTATTGAGATATGCGAAAAATTGGAAATTTATCCTTTGAAGAGGTGGAAAAATTCATATACCTGGGAGCAACAGTAACAAATATAAACGATACTTGGGAGGAAATTAAACGCAGAATAAATATGGGAAATGCCTGTTATTATTCGGTTGCGAAGCTTTTATCATCCAGTCTGCTGTCAAAAAATCTGAAAGTCAGAATTTCTAAAACAGTTATACTATTACCGGTTGTTCTGTATGGTTGTGAAACTTGGACTCTCACTTTAAGAGAGGAACATAGGTTAAGGATGTTTGAGAATAAGGTGCTTAGGAAAATATTTGGAGCTAAGAGGGATGCAGTTACAAGAGAATGGAGAAAGTTACACAAAACAGAACTGCACGCATTGTATTCTTCACCTGACATAATTAGGAACATTAAATCCAGACGTTTGAGATGGGCAGGACATGTAGCATGTATGGGCGAATCCAGAAATGCATATAGAGTGTTAGTTGGGAGGCCGGAGGGAAAAAGATGTTTGGGGAGGCCAAGACATAGATGGGAAGATAATATTAAAATGGATTTGAGGATATGATGATAGAGACTGGATTAATCTTGCTCAGGATAGGGACCAATGGCGGGTTTATAAGTGAGGTCGGCAATGAACCTCCGGGTTCCTTAAAAGCCAGTAAGTATTAGTATAGTATTAAGATATGCGATGTCGAAAAAAATTGGATTGCATTTTCCAGCTAGACTTTGTTGGAATACTCAGTAATAGTGATTACAGTATTCGAATATAAAAATACGAACTATTCGATCCTTGTAAGTTCGAATCGTGAACAAGTATTCAAATACTTTGCTCAGATGATAGATGCTGTGATAAGTGAAGAACAGAAGTTCTCGAGAACACTGATTGCTCATCAGTCGTATACATTCGGCTAACCTCGCCTAAAACATGATGTAGTTGCGTGCAAAAAAGACTTGTTCCAGATTACTCTCTCTGTCTGACCTCTCTTCTCTTTCTTTCTCTCGCTTAATTTTATTACGGAATGCAGGAATAAACATCTGTATCGGAAGTTGGAGATAGCTACAGTATGTGATTATAATAACAAAAAAATGTAAACTCCTGTGTGCTTGCACAATACACTGTTATCACAGCTATCGTTATTGATGTCATGCTGGATGTTGGATAAGAGAACCGAGAAGTGAGAACCTGCCAGTGAGTAATCAGATCGTTATTCGAATGATAAAAATATTCGAGAACTTTTATTCGAATAAATTATTTGATTCTTAATATTATTCGAGAACAGATTATTTGATTCTTAATATTATTCGAGAACAGATTATTTGATTCTTAAAATTATTCGATTCTTAATATTATTCGAGAACAGATTATTTGATTCTTAATAGTATTCGAGAACAGATTAACTTATTTGATTCTTAAAATTATTCGATTCTTAATATTATTCGAGAACAGATTATTTGATTCTTAAAATTATTCGAGAACAGATTATTTGATTCTTAAAATTATTTGATTCTTAATAGTATTCGAGAACAGATTATTTGATTCTTAAAATTATTCGATTCTTAATATTATTTGAGAACAGATTATTTGATTCTTAATATTATTCGAGAACAGATTGATTCTTAAAATTATTCGATTCTTAATACTGTATTATTCGAGAACAGATTTGATTCTTAAAATTATTCGATTCTTAATATTATTCGATTATTTGATTCTTAAAATTATTCGATTCTTAATATTATTCGAGAACAGATTATTTGATTCTTAAAATTATTCGATTCTGCCCGTCACTACTCAGTAACAGAAGTACTGATTTAATTAAGCAGAAAACTACTGGGCATGATTTATTGAAATAGACAGTCTATGAGATTTTAATGTAAGTACTATCTTATTTTCAAACCTTGGACAATGGACTCAGATGATAATTTGGCTTTTGTAATTGCCTCTATTGCTTGTTACGAGGCCTTGAAAAGGAAGAAAATATGAATGTGGGTGCGGCAATATCTTAGTAAAAGACAATGCAGAAGACATTCTAAACGAGCTTAAAGTTGAAGATCGATTTGGATTCAGAAACTTTCTGAGAATGTCAGAACACGATTTTAATATAGTGCTGCAAAAATACTTCCTATTATATCAAAAGAAAGACACAATTAAGAACAGCCATTTCATCTCAATTTAAAAAATTATGGCGCGATTGTTTGACTATCATAGGAGCTACGACATGATAAATGTTAAAGGAGCGGGAAATATTGTATAATGATTCTTTCGAAATTTTTACGAATGTTAACATACGTCACCAAATAGGGCCATTACTGACGTCAATGTAGCATTAACGTTTAGCGTACGAAGAGTGTGCGAAAACTCTCTATTGTATTCTCGAGAAAAGTTAAATAATAATTCCAGTTCTATAAAATAGTTGGCCTTCTTTGTTTATCTTTGTATTCTTTTGCAGACACATCTCACAAACAAGGCCTTTTCACAAGGACGCCCGCAGGATCCAATCTCAGTGGTAGCAAGATGGATAGAAAATAGAGGAAACTGATGGACAAGGAGAAGAAAATTGAACATAAAAATAGCCAGTTCTGAAATATGCGCACGCATTCATAATTTGAAGCACTCACTTTTGTTGAATTGTTTACTGATGGTTTGAGAAATCATGTATCGAACTCATAAAGGAAAATAAAAAAAAAAAATCTCGTAAAAAATTAAAATCTCAGTGGTAGCAATTGCTGCCACTGGCTTTCCCCTGCGGGTGCCTTTGTCTTTCCATCAGTGCATTAGGCCTAATCAGTTTTATTCTAATGTAATTTCTTTCGTCCACATCATTACTTGGAACAACTTACAGCCAACACCAAGGACCTTATAAAAAATAATCAAGATACGCGCCACAAAATCGGAAGTTAGTTGTTGCTATGGAAACTGTACGAACTGTGCCGACGCTGCACGAGCAAGTGAATTTACTTCAACGAGTTTTTCTTCAATTACTAATCTACAGGAATTACCTCCATAAACCGGGGAGAACTTCTTGAATCACCCCTGCATCTCGTTTGATAAACATTTAACAACCAACATGTTAAATATAACATGTTGAATTTAACATGTATATGGACATTTCAAGTCTCAATTGACTTAATATGTTGACTGAGTAGGTTGAAGTTAATCTCTTTCTAACTCGTTGATTGACTTGACATGTTTTCCACTGCTGCTGGAAAACACGCCAACATGTAGAGACAGATTATAACTAAAAACTTTTGCGTCTCATTAAAATAAATGGCAGTCATTCTTGTTATTAAAATATATTACACATTATAAACTAAGGTGCTACCTTCCTGTTGTTCAATTCATAGGCCTACACAATTCATAGAAAATAATGTAAGAAACTAATAAATTTTACATGAACACTGTACTCTACCCTTTTCACAAGTTTATTTTTTTAATTGTTATTATTATTATTATTATTATTATTATTATTATTATTAAGTTCCAGTGAATTATGGTACTATATTATCTTTCGTTTCCCTGAATTCATAATTTTAATCATTTGTAAGTAGGCCTAACTTTTCCCTTTTTTTTTTTTTTTTAATATATTGAACGTTGAAGTGTTATGATTTTTACTAATGGAAACTGCAGTTACAATGCATGATAAGTACAATAAAATTGTGCGATTTTTCTTGTAATTGTGAAATAAATAGGCCTATCCAACAGGCCTGATTAATCTGTAGTGGATAGTAATAGTAAATGCAGTAATATTTTAGTGTGTGTAAACAGTTTTTAAATTATAAGTTAGAATTAAACTAAATTAGAAAGTTAGTCTGCAATGTATGTGATTAGAAATGGTTTACGCATTTTACGATTTCCCGAAACAAATATCCAGGATTCTCAGAGATTTTTTCTCTCCCCCCCCTCCCCCCGCTCATAGGCACATGCGCATCTGCTCTCCGCGATCCCTATTTCTCTTTCAGTAATATCACAGTGTAGTATATACAGTCACGAAGCTCAATACGTAGTAAATATGCATCCATAGATAGTTGCTAACCATTAGGATCGCTAATATCGCCTCATTACAGTCAATGCGAAATAGTACCGGCACAGTCTATTGTTCCTAGCACCCTCACAACTCAAGCTTGTGACTATATACCAGGGCTGGGCAGCAAGAGCGGATTCTACTCTCTCACGGGGAGCCATATGATTTTTCTTCATCCCCTTTCTTCCCCTCCGAACACCGCGCAGCGTTGATTCAGTGACGGATGAATATTAAGCGTCCCCGTTTGGAGTCTGAATGTGCTCCCGATGCCCAACCCTGCTATATACACTAGAATGTGGTAATATCTGCATTTCGCTCCCCTGAGGTGTTTTCTGTCGTCACTCATGACGTCAATTTATTGAAACCACAAAGAAAAATCTTCGGTACACTACACGGTGATAGTTGTACCTTATCACAATGAATAATTACAGTAATTATTATTAATTTATTACTCGTAAGATCGTAATAATATTTGATTTGGCTTGGAGGATGAGGGGAGTAACTTACGTTACACTAACTCGGCACGCACAATATTAAAATCGCAATGCTGCGTAAGTTGTATCCTAAACAGGCTAATGCAAATCGTACATGCCTCAATATTCAGCAGTAATAATTAAGCATTGTCATAGAATATTATTTTCGCCATTACAAATGATTTTACTCTTTTCCTCGAAAGTATTGAATAACGGCAAGACAAGCTAAGAAATAACTTATACTAGTTTAATAATAATAATAATAATAATAATAATAATAATAATAATAATAATAATAATAATAATGTCAACGTAGAAGACACCGATAGTTCACTTTCAACAATTGGGCTAAAACGAATTAGAGGGAACGAAATCTGAAGGAAAAACACGGAACTGAAAAGCAATCAACTTAAAAAAGTAAATGAACCAGATGAAGAATGTAGTTTGAGAGCAAAATTTTTAATTGAACAAATCCAGACTTTCGGAAAACAAAATTGTAAATTCCATTAAATGAGAATGAAAATCTGCATAATTTAACAACACATCTCAAATAAGACAGTAATATACTTGGCACGTTTATAATTTTCGTACTCGATCAGTAATGCAAAATTAATCAAAGAATTTTCACGATACACAGTGCATAGTAACTATTATCATTTAATAGAACTGTAAGGCGAACCTAGCGGCAGAAATTGTAATGACGCTCCGAGACCCACTCTTGATCATGCTATGCGCCAGCTTATATAATCTCGTAAGCAACGGTATAGATGCACCTTTAGAATATCCAATGAGAAGCAACACTCAGTGCTCGTAATATTCACATAGACTAATAAGTTGCCTGGACCAAAAGGGCAGGAGGCGAGTAGTGTCACAAGGTTAGATTGAGTTGAATGGAATGGAATTTACGGGAGGGGAGCACTGCGACCTGTCACGATATAATGCCCTAACCCTCGACCTAGGCGCCTTCCGCCATTTCTTCTTCGTCCTGTCCTGTGAACAGTTTGATCACATTCCCCTCCCCTTACGCATGTGGTACCTACGAGGTTACGTCCATTTTCGGTTTTCCCCTTCAAAATTTTCTAGAGCTCCTTCAGTGGAGCAGCGTAATCCGGAGTGAGACTAGTGGCCAACAGGCTTGGAGCTCACATATTCAGTTTCTTTCAGCCCCGAACCCTTTGCGAGGACGCGTTTTGAGTACCTTTTAAATTTCTCCTCCCATTTCTCTTTTAATTCAATTCAAACCTAGGCGCATTC
This sequence comes from Periplaneta americana, assembly GCA_025594305.2. NCBI lineage: Eukaryota > Metazoa > Arthropoda > Insecta > Blattodea > Blattidae > Periplaneta > Periplaneta americana. The sequence goes on along the minus strand of JAJSOF020000005.1, from coordinate 32,112,383 downwards.
CCAAACCCACATCGGCTGACTACGCTATGGTTCGCTGCGTACCCAAGTTTCGAACAGACAACCTCCTCTCGTCCCTAGGACAGCCTCTCCATGCGTCGTCAGCCGGCGTGCATTCGTAAGTTACGGAACTTGAACATATGCGGATGCCACTTGAAATGATTTTATATTTCAAGAAATTCTTTGAATAGCACATGACGTTATTGGTGCATGATGTAGTACCTACAAGATATTCCTATTATCTGATATTTATTATTTTTTCGCTTTACATTAAGATATTGCATACCGGTATGTCGCTCATCACTGAAAACCCACTAATTTTCTATGTACTTTTCTACAAATTCCCTAAAATGCAGATTATCTAATTTATTAATTGGGATGTTGGCACTGAACATCTTTGTAGGCTACACAAAATCATGCTAAACTTCGGGTTAATATCTTCATAATTTTCAGATTGTGAAATTTCAACTGCCAACTTGCACATAAGTACAGCTACTGACGTAGAACACAACGAAGTTTTTAAAGATGAAGGTTAAACGTTACAAAAGACAAATTAGGTTTATATAGTTATACAAGCATTTAAACTGGCTCTCCTGTAAAATTATTAGAATATGACTTAGTATTTGACTTACCGTTACGTCGCACCGATTGCTTCGTAAGATCTGTTCCTTTATCTTCAAGTTTACACGGAATCTTCATTAAGCTTCAGTGAACAAAAATCATTTTCATGCACATCAGCAGATTCCAACGAACGAATACTACCAAGGAAAACCGCCGGTACGCACTACATAGTAATGTTGGTGGTGAACTTCACTACAAATGAAAATTATTGGTCTTCATTCCAGCTCAATAAAGTAAACACTTCAAGCAATTTAAAGCTATTCCTTTCCTCGAAATAAATTCAATGCACAAACCATATTATGAGGTATAGTATTTATATTATAACGAGAGATACTGTAACTTACTTCAGCCGGAAAGAACCCATATTCTGCTACAGACTAGGAAGTCGCTGTGTAGAGAGAGATGGCGCTGATGTCAGTTTACTTAGGTACGTACAAATTCACAGACTGTTTCAAAATTCATTATACTCAAAATAATAACAAAGGAAGTTCGTATAAAATGTCTACAATTTGACTGCCATTGATCGCAGCGTCGTTTGGTATTATGTTTCCACCATCTGTACTGATATTGCGGTGGCAGAGAAGTGTAGGAGTACTGGCAGATACAGTTGCACAAAAGAAACAACTCGACTTCCATCTTAGCAGCAGCTTAACTATGGATCTTAACGAGTTGTCTAGTCTATATATTTATTTGTTGTAGTTGGTATAGCTCTGGCCTTCTATGCTCGAAGTTGCCGGTTCGATCCCGGCCCAGGTTGATGACATTTAAACGTGTACGTACCCTTAAACGGTTTATCGCGTAGGTACCTATAATAAAAGCCAGATAATGAAGTTATTATAATTTACTACTTAACGTTGTAGAGCAAATAATTAACTTTCTTAATATATCTCTCCTGACACTGGTTTGGTCATAGCCGCACGCTACACACCAATACCATCTTTTGTTATCCCTTCCTACACAGAGTTTTCGGTAAAATCCAAGTTTCAGTCGCTGTTTTTTCAGATCAATAGGAGATCCATGACGCGATATAAGACGTCACGCACATGATAATAATTAAAAATACGAATGTAATCGGGGGCTACTGCCTCCGACGCCCCCAAAACTCTCGGTTTTCTTTCTCCCACCCTACACCACCCCACTATACTGCACTCTCTCACATATTTTCCTCCACTTCTTTTTTTCCCCCTCTACCTATTTTATTCTACTAACTACTTCATATTAAATAGGAATATATGACTTACCTTTCAATACCTTAAATATCACAGGATTTGAACCTAGAACCTTTCGTTTAATAAACTACTGCCATACCCATTACGCTAAGAATTCGTTGATGCACAAACCCTTAAAATGTATGCTTACGCACAATTAACATTAAATACTTCGAAAAGTATTAAATATATGACTTTATTATTATGTAATAGAACTTAATTGTTACTTTGGTATTAACCTTATTACATTTTACATAATCATTTGTCTCAAATTTGAAGTCCACGAAACAAGTTTAATAAATACAGAGTGTATACATACGATTCATCGGGTTTTGACATCGTATATCTTCAAATGTATAATGTCCATCCATTTGTACTCATAGCCAATAGAAAGAGCATATCCTTAAATTTGGTATCTCTCATTTTAGATTTCATTCTGACTCTTCAGTGACTCACTAGTGGCGATTGGTAAAATGGTGACTGATCAACAGAAAGCATTTTGTGCTTTGGAATATCAGAGTACTCAATCCACCGTCACTGTGCAACGTGCATTCCGGAAACAGTACAGAGGGGACCCACCAACCCACCAAAGCATTCTGCGGTGGTATCGACAGTTGAAAGACAAAAGGTGCTTGTGTAAAGGAAAAGCTCAGAACGACCAGGTGGAGAGAATCCGAGAGGCATTCGCTCGTAGCCCACAAAAATCAACACGTCGAGCAAGTCGCGAACTGGACATTCCTCACGCAACTGTGAATACCGTGACGGGTGCGACGTACCTACAAATGTTGCAAGACTGGTTGTTTCCTCAACTGACAAATGACAACCCAAACTTCATCTTCCAGCAAGACGGAGCTCCGCCTCATTGGCATAGAGAAGTGCGTCGATACCTGAACGAGGAACTTCCAAACCGGTGGATTGGGCGATGTGCTCAGGATGATTTGGCACTCCTCAGGTGGCCCCCACGGTCTCCTGACCTCACAGTTTGTGATTTTTTTCTTTGGGAGTACGTGAAAGAGAACGTTTACATGCCACCTATGCCAACAACATTGGCGGAACTCCGGGGTCGCATCACTGCTGCGCTGAGGAACATCGGCAATGACATGCTCCAACGTGTATGGGTCAAACTGGACTACCGCATATATGTGTGTCAGGTAACACGAGGAGGGCACATATGTACAGAACTTGAAAATGTGCTCTTTCGATTGGCTATTAGTACAAATGGATGGACATTATACATTTGACGATATACAATGTCAAAATCCGATGAATCATTTTTATACACTCTGTAGTTAGGAGACAAGAAACGGGAGAATGGGTAAAGTTTCTATGCATTCATACGTAAAATTTAATGGAGATTCGAAATATGTAAATTTTAATATAGGGTGCCATTAAAAAATAGTTTACTGTCACACATTGTATGTCCGAATAACTACCTATTTTCGAGCACTGGTATAATATTGTATGGTTTATCTCCAACAGTTTTTGTATAAAACTTTTTTTGTAAAATTAAAATTGAGAAGTTATTAAAAATATTTCATACTTCTTATTGTTCACTCTGTATATATATATATATATATATATATATATATATATATATATATTTTCCTAATAATACGTTAAAATACATGCTTATTGAGATATGTATAAAGACTGTGAACACAACAGTTATAATAATTAAGGAACCACTTTTAAAATAAGTAAAAACAGGTGATTAACAAATATGACCAGATTAAAAAAAAAATTTATACTAGTTTTCGTTGTCATCATCAATTCTCAATACCAATAAGCACCGCAGTATTGGTATTGCTGTCTCATCTCTGCTTTCTAGTTCTACTCTACCTATAAATTGTTATACATGAAGTAGATACTTCTCCATAGAAATTATGTCACAGTGCTGTAGTTTCATGTGAAATCGATCTAGGACACATATTTTCGAAGTTACTTCATCATCGTATGATCATTTTATAGCATAGATGGGCACATTTTTCGGTTACGTGAGGCACTCGCTTTGAAATAGTTTGTTTACTAGGAGAGGAGACTGCAGAGTAGGATGGGAAATATAAACTGCTGTGACCTGAGTCACCTTATCGTAATCGCTAAGGCGGTCAGTGGCGAATTATTAGGGAAGCGCTTGGTTAACGTGAGAGACTCGAAAACTTTTATTCAATTTGGCAAATTAATTTGGCAGCTTTAATCATAAACCTCTTTACTATTTCTCCATTGAATTGATTTAAATCACAGGCGAGAAATTGCGTAACTAGCCAATAATATTCCATCACGTTGTCTACGTTTATTTTCTTGAATATTCTGGCGTTTATCAAGATTACTTAATAGATTTGCACGTTCTCGACCTAAAATAATTTCAGAAAATAATACGTACATACAAACAATATTTAATTCCTCGTACCTTTTAATGCAGCGTGTTTAAGGTATAATGTCGTATTTAGTATATTATGCAAATGTTAAGATCATAAATTTTCTTCGGAATAGTACGAAAAATAACATTTAATTTGTCTTACCTTCTAATTGAGCATGTTCTTTATGACATAAGGAGTAATGTCGTTGTATATTAAATTTATTAATGCCTAATAGGATTTTCGAGCATAACATAGATCGTATGTTCTCCCCTTCTAAACAGCAAAAAAAAAAAAAAAGTCTTCCTCCCATTTTTCATGAAATTGTTTTCTAACGCGTACACACTGCTTTGATAATGCCATTATGCCACCACTGATATTGCTTATGAAACTGATATAGAACCTGCCCACGCCTAGGAGCTGCGTGAGGAAGAAACAGGGACTGTGAAGATGATGTCACTCAGAGCGATAAGCTCTGTGAAGGTCAGTGAGGCATTATTTCTCAAGTGAGGCACGATGCCCATCTATGTTTTATAGGATACTGGTAGTCTAGTAGTTCATTTTGCCAGCGTATAAATGAAGAGCTAAGTGTCAGCTGCTTGCCCAGTTATTGCCCCATTCCTCGTAATTGTGATTTCTTGGCATTTCTCTGGATTAAAACTTAGGTATAATATTGGACATAGCATTTGGTACTCACCTTCCTAACAATAACTACTGAATGTGTCGTTCATTTTCTCTAACACATTCAATAAAAAAAAAATGGTTTATTTAACGACGCTCGTAAATGCAGAGGTTATATCAGCATCGCTGGTGTGCCGGAATTTTTGTCCTGCAGGAGTTCTTTTACATGCCAGTAAATCTACTGACATGAGCTTGTCGCATTTACACACACTTAAATGCCATCGACCTCGACCGGAATCGAACCCGCAACCTCGAGCATAGAAGGCCAGCACTATACCAACTGCATTACCGAGGGCGACCACATTCAATATCTTCTCAAGAAATTTTCATTCACAAGCAACAGTTCCTCTGCACGAAAGAACATAATTCCTCTAGTATATTAGGATACATTACACGCACTTTATTTTTTAATATTTTCCATAGATAAAAATCGTAAGATGTGAGATCCAGGAAACAAAATGGCGGCACATTCCTGCAAAATATAATTCTATACTAGTACCCAAATATCTGGCGCAATTTGGTCATGGATACACTAACAGTAGAAGCTGTTGTGTTATTGAGCTGGAAATATGCTATAAAATATTCTCTGTATGTTAATAATAATAATAATAATAATAATAATAATAATAATAATAATAATAATAATTAATAATAATAAATCTTATGTTTGCTGACAACATAAAGTCCACTATAGTCTATAATATAATAATAATAATAATAATAATAATAATAATAATAATCCATGGCGCTACATCCCATGAAGGGCCCAGACCGATGAGCTGGCTGCTGGCCTCATGCCGAAGCAGAGGTGGATGATCATTCAACCAGAATGGAGGTATCATGTGGTTAGCACGATGATCCCCCCAGCCGTTATAGCTGGCTTTGCAACCGGATTTCGCTACCTATCGTAGCTCTCCAAGTGGATCACAATGCTGGGTGGGCACCAGTCCTATACACTGGCCGAAATTTCACGAGAAAATTTCTTCCCTCATGAGAACTCGAACCAGCGCGCATTCCTTAACGCGAGTCCTAGGCAGGATGTGTTAGACTACGACGCCACGACGCAGTACTCTCTATATCGTCAGCTTAGAGTGTAAACCTGCTAACCACCAAAAACAAAATTTTACAAGGGAAGCAAAAAACTAAGTTTAAATTAACTCTGAAACTTTAGGACCAAATCTAAAGTAAAGGTACAAATGCCATCTGTACTTTGGATTTGGTCATAAATTTTCAGAGTTAATTAAACTTAATTTTTTGATTCCCTTGTAAAATTTTCTTTTTGGCGGTTAGCAGGTTTACACTCTAAGCTGACGATATTGTGACAGCCACGTGCGAAGGAAGGGTTAAGTCGGCCGTGACGGGCAGGTTGCGCGCGCATCTGCTTCCTGGGACATGTGCTGTGGGGAGAAAGGGGAAAGAGTGACCGCGGCAGAGAGGAGAGATAACCAGATGATTCGAGAATGGACACACGCGTGGAAATCTATAGATCGCGAACTTTCTCGCAACTATGGTTTAGTTATAAATACAAGACGCGAGTGAACTTGAGTCAGTCAGCCCGTCAGTAAGCCAGTGTTGTTACAGGCAGATTTGGACAGTAAGCGAGTTAGTCTTGTGTAGCAGTGAAGCCAGCTTCGAGACCAGAGCGCGACTTGAGTTGTGTCCGTAACTGTGGAACCTGAAGCCCGGAGTTCGAGTGCAGTGGACCGCAGTTAGGGGACCTGAGTTCGAAGTTCAGCGGATCGTCTCTGAAGGTCTGGAGTTCGAGATTCTGTGAACGCGAGTGACTGAGCTAGAAGAACTAGCCAAGACAAACGAGCTGTGAACTAAGAACTGACAGTTCTGTGTTGTAAATAGTGCTTTGTGAATATTAGTTAAGATTAACAGTTCATTGTTGTTCATAATAGTCCGAGTAAAATGTCATTGTCGTTTGTGGAGTGCAATAACGAACGCTGTGTTGCTGTGCGGAGAGCAAATCCCATTGTTGACGGGAGTGAAATTAAATTGTAGAAAGTGATTATTATTGTAGCTTTAAATAAAAGTTACATTGTTGAGTTGGAATAAATTTACAATATGTTACTTTCTCAAAATATGATTCCAAATGACTCTTTTGTTACTCGCACAGTTGATTGTTTCTTCATAAAGGAATGGTCCAAACATTTTATTGGCATTGATGACTTCTCTGCTGACCAATATCTATTATTATGTAATGTTACGTGACTACTAAGATGAAACCAAGCCTGATCTGAAAAGAAAATCGATCTGGGATACATACAATAATGTTTGTGGAAATTGCAACACCAAGAAGGCTACATGTGACTGAAATGAAAATTGATACCACAGATTAGGTACATGATAATACACAAATGATTAGAATTACAGAACTGTACCTGATCTGTGAGCATGAGATTTCAGTATGGTGTGAAGCCTCCATGTGCTGCAATCAGAGCCTCTAAGTATCGTGGGATGGATTCAAAGAGGGCCTGGATATGTTCCTGGGGAATCTCTCTTCACGCAGTTTATATGCGAGTCCACAAAGCGCCAAGAGTGGGTGCTGGAGGATCATGACGAACAAGTTGCCGACCAACCATATCCCAGACATGTTCGATGAGCGACATGTCTGGCGAACGTGCAGGCCAGGGAAGCAGTAATACCCGTCGTTCTTCGAAGAAGGCTTGCACAATCCTCGCCACATGTGGCCGGGTACTGTCCTGCTGAAATATGGCATGTGGAGTTGCCTGAAAGAGGGGCAGTTTCTCGAGCTTTAAAACCTCCCTAAAAACCTCCCTAGCAGTTGTTATTCAGATTGCCCTGAATACGTAGGAGGCGAGATGGCATATTGTATCCAATGGCGCCCCAAACCATCACACTAGGCGTTTGTCCGCTATGCCGCTCAACAATGCAGGCTCTCAGATTGCGTTCACCACGGTAACATCTAACATGTATGCGGCCATCATTGTAGAACAAGTTGAAGCCGGACTCGTACCAAAACACCACATTTTGTCACTCAGCACGCCAGTGACGGCTTTCATGTGTCCATTGCAGTCTGAGGCGTTGGTGGTTTCTGGACAATGGAAGCCAGTGCAATGGCATGCGAGCCACTAGTCCAACCCTCAAAAGATGGCGACGAACTGTTGACGCAGACAGGTCCACACCCGTTGCAGTACTCCAACGTCGACTCAACATTGTGGATGAAGCTGTATGATCTGTCATGGCCATGCGGACAAGATGGCGGTCATCCTGTGCTCTGGTCACATTACGTGGTCCAGTACCCGCTCGTCTCTGCGTACGACCCTCTTCTATCCACTGGTTCCACACATGCATCACCGTCGTAGCAGGATGCCTTGTACAAGCCGAAATGTCACGGTATGAGAAACCTGCTTCCCGGAGACCAACCATTCTGCCCCGTTCGAATTCACTCACGTGCTGATATTGCGCCCTTCCACGCCTGCACTAGTTTTCACGTTTACACTTCGTTTGGAAGCTCTGCACTGACTGAGCAAGGCATAACATTGACCTTGCTGGTGATACAAGAGACGTCACTGTTAGTCCTATGTGTACGCCATCTCTCTGGAAACGTAATACATTATTGATAGTACTGTTCTATACATCTCCCGAGTTTGGAGTCGTTCGGGGCATTCTTTCTGGATGTTACACTTTTCACAAACAGTAATGTATTTTTGTTATTAACTTTCCTAACATCGTATTAAAAAAATTAAGTCTGTAACAGTAATCTGTAATTCCTTAGAATTCTATAGGGCTTTAATTTCAACAATTTTGTTCCCTGTCTTGCATATGCTTTAGAAATTTCTGTCTCCTATGCTACACGTTTCAGGGACTTGAGAATTACATTCCAAGAGTTTCTATTTCAACAAATTTTTCGTCAGTAAGCAAGCAGTGCTTTTGTCTTAGTCTTCGGCCAATGAAATAACCTGATTAGACTATCAACTAAATTTAATTCTATGTCTTACGGAGGTATATCATGTACAGTTTATGCATTCCCTCATTGATCAGTAGTTGACCATTATCACATAACAAATGAGAGAAATACACTGCACTGAACCACAGTCCAACTATAATTAATAATTGTGACGGTGTCGTGTATAGTTCCTGGGGTAGCTCAGTCGGTAGAACATTCGCGCACTAAGTGAAGGATCCCAGGATCTATACCCGGCCCAGGAACAATTTTTCCTTGAAATTATTCAAACCTGCTTTACAGGGAGCTACTACCTGAAAGCCAGATTTGCATAATACATTCGTTATTGGAGGTTAACAGAATGCCACAATTCAAGTCACACAGTATTTGTGTGCACTCATAGTTGAGTTCTGGCGTCTTGTCAGCTCATGTGAGTTGTGTGGATACAAAGGAAAAATTGTGATGGTGTCGTGTATAGTTCCTGGGGTAGCTCAGTCGGTAGAGCATTCGCGCGCTAAGCGAAGGGTCCCGGGATCGATACCCGGCCCCGGAACAATTTTTCCTTGAAATTATTCAAACCAGCTTTACAGGGAGCTACTACCTGAAAGCCAGATTTGTATAATTCAGATATGTAGTCCTTGTGTGTGTGTGTGTGTGTTTTTTTTAAGATGTTTTTATTAAAAGTACCAGGTCTCTTGGACCCTTGCCTGTGTGTGTTTATCAAAATACAGCTGAACACGTGTCCACACCTGCTTAGAGATCGCAGAAATGCTCAGCAATAGTGACTAGGGGACAACAACAGGACAAGTTGCCGACACGAAGCTCCTCACAGACTGATAAAACGCACTGTATTTTATCAGCTTATTTTCACATCCCAAATAAGCTAACTTTACCACGATTTCATATAATAAGTTCGAAGTTACAACACTTAGGGATGGACAGAAATCAACTTATGCAGCTTTATGGCTTTATGGCTTGGATGCATATCTTGGTAACTACTTGGGCTGGATAAAAAGTAATGGCAACCGTTCGATATTTCTGACATGGCTTTATTCACAGGGTACAACATTTACGTACCTTCTATATAGTAACCCCCCCCTTATTTATTACCTTTTGCCAAATGTTTGGAAGGCGTCGTACACCATCAGCGCGTCCATCTTTGTTGATGTTCCATATTGACCGCCATATAGTATGGATAAGTTCATCTCTGGTATTGTACTGGGTCCCTCGCAGTGGTTCTTTCACTTTGGTGAAAAGATCGTAATCGCATGGACTCATATCGGGTGAATACGGTGGATGTTCAAGAATCTCCCATTGCCAGCGGCGCAAAAGGTCCTTGACGGCAGCAGTGGTGTGACTCCTTGCATTATCATGAAGAGTGATGGGATTCTGTACCACCAAGTGTCGTCGTTTTCTCCTGACGGCTGGACGAAGGTGGTGCTGCAGGAACCTGCAGTAGTAGTCCGCGTTTGCCGTCTGCCTTGGAGGTACAGCATGGTGCAGTATTACCCCATCAATGTCATACACCATAATGAACATCACCTTCACAGCACTTTGTGTAGGGCGCACTTTCTTCGGACGAGAAGAACCTGGATGCTTCCATTCACTTGATTGACGTTTCAAGTTTGGTTGGTTTGTATGAGCGAGCCTAGGTTTTGTCCATAGCGACGATTCGTCCAAGAAAGTCGTCATCTTTCCTTTGGTATCGGTCCAACAAGGTCTGTGCGACTGCATAGCGGTGCCATTGTTAAAACTCGGAAATTTCATGGGGTATCCAACGCCCTGTAATTTTGCGGTAACTCAGAATGTCTTGCAGAATGTGGAGCACAGTTTTGTGACATATTCCGACTTCTGCTGCTAACTCACGCGCAGTCCATCGGCGATCAGCATCCAACAGGGAAGCAAGGAATTGAACTGTGTTGTCCCTCACGCGGGGTCGTCCTGTACGGAGGTTGTCCTGAACGGCATCCTTGCCTTCCTGGAATGCTTTAATCCATCGTGCCACTGTGCGATATGGCAACGCTGCATCAGCACATGCTTCACACAGTCCCTGAAAACATTCTTGTGCTCTACGACCTTGCATCACTTCAATTTTGATCCAGGAATATTGCTCTAGTTTTGTAAACGTGGTCTTAGGGTGCTTGCACTATCTCTATGGAAGTCAACGTTCTACACACTGCAGTAGATTGACAGAGTACTGTCGCCACTGGCTGCACTAACTCATCTCAACAGTCCTTGTTCATATCCACACAGATCGCAGCTCTCGAACGCACCATCATCACGTGACAGCAGTGTTGCCATAACTTTTTATCCAACCTATGTACTGTAAGTAGATGTTTTCTGATTTATGTTGTATTTTTATCTACAAATGTTTAAACATTAGCTCATGTTTAAACATTTAAACACCCTATCCCTAGGGAAAAATTACTATTTTTTTATTTACTTTGATATTTTTACAATAATTTTTACATTTCTTTTCTTTAAATCTATTATTCTACATTGTACAAAAGATAGTTTCCCCAAACATAAAAACACATGTACAAGACAATCACAATTTAACTACTTTGAGTCCCAAAGTATGCTTATATTTGTTTTTATTTTCTATGTTTTACTAAAGTTATCTTGTGTACCATAGGATTTGGAGGTGAATTAGCAAACTTAACGTCGATTTCTCAGTTACAAGGTTTAATTCTTGTTCTTATACAGTATTATTATTAGTATTATTATTATGAAAGGCACACATTCTGCATGGAAACGATATGTCATTCTGGCCATGATACTCTGAAAATGGTACATCGCACAAAGAATGCTGTGTAAGTGGAACATTTATCCTCTACTATAACATAATACTATGTGGTACTTACAGGAATGTAATGGATTTAACATAAAACAATATAAACATATAGAAATAAAACAACATATGCCTAATTAATAGGCATGCTTTTAAAAGAGATTAATTGTGACATGAGGTACTATGTCTGGCCCGTATTGAAACAATCACTCCATGCTTCTCTTCTAACTATGTACATATCGCGTTGTAAAAGTTTCAATTGAAACTAAAACAAATAACTTTCCAATATTTAGAGCTATATACATGTATCTTCGAACTGAATATCTATATTTGGAATCTACAAGTTTATCTGGAAGTTTAATTTTCTAGCGGTATGAATAATGATTGCCTCTTTGCTGAAGTTTTGAATTAGTTAAGTACATCTAAAAATGTAGAAATTTAATTTGGTTTCATATGTGCTGTTCTTATGAAAACAACGATAAAAGGAAAGGCAGTTTCCATTAAAACAATGATAAATTCAATCTATTCTTCTGAATATCAAGAATGATACATAGTCGTATACGAAAAATATTACTGGATAATCATATTTATATTAATGTGCATGCATACAGCCCTAGACGCAAAAAATGACTGATCTCCAATTGCGTGAATTTGTCTAAGTTCACTTTGGGCAGTGCCTGGTTCACACGACTAGGGAAAGGATGTTTATTTTGCACCTAATTTACCTTTTGAATATAGCCTATCCTCCTTATAGATTAGTTATAACTAGACCTCGGATTTTAGGTTAATTGCTTATTTTTTTCTGTAGGGATAAACTAAAACTAGTTAAATACGGTATCTTCACATTTTATATAAGATATGAACGTTTGAAAGCAGTTTTATGCTGCCTAAAAATGTCTATTTCGCCCACTGAGGCCTGTTTTTAAGGTTATAGAGCCTAAAATTACCTATTTCTATCTGTTATGTATGTATTTTTAAATTTTCGTGTAACAGTGAAAGAAAAAGTTTTGAATGTCGCCCATTGAGTTTTTTTTAAGGTTTTAGAGCCTAAAATTACCTATTTCTATTTGTTATGTATGTATTTTTAAATCTTCGTGTAACAGTGAAAGAAAAAGTTTTGAATGTCATGTGGTAGGTTTGGTTCAAATGCTCTGTAATAGTTTGGTTGTAGGAATGAAGAAATTTCTGATAAATTGCTTTAAAAAAATTTTTTTTTTGCTTATAAAATGATTCTGTCTAAGAAAAGGCAAAGTTTCAGAATACCGGTATAAAATTAAAGAAAAATGTTATTATGTATTGCAAAGGCATTTATGGATAATGTGTTAATTGTAAATTGATTGGTAAATTAATTTATTTAATTGTAATATAAGCACTTATGTATTAGCAGCCTTAGAGCATTGAGGCCAATGAATTATTTAAAATTTATGTACCAGTACCAGTATTCAGAATTTAAGACTTAACAGAAATCAAGTTTCTAACCACAATATTTTTCTTACTGTTTTGTCACTGTATACCGTAATGCTTAATACTCACTAATGAATTGCATTTTTATAGTTACTATAGTTTGAGTGGATAGAAATTACATTTTAGCTGCATAAAATTGTATTTTTAGCTGCTTGAAATTGTATTTTTTAGGTGCCTAAATGTATGTTTTTAATGTCTATTTTGATAAATTCAGGACCTATTTTAAGTGCCTAAAGTTATTTTTAAGTGCTAAAAATCCGAGGTCCAGTTATAACACTTGCTCTATAAACAGACCGAAAATGCAAGAAATAAACAAGAAAAAGAAAAAACAGAACAAAATCGTGCATAAGAAATTCGTTTACATGTATGTGCTTTTCCCACCCTCATCGAAACAACATTTAATAATTACTATATTCCTTAGTCAAGTACAGATTTATGGAGCAATATCAAAACAATATAAAGTATTATGATGCAAAGAAAAAAAAACAGTACCAGGTAAGAAGTAATTCATTTCAAGAGAAAAATGGATAAGTATAGTATCACTATTCTTACACTCACATGATATGCAATTTGAAAAGTGGACGCAATTGAAAATGTACTTAATATGACACCTAAAAGCTCATAGATTGTCAAAATATATATAAAAAACTTAATATTATATGTTAGCTTTTCAGTGCAATAAAATATGAACTGTCTCTTCTTTTTAAATTGCTCTCACTACTTATAGTTGATACAATACAGTACAGGTAATGAATTTATTACGTGGGTTGTTGTCAACACCTCAGTCACATATACATATTGAGTAAGCCTGTACTTCTGAAACTTTCAGTACCTTTCCTAGAATTGGTAAGGCAACAATAACCGTAAACATGTTTGAAATCGCAATTCGCATACTCGAGATAATAACGGTTTAAGTGATGTGGGGTGACTAACTGACCATATTTGTGTAACAAATAATAACAATGGATGTTAAGTAGTGACTGTGCGCATAGAAAAAAAAAGAAAGTGGTCTGGAAAGGAAGACAAAAAGTAAATTAAGATTAGAAGTGAATAGATATTCGAATATAACATGTGAACCAATACTGTACGTTAATTATAACATTGTGATAGTTATTAAAGTATTTCATATAGTTGTATAAATAAAAAAAAGAATTTGGGGTGTCAGCAACACCCAAATTACTATTAATGTTACAAAGTCAGGCACGACTGCTAAAGGGTTAAAAGGTCGGAGAAATTTCTTTTAGGCCGTAACAGTTCTTGCAGGACTAAAACATGACAGGAAGATGACGATGATTATATGGTTTCTGTTATTCCAAAATTGTATCAAGTTATACTAGCAGAAAGTTTGAAATTCAATAGCTTTTTGACGAAAGTAATGATCAGTTGCTGATAAAGTCCTGAGGGAAAAATAATGAAACATTAAAAATTACGCAGAAAAGAACCTAGACTTTTGTGAAAATTGTTTTGTCCATGTTCGAAGTTACATGAATTAAGCTCTAAAAGTAAAGTTCTTCAACAAAACTGTATACGTCCTTATAACACATTTTTTTCCCCAATGTCACAATCGTGTTATCCATCTTCATTCAACAAAGAAGTTTCATAGTAACAATCAAGCATTGCAAATAACAGAAAAATAATTCTGGGTATTTTTACACCACATCTTATGTTTACTAACATCTAGATCTATTGCTAAGGGTGCTGTGCTTCGAAACGTGCACATCTGCAATCATTTATGTAACATAACTCGTCCAAATTCTCATTCAAACACATAAAGTACAAGCTTCGACTAAAGCACACTGAATGAGTTTTTGAGAGGGGACTGATTTTTTCACATATTCTTGTATTTTTGTACAAAATTAAGCAGTCTACAAATGTGTCGTGTGTTTGTCAGTTTATTTTTTTCTCTCTTTATCATTTTTTTGCATGTGTATTAGAACTTCATAACACAACTTATTATATTTGCTTGTGGTCTTCACAACTACGTTATCCTGTGCACTAACCGTTCCCTAGGGAAGGGCTCAGATTCGTTCAAACTTCAATCTATAAACAACAATCGTCTTGTCTGTTCTTCTTTAATTGAAGTTGATACAAGTTATGTGTTGATTAATAGAGCAGACATGTTTAAAAGTTATAAGTGAACATTCCAAGAAATATTCGTGCATTCATAAGTACAAATTTCTTTTAGTCATCAGGAATGTGAATCCTATAGTGTGAGACAAGTAAGTGTTAAAACTGCGTTCAATATGTTATCACTCGTTAAATTCCGCCGTTTTCAATCTAAAGATTTAATTCAATGCACAATAATGCTATTCTCTTTTATGTGTTTTATGCAGCGCTCTTTTTTTTTTTTTTTTTTTGCTCATTAAAACTTGTTATAATCATGAAACTGGCACTAGAATGTCATCACTTGTCTTTAAAAATATTAGAAGAACAAACATGTTCGATGATTTATTAAATGCAATATGCAATTCCGGTCACATATCAGGTGTGTCCACTAACATCGCATCTGCACTATTTGTAAAAATCACATTAAGTTCCATCTCTTGAGGATGTTTCCTTAGAATCTGGATTCATAACGGAATCGCTGATACTATTTGAGCCGTTTGAAGCCAGCACCATCCTGACCAAGCTTCAGTTCTTCATAAAGAGAAGGGGCAACTTCCGTTGCTTGAGCTGGAACATGCAAGGTCTCTTGTTTCCAACCCTGTTGTGTCTGCATATGGCCTCCTGCCGGATTCACCCCATTTGCTGTGCCATTGGGCAATGTTGCGTCTGCCTGACTTGCAGGAATCTGAAAAGGATGTGTATTATATACACACAATAATTTTTGCATGCTGCTCCATTAGACTGATATAATATTAATAAGGAGACCAGATTCTCAATAAAAACTGAGATATTTTGGAGTTCCAATCGTCGTAATAAAATATAGCCTATTATCTTTGAAAGTGTGCTAACACACACTCTTTAATGAATGCTTTCTATTAATAGAAAATATATTTTATGCTCGACCATGCCGAAATATAGTAATTATATACCTGATAGCAGTCCTTTAATGCATAGTACACCTACTCATTAAAGTTCAGGTGTTCAGCCAATGACAAGTCAGCTTTGTACCGTTATATCGATTATTCTCGGATATGCAATCGAAAGGCAATTAGCAAAAAGTCACGGAGGCTGGAAATCCAATACTGTCGCAGAAGGTTATGTTCTGTTACTATAATAATTAGCGTTAATTGTATAATATTCAAATAAATTCAATTTCTCATCTCGTTTTCAATTCTAAATCAATTTCCAGTTTATATCAGAGTAATCTTCATCTTATTCTCTGCCAAGATCAATGACATTCGGCCTCGGAAAAAATCAATACTTTCGCGTCTGCGCACATCTCACAATTCAGGTCAGTTCGCACATAACCATAAGAAGACCTAATTTTAAATAATTTCAAGTTAGAAATATGGTCGAGCATAAAGTCGTATGAAACTTGCCTATAATGGTAATTAAGACGCTCGTAAAAATTAAAATTCGCTTGCGCTCGTTTCAAAACAATCATACTTGCGTCTTAATAATCAATAGGCTCGTTTCATAATGTACTATTAACTTATATTTTTATGTTCAAATCATTAAACCATAACTATATAATGTAGTTTTATAATAATAATAATAATAATAATAATAATAATAATAATAATAATGAATAGTAATTCTTCAGTATTCATCTGTCATTATGGAGAGGAAAAGCAAAACATTTTTTAGAAATTCATGCTTATATTCGAATGGAAATTAAAACCTGATAAATCAGATGCACAATAAGAATACATATAAAAAGATAAAGTGTGGAAAGGAATAATTACTAACTTGAAAGGAAGTAAATAATTGCTAATTCCATGGCTATTATCTTAGTTATAGCTTAAACAGTAAAATTTTCGTTTTGAATCTTTCGTTTACTTTTAACACTTGAATATAAATACTTGATTAAATGGCAACTTACTCGAATTATGTATGCATATTAAGCTGTTTAGAAGGCTCTGAGGATGGTGTCATAGCACTGAAACAGCTGTAAGCCACACATGCTTACATAATTAACAGCCATTTAATCAAGTAAAAATTTTCGGAAATATTCAACATTTTTTTCCTCCATTACTGTATCTTGTACAATAAAGATTTTTTTTTTTATTCAATGCAGTGGCACTTGACTAGAGTCATTGGCCGTACAATGGCGATAGAAACTAAAATAAAGGAAAACGAAATAAAGTGAACAATATGTAAATGAAACTATGAAGGAGAGGATGTCCTTCTGCTATATGAAAAAATACTTTTACGATTAAAAAAAATTATTTATATATATATTTTTTTCAAAATTGAAAATGGTGTCAGTTTACTGTGCAGTGATGAAACGTTTCCCTCACAACTCATAAATTTGTTAACTTTTCCATGTTCTCCCTCTTTTATTTTATTGCTGAAACTCATGTTCACAATATCATGCTCTTTCAACTACATTCCTCAATAAATAATTTTTTTTTATTTTGTGTTAGTACTGATATTTGACCATTTTCTTAAATGAATTTATTTTTTAACAGACAATCTGTCAAAAGTAGAGAAGTGATCTTGCATCATATTGTAGATATGACATGCATAAATACACACAAAATATTTGATCACAGAATGTTTCATAGATTTTTAGTTATGTGGAAACGCTTTATCACTGCACAGTGAACTGTATTTTGAAAGCAAAAATGTAAATAATTTTTTTTGAATCGTGAAAATATTTTTGTGCGAGATCGTGCGTATTTGCTTGTTTTCCGCACAGAACCAATATGCGGTAAGTGTGAAATACCACATTCAGTATTCCCAACGTACGTAACACACATAACAATTTCCCTCTTCTTACCGCTTACAACATTCATTTTACTGCTTTAGGCTTTTAACATATTATTTTTAGAGATGTTTAACATAGTAATAATTATAAATTGGAAACTTACCACTGCAATTTCACCTAAATTGCAATGTTAATTACTGTTTTTAAATATTTGCAAAAATTAAGTAAAGTCTACTACTCCACGAAACTTATTGCATTCCTGATAAAAGTAACATTAAGGAAGCCGTGAAAAAATCAACAAGATTTCAGATGCAGATGTTATTACTGCAATATGTTACTGTATATAAATAATATTGTTAAAATATTAAAATGAAAAATAAATCATTACATAACCTTACCGTTTGTTTTAAGTTCGAATTTATAGACTGGGGGAAAAAAAGACAGACGTATATCACGGCCTGCTGGAGTATAGTAAACACAGAAATGAAGAAAGATATTTTGGTGTTCCGAAGTTGCCGTCATTAAACAGAAACCAACATGGAGATTTCATTGCAACTAATTAGAAATTCGTCTTTCAGGTATGTAATAAACGATCTTCGCACAAAATAATGTACGATACACGAGCGGTATGTTTGTTTTCATGTTCTCGGAAATTAAAAAGCTCAACTACGTTTCGCTTTTTCAATCTTTTCCTCGACCATGAAAACGTCAACATACCGCTCTTGTAACTTATATTACTATTTCTTATAGCAGAAGGACAATGTTTTACACAAACTAAGTTTCATTATTGTACAAAATACACAGTAATGGAGGAAAAAAATGTTGAATATTTCCAAAATTTTACTGCTGTAACTCCTTAGGATTTCTTTTTATGGATGAAAGTGATTAATTCTTATCAATCAGCAAATAAGGGGAAAAGAGACAAGCGAGATACAATTTTGAGGAAGGAAATTAGGAATTACAGTACTCTGAAAGATCATGAATTAAATGACTACCGGTATGTAAAAGAAAAATACTGAACCAGACTAATAAAAGAATACAAAGAAAATGGAAAATGTTACATAAAAAGAAATAAACAAAGAGTCAGACGTCCAATAAAGGGAAGAAAAGACCCTATACGCTATAAGAAAAGAACAGACTAACTGTGATGTGACACTTCCGTACTTACCTGTATGTGGTCCATGTTGACTTCACGTAAATAGCTGGGGTTCTCAAATGCAACTCCTCCAGAGGACTTGTGGCCCAGCAAACGTCTCGTGCGCATGAACCAAACAACACCGATGATGATGGCAGCAACAATTATAATAGCCAGTACTACTGATACAGCTACACCAACAGGAGAACTGTCATTGCCTGCATTGTAACAGAAATAAGTTATAGCATTAGCGTCATACCAGTATAATAATAATGAACTCTAGTATAAGAAAGAGTAATAATCTTCATGGATAGCAGTTTTATTCTGACAGTGTAAGCACGAGTTAAATTCTTCCAAGATACAACACTTTCTCACACAGTAAATAACACATTTTATATAGCCTACGAAAAATACATCTTATCTCTTAAACTTATATTTGCATGAAATACTGAAACAATTTTCTTTAGAGACAATTAATATTAGGTACCCTCCACAAAACTGGCTTCATTTATACACCGACGGATCCTTGATCTCCAGAGAACAAGGTGCCGGTGCAGGTGTTACGTGCTGTCTCTTCTCACTTTATAGATCTCTTGGATATGGAACAACAAGTTTTGATGATGAAATCATTGCAATAAGTGAATGTCTCAGGAACCTTCTATGCCACATCAATAAATTTAGGAATGCAGTTATATTGTCAGACTCCAAAGCAGCTATTCTATCAATCGTCTCTAAACACACACCTTCATCTCAAACAGCAGAAATAAATAAAATGCTCTCTCAATTAATATCACTCAATAAAAGAATTGTATTCCAATGGATACCATCCCATTGTGGAATCCTGGGAAACGAGAATGCGGATGCTTTAGCAAAGAAGGGTAGCACTGCTACTTACAGACCTGTTAATAAATCTACGTATTACTCTGTGAAAAGATTTATTAAATCTACATACTTAGACATCAACAAACAAAATTTGATAACTCAATCCCAAGGGAAAAAATGGAACTCTCTGCATCAAAATCCACAGTTAATTCCCGATTTACCACGAAAATCGTCTGTAGCTGCATTTAGATTGGCAACAGGCCATGATTGTTTGGCCAAACACCTGCATAGAATTGAATATGTCAGTCCCCTAACTGCCCATTGTGCAACTCAAACCAAGAAATGGATTCGGAACACCTCAAAATCTGTGCTTCAGTGGCTGGTCATGATAATATCTTTGAAAAATATTGGAGTGCAAGAGGTCAAATGACTTTATTGTCAAACGCCTGGCATTAGAAAACAACAACAACATATTTGCATGTAACACGCAAAACTATTTATATGTCATAGGTAAGAGAAATGAAATCACCAATATGCCAAATCGTGTTAGTTCATATGCCATTCTTCCAGACGTGACTACATTTTGTGTTATCGATTAGCACTAGGCAAATAACAGGGTATAAAATACAGATTCAACACAGACATTAGTTCTAGTGCACAACAATTTTATTATTAGTCATGAGATGAAAGATACACTTCCTCCCTTTTTTTTTTCTTCCATAATTTAAACACCGCATTTATTTTCACAAATAAAACTTCACATATTTTGTTAAGGTTAAATCAATGGCATATGCTTTTCCAGTTTACCGAGGAGCACTTATACGCACATAAATAAGGTTTTATAACCTTTATTTGAATATTTTTTTCACTTGGTTATTTAACAACGTTGTATCAACTACTAGGTTATTTAATATCGATGGGATTGGTGATAGTGAGTTGGTATTTGGTGAGATGAGGCCGAGGATTCGCCATAGATTATCTGATATTCATCTTACGGTTGGGGAAAACCCCAGAAAAAACCCAACCAGGTAATCAGCCCAAACGGGGATCGAATCCATACATGAGTGCAACTCTGGATCGACAGGCAAGCGCCTTAGGCGACTGAGCTATGCCGGTGGCATTTGAATATTATGAAATAACATAAGTTAACGATGTCTAACATTCACTAACAATAGCAAAACAAATATTATTTTCAAACATTTGGCACGGCAGACTGAGCAAACAAAATGATAAAATACATAAAGAAATGTCCACACCTGTGGAGTAACAGTCAGCGCGTCTGGCCGCGAAACCAGGTGGCCTGGGTTCGAATCCCAGTTGGGGTAAGTTACCTGGTTGAGGTTTTTACCAGTGTTTTCTCTCAACTCACTACGAGCAAATGCTGGGTAACTTTCGGTGGTGGACTCCGGACTCATTTCACCGGCATTATCACCTTCATTTCATTCAGAAGCTAAATAACTTTAGATGTTGATACAGCGTCATAAAATAATATATATATATACACAGTGAAACCTGTTCAAGACGGAAGTGACATGGTCCTAATTTTTTTTCCGTTATGGATAGGTTTCCGTATTATTCAGGTGTAACATTAAAATGGAATATTTTGTTATTCATATACATGAAAAACAAAATGGCATGCCGCAAACTGCAAGAAGTACAAAATATTCCATTTAACACTCATCACATTAAATCAGCTTTCTGTCGCTCATTACGTTGGTGAATCATCTTGATTAAAATCTCATTTTCTGTACAAATATTATCGTAAATCACTCATTAGTCATTAAACATTACTAAAGTTTACTAATCTCATTCTATTTAATATCTAACACTATACTCTAATACTGTACTGCATATCACTGCACATTATTAATTAATTGGACTAGGAGCCATCTATTAGAAGCCTTGAATTCTGGTTTATTTAATTTCTTTCCCAGTTCAATAGCTTGCTTTGCAGAATAGAACCAGAAATTGGCTTGTTCTTTGAAAGGTCGTGAAGAACCCACTCCGACAACAGTTCATTTATTTCCACATAAACAGTTGCTTTCTGGTTCCTTTTGTGTCACCAATATTGGCCGCATGCCACTCACTCATTATGATCTTTATTTTTTAAAGTGTCACAACTGAGTTTTCAACAACTGTACCAGTGGCGTATACTGGTTAAAGGGTTTGGGCTACCGCTGACCCTATTATTACACAAAATATATCTAACAATTACTTTAATTTTAATTACTATGGTATAACTAATAATACAAAATTATTACATTATGTTATATTATAAACTTTTTCTTTTGTAATATCCTTGGGGCTACCCCTGGTAGCCCGCAAAATACGCCCCTGAACTGTACTTCAGTATTATTTCACATAGACTTTGTTTCTACAATTTTCCTTTATCTCGATAACATTTACTTCATCACTTAATAATGCCACATTTTATGCAACTTTTTTTTTTACCTGGAAATCACTACACTTGCGCTCTGTCTAGCTACGACAGTATACGGGTGTGAAGCACTGAAAATCTCTGAAGGGACTCGTCTGCCTAGTCAACAGGGTAATAAAATTTATGACCGACAGGCCAACACACCCTCATACTCTCTAAAATTTTGCAAAGAAAATTTGTTTTTATCTTAGTGACCTACATATTTCGTATATTCTTTGAAATTACACGCTGTTTCAAAATATAGTTACAAAATATAGTGTGTCCAAAATATTGTTTCCGTTTTGAACAGTAGCAGACAGTTTCCGTTTCCGCGTTGGACAGTTTCCGTTTTATTCAGGAAAAATTACACATAATACATACAAATTTCGCCGGGACCAATAAATTGTTCCGAAATAGACAGGATTCCGGATTATTCAGGTTCCGATTTGAACAGGTTTCACTGTATATATATATATATATATATATATATATATATATATATATATATATATAAGAAATTATAAACATAAAGGATAAATGCTCTAAAATCATGAACAGAATAATCCACAAACGTTCAAAACTAAAACAAATGCAGTATTACTCTCACAGTACCAGTAAAGGAATTTTGAAGATAAATATCAATAAAAAAAGATAATACGGCCAATGGTAATGTATGCAAGCAAAACCTGAACGTTAACGAAAGAGAATGAAAATATGCTAGCAATATGAGAAAGATATATGGACCTAGAACTATAAATAGATATAGTCGCGACGCTGTTATTCCCGGCGTGACTCCTCCTTTTTGCTTACGTCTTAGGAAGTGAAGGCTCTATAAAGTCTAGGTAGGTAGTATCGTTCGCCATTTTTATTCTTTCGTTACCGAGTTAGCATACGAGAAATCTATTTGCCGCACCGTTAAACATTATCATGTCATAGCTCCGATGATAATAAATCAAACGCACTGTAATTTAGCAAATAATTGAGCGGCAAATAACGTCTTCGTGTGCTTTCTGCGAACGCCAACGAAAGAGCCAAAATGGCGGGCGATTATATTAAGTATTTACCGAGCTTTAAGAAATAAATAACGTCTTCATAAGCGAATCACAAGACGCACACGTTTAAATGTAGCCGACCTGCAACGCGATTGGCTGCCGGAAATTAGGGCGATGGGACTATAGTTTGTGAATAGAACAAACAAGAAGTTGATCGAGATATTTGGAGAGCCAAACATGATATCCTTTATTAAAAAAAGAAGACTTAGATGGTTGGGCCTCAATGAGCTATGCCAGACTCTAGGTTACTCAGGCGAGCATTTTATGGACACCCTGGTGGAGCAAGACGAAGAGGAAGACCCAGACTTTGGTGGTTGCTAGATGTGGAGAATGATTTAAGGAAGATTGGAGTTAGGAGGTGGAGGAGACTGGCATAGGACAGAATAGAATGGCTACAAATATTGGAGAAGACCCGAGCCCTCAATGGGCTATAGCACCAGTTATGAATAAATGACTGAATGAAAAGATAATATAATTTATAATATTATTTCATTACCTATACATAATTTTAAAAGATAATCGCAATTAGAAAAATTATAAAGAAACGAGCAAAGTTACAAAATATAATTTCGTATTTACATAATAAATGCCCAGCTGTTTTATTCTGCCTTTGAATATTTAGATCAAAGGCGATATCCACTTCTTTCCTCATCTTGTATACTCGCAGATAACTTTGTACCATACGTTGACTAGATTATCGGTACTTTGTTAATAGCATTTAAATACTATTTAGACGATATGAATGTTAAGGTCATAACTATACTCATATAAAATTTTATATATCCAGAACATCTAAGTTACCTAAGCTAGCAGCAGATGTGATGTATTTGTCACCAGTTGTGAAGCGAACAGGTTCCGTTAATGTGCTGGTACCAAGATGATTTCCTGCTTTTATAACACATTCGTATGTTTCCCCTTCTTTCAAACCTGTAATACGCAGACTTGTTGCTTTCGTGTCGTTCTTAGTCGCGCTGCGGGAACCAACTTGCCTCCAAAACACTCTGCAAGAAAAGTAAATATTTCAATATACCACAATTCTTAGAAAAATGCCCTAAATTAAAAAGGATTTAAAATCGTTTTACTGAAGAGGGTAGAACTGGGTGGAAAAACTGCACTTAGGTGAAAGTTTAATTGTATTATACAGGGTGTTTAAAAAGTGTCGCATATTTTTACAGCAGGTAGCATAAGTCGAAACTAGAAAACAAAGTCATATAAACATGCGTCCGGAAACAAATATCTGTTGAGATATGGGCCGTGCTGTATTGTGACCTATGATCGTCATTCATTTAAAAACACAAAATAATGGTGCATGTTTTGAGAGTGGATAGCATCCCTCAACAGAAGTAAACAGAAAATGTAGTAGTAAACAATGGTCCAGGATACTATGGAGACCATAATTTTACTTGTGTAAGTTCGTACAGTATTCAGTGGTATAGGCTGTCTTCCTGTTTATGCATGACGGGATAACACCCCATTTTCCACGCCTCGTGCGATAATACTTAACCCGGAGATTTAATGGGCGATGGATTGGTCGAGGAGGTCCAGTAGCATGGCCTCCCCGATCACCTGATTTAAATCCTTTGAATGTCTGGCTATGGAGACATTTAAAGACATTGGTATATGCCGTACCCATCGACAATGTACACACGTTACAGGAGCGTGTATCCAATGGATGTGAGCAAATCCGACAACAGCCTGGTGTGATTGCAAGAGTTCGTGATTCACTGAGAAGGGCTGAAGCATGTGTAACAATGCTTGGTAACCACATAGAGCACCTGTTGTGTCTATGTAACAGACAGGTGGGTATTGTAGGCCACAATACAGCATAACAGCGGCAGATTTTCAGGGGAAGCAAGGGAGGCCGTGCCTCCCCTAATATATATTTTACCAGAACACAATAAGGCAGTAATAATTCCAGCTGAATTAAGATTACAGACAAGTTATAGCAAATGACGAACATTTTTCCTTTTATATTAATTTTACTATTCACTACGACTAAGATGTACAGTAAGTTACGTAAAGTCAACCACATCCAGTTGGTGATGACTGCTCGCTATACTGTAGATAGTACAAATAATTCGTACTGAAAAATAACAGATAGCGCTGTAACCTGTGTAGTCGACATCTAGCAGCCTGCAGTGTCTATGCAAGAGCGGGAGAGAGGAGTCGGCTACATGACGCTGTTCCCCGGTAACCATGACAAGAGCATTTTAACCAATAAGATAGCTGGTTAGAAGAGTGTTTAAACTTGATAGAACGCGCGAGTTGAGCCGATTTGGAGACATCCTACCCACCGCTGACAACTGTACTGCTTATAGTTACGGCCGGTTTCGGCTGTATTGGGAAGCTCTCTCTCTTTTTCTCTTCTTGGTTTTAGAAAATTGAGTCACGTGTTGTTAGTTTTCTCTCCCTGCGTAAAAGTTTTCATTTATGTTGTTAGATTTTCGCTTGTTTGCGGGTGTTCTTGTTATTTATTCTTATTTATGCAGATTTGTCTCTAGCTTCTTCTAGTAGCAATTATTCAGTATGCTGTGACCTATTTGATCAGTTTGCGAAGAAAGAGGAACATCGAGTTAATTTGCTGTAAAATTAGACTATGTAATAGTAATGAGCAAGCCCCGGATTCTTAGGTTCGAATCAATTTTGTTGCTGTCTCCTTATTCTCGAAATATTGCTTTCTTATTCGTTTTATGTAGCAAAGCGTAACATTCTTAAATTCAATATGACCTAAAAAGACCTAATTCGTAGGTTAGGATTTGGAGTGTCCTAAAGAGAGAATCTTTACCAAGCTGTTGTAATATATTAATAGTAGGCCTATGTTGTTTATTTTTATTTTTTTCCCGTAAAATTATATAAATTCCTAAACATAAGATTTAAAATCCTAAAACATAAATTGGAAAACCTAATTTTAATTTCTTAAAACCTATAACTTCTGTGCTTGGTAATGAGGTACGTCACAGGCTTTATATTTTTATATTCTCATCATTTACGTCTTGGCCTCCCCAACTTTCAAACCCACTGTCCGCTACTGTAGCATAGTCCATATCTCAACAGATATTTGTATCCAGATACATGTTTATAGAAACTTTTTTTCTAGTTTCGACCTATGCTGCCCCCTGTAAAAATATGCGACACTCTTTTTAAACACCCTATTTGTACATAGTAACGAAGTCATTATTTACCTGTACATTTCAACTGTGTTGGGATTCTTTACAGGCTGATCCCATCTTACACGCACAGAATGAGCATCTATTAGTTCAACATGGACATTCTGTGGTGGCCCAGGTAGACGATCTAAAACAGAATAAAATTATCACTCAGTCGTGATCTACATTGTCTTTACTGAACTATTAATTCAGCATACAATTAAGAAATTATCGTCTGTTGGCTTTATTGATTCTATTTTATATTACCTCTACCCTCGTGGAAGCAGGACATGATTTGTTTGGTGTACGATAAGACGCAAAATTTATTGTTGAGAAGGGGTTCCCCTCGACACCAATCTAGACAGCGACGTGGCACGCCCCACTGTGCACAGCAGCTGCGGTGATCTGAGCCATCTGAAAGAAAATGATAACTTACGTTTTAGCATTGGCAACATTATTTTATACTTATACTATTAAAAACTAAATTAAATTTACCATAGTCGACCCCAGTCCTAATAACTGAGAAAGTAAAAAGAAATGAATATAATATTTCGTTAATAAACGCAGATGCAGATTTTCCGACTACCACTAAGCTACAAGCAGTGTTGTCATGGGAGGTCATACAGGTTGATACGGCACTAGGAACCTACAATTTTTAAATAAATCGTATAAGGAAAGGAAAATTTTGTCCATATGGAGCCAAAAGGCATATGGGTGCCTATATCTTGTACACAGAGATCTGTACTGGTCTTAGATAATCTGTTCCTAATATATCTTCTTTGATATTCATAAACATAAATGATCCATTTCTACAGCACTGAAATCCAGAACAATATATACGACTGCATAGAAGTGGAATATATAAGTCCCCTAACTGCCCATTGTGTAATTCAAATCAAGAAATGGATTCGGAACACCTCAAAATCTGTGCTTCAGTGGCTAACCATGACAATATCTTTGAAAAATATTGGAGTGCAAGAGGTCAAATGACTTTACTGTCAAACGCCTGGCACTAGAAAACAACAACAACATATATAGGGGAAGGTGTTGTACCTTGGGTCAGTTGTACCTTGGGTCATTCATCATTTCTCTGCCATATGTGTTTTGAAAAATGAAGTATTACAATCAAGTTACATATTTGTACACAAGAGTCCTCTCACAAAGTATTTTGTTTGTAGTGTATTCTTTATTTTATTTTACAGGGCTGTGTTATAATTCAAGACATTTGCAATAGTAAGGTAAGATCTTTGTTTCTTTCTTGTTCGAATGGTATATTAGGTTATTGTTAGAATATAACCTAACTTTTGAAACATGATGTTCAGTTCACAATGAGCAGTAGTTGTACCTCAGTCCACTTGAAGCGTTGTATCTTGGGTCGACCCAAGGTACAACATTGAACTGATGATGAGCAGAAGTGTACAAATCATTATAAATTATTAGTTAATTTAATATAGTTTATTGCTCAATATGTTGGAAATATTATATCGTCATACTTTTATTTTTATAGAACCATGCCAATAAGCAAGAATGCAAAAAGCGGGAAAAAGTAGATGTAGAACCACTTCGCATGGCTATAAAGGATGTGTTAACAAACGGAACTAAAGTGCGAACTGCTGCCAAAAATTTTGATATTTCGAAAACTACGTTGTCTAGGCACTTAAAAAATATGCAGGATTCTAATGAAAATGAGTTTGTGTACAGAGCTAACAATGATGTGAAGTTTTGCTGGAAAGAAGAAAGTTTCACATTACATTGCAAAAGTGTTGAGTGCTGATGAAGGAGAGTGTGAAGTCCAATTTTTTAAAAAACTTCCTGACTCCAACAAGTTTGTTATGGCGAAAGATGATGAATATAGTGTGCCTTTAAGTGACATAGTCATGAAGCTACCACCTCCCTGCCAACAAGGTTAATCTAAGAGACAAATTTCCCAACTACAATTCGCAGTTGATTTCAGTAGTTATGATGTTAAGTAGATCGATTTTGTGTTTGTTATCTGCTTAAAATGCATTATTGCATGAACATGTTGCAAAGGAATTGTATCTTCAATTTGTTTCCTATTATATTCCAGAAGTTTCGTGATTTTTAGATACTTTGCATTCATATTTAAGTTTATCCACAATTTGTATTCTTGTTTCTTTTCTTGCAGGCTAAATTTATAATCTGACCCAAGGTAAAACATCGGGTGACCCAAGGTACAACCTCATGTTGCACCTTGGTCTATTATACTTGTATACATTTAATTGAATATAAAAATTATCAGAGTAATTATATTCGTAAATAAAGATTACCAATGATATCTCAAAGAGTAGCTTCATCTTATTTTATAATTTGGACAACCTAATAATCATAATATGGTAAAAATAGAAATTAAATGTAAAAATGACCCAAGGCACAACACCTTCCCCTACTATGGAAAGAATGGCTGAAAAACCACCGAAGTACTGCAGATAGACTACATCAGTGGTCGTCAGCACTCGCTGAAATGTGTAAGCGGAGCCATCCTGTGTGTCCCATTGTGCAGCAGAAGAGGTAGAGAGCATACCACTAGCAGCTACGAGTGCACTATGGTGCAGTGTGTTCTCTGCGGGTAAGAGATGCTAGCCCCAGGGTGCTCTGTGTTGACGACCGCTGGATTACATGCTCCAGGATTCGTTAAGACAAGTCTGCATCTTTAGTTTGTTTAATGTAGTTCTGTTTATAAGTATGAATAAGGGTGTAATTGTTTGTTTTATTTGAACTATTGTATCAGTGAAGCATGGTGAGTTAGTGAAGTTATGGTTTACAATGGCAGTGAATAGTTTCGATCAGTGATAATTTATAATGTGTTCTATAGTGTCAGTGAAATGTGTCATAGTGCTAGTGTAGTGAGTGAGACGTGTCATAGTGCCAGTGCAGTGAGTGAGATGAGATTGAAGTGCAAGGTTATCAGTATCAATGTGAAACTTATGTAGGGCCTATACATATGTGGGTTGTAATAGAAAATTAGGTTCACTTATTAATTAGGTTATTTATGTATTATTATTAATGTAATTATTGTATATTATGTGTAATTATTTTTATTGTTACCACTATCAACGGGTGTTTGCCCACTTGCAATGTAAATACATACATACATACATACATACATACATACATACATACATACATACATCTACTGTGAGAGCTTCGTAAGATCTTCTTTAAATCAACTTGTTTTAAAATTAAAAGCAAACGCAAAATAATTAATTTCTTTCCCCTTTAACATGAAAACATTAATTAAAATATGATGTTCGGAGGAATAGAGAGAGTAGATTAAAATGTATTTCAAGGGAGGAAAAAGGGGTGCATGGTGAAGGAAAAAATTATCATGACAGCACTGGCTATAAGTTATGTTATAATGAATAAAAATGATAAAGCAAGATAAAGGAACTTCTCTACCTGAAAGTAGTATAAAAATGTAGAGAAGTTCGGTTAAACGCCCTAAATTTCAGACTCTTCATTAATGTATCTAAATTTTCACCAATCATATACACTACAAACTCCA
>JAJSOF020000005.1:31312444-31477444 GCA_025594305.2 Periplaneta americana | reverse complement strand
AAAGATTTTATACTATTAATAATTCCTTTTAAAAAAATATCGGAATTTTATTGTACCTATATGTATTTTAACTTTCACATGAGAATAAGCATTCCAGATAAAATTAAATGAGTTGGTTTGTTTAATAATTTTATGCTCGACCATGCCGAAATGTAGTAATTATACACCTGGTAGCAGTCCTTTAATGCATGTCATTAAAGTACACGTATTCATTAAAGTTCAGGTTTTCGATTATTCTCGGATATGTAATCGAAAGACAACTAGCAAAACGTCACGCAGGCTGGAAATCCAATACTGTCGCAGAAGGTTATGTTCTGTTACTATAATAATTAGCGTTAATTGTAAATAATATTCAAATAAATTCAATTTGTCATCTCGTTTTTCAATGTCGAATTCAATTTCAAGGTTATGTCAAGTTTAACGGGATTAGATATATCAAGGTCGTCGACATTCGTTTCGGGGAAAAAAAAAATCAATACTTTCGCATCTGCGCAAATCTCACAATTTACGAGATTGCACAAAGTCAGTTCCCTTCCCATTCACAATAGAATTACATGAATACTTAGGAATAATTTCAAGTTAGAAATATGGTCGAGCATAAAAAGTCGTATGAAACTTGCCTATAATGGTAATTAAGACGCTTGTATGAAAATTATGAAACTCGCTTGCGCTCGTTTCATAAACATCCTCGCGTCTTAATTACTATCATTATAGGCTCGTTGCATAATATACTATTATGATTATTATTATTTTACTCCTTATTGGATCTTTTACATTAAAAGTCATTCCTTTATATTTCTCAGTTGAAATTTCTATTTCATATTCCATATATGATAATAATAATAATAATAATAATAATAATAATAATAATAATAATAATAATAATAATAATAATATCCTCTGATTGAGGTTCTGGCTGATATGTACGTCTATTATACTGTACAACATGAAATTTGTCCTTTTCATAAAAATACGTATATTCGATGTATTTTGTGGTCACAAAAACGAATCTGCAGTTAGTTTTTGTCCAGCACGTACTGTTTCTCCAAAATAAAAAGTTACTTAATGTTAGTGAAATGTTGCACTACTTTCACCTTGTGGTATGCAACATGTCACTCATAGTACACTTTCCTGACAGCCACCTGGACTTCTTTCCAAAAAACCTTGGTGCTGTAAGCGATGAACACGGAGAGAGGTTTCATCAAGAAATATCTACCTTCGAAAAGCGCTTCTGTGGAAGGTGGAATGCAAGTATGCTGGCTGAATATTGCAGGTCACTCATCAGAGAGAAAGCAGAAGCTGTCTACAAACGTAAAAGATAAAAAAAAAAGTTTAATTTGTGAATTTTTGCCAAACAAAGTTTGCTTTATGTACTAGTATAACAAATTTATGTAAATAAGTGCGTGTACCATGAAAATGATATATGTTAGAAAATATTTGGTTTTCAGAAATGAACTCAGCACCCCTCATTTAGTTAAAATTACATAGTTTCATCTAAAGGACAAACAAATTTTACATTTGTTGTCCAGTGTTATCAGGTAGTAAATATATGTGCCAGAGGGAGAACAATTTGTATACATCTGAAGTCTGATTAGTGTAATATATAGCTAATCGGCGATGTGTGCAATGGAGGGGGAATGGATCTGCCCACCCTATCCGAATATCTCCCGGCCTATTGCCTTTTTGGTATCACTTGTGAGGTTCAAACCTCTCTTCGGACAGTTTACTAAACAACAACGACGACGACAATAATAATAATAATAATAATAATAATAATAATAATAATAATAATAATAATAATAATAATAATAATAATAATTCCAATTCACTGCGGGCTAAAGCAGGGAGATGCACTATCACCTTTACTTTTTAACTTCGCTCTAGAATATGCCATTAGGAAAGTTCAGGATAATAGACAGGGTTTGGAGTTGAATGGGTTACATCAGCTTCTTGTCTATGCGGATGACGTGAATATGCTATGGGAAAATCTACAAACGATTAGGGAAAAAGCAGAAATTCTAGTTGAAGCGAGTAAAGCGATAGGGTTGGAAGTAAATCCAGAAAAGACTGAGGATATAATTATGCCTCGTGACCAGAATATTGTACGAAATGGAACTATAAAAATTGGAGATTTATCTTTCGAAGAGGTGCAAAATTCAAATATCTTGGAGCAACAGTAACAAATATAAATGACACTCGGGAGGAAATTAAACGCAGAAGAAATATGGGAAATGCGTGTTATTATTCGGTTGAGAAGTTTTTGTCATCTAGTCTTCTGTCAAAAAATCTGAAAGTTAGAATTTATAAAACAATTATATTACCGGTTGTTCTGTATGGTTGTGAAACTTGGACTCTCACTTTGAGAGAGGAACCGAAATTAAGGGTGTTTGAGAATAAGATTCTCAGGAAAATATTTGGGGCTAAGAGGGATGGAGTTACAGGATAATGGAGAAAGTTACACAACGCAGAGCTGCACGCATTATATTCTTCGCCTGACATAATTAGGAACATAAAATCCAGACGTTTGAGATGGGCAGGGCATGTAGCACGTATGGGCGAATCCAGAAATGCATATAGTGTGTTAGTTGGGAGGCCGGAGGGAAAAAGACCTTTGGGGAGGCCGAGACGTAGGTGGGAAGATAATATTGAAATGGATTTGAGGGAGGTGGGATATGATGGTAGAGACTGGATTAATCTAGCTCAGGATAGGTACCAATGGCGGGCTTATGTGAGGGCGGCAATGAACCTCCGGGTTCCTTAAAAGCCAGTAAGTAAGTAAGTAAAAATAATAATAATAATAATAATAATAATAATAATAATAATAATAATAATAATAATAATAATAATAATAATAATAATAGCAATCATAATCATTTTGTGGACCTAAAAATTCTTTCAACTGAGTTACACGTAGGCTGAAAAAGTAAAGGAAATGAAGTAAACGTCGTTAAAATAAGTAATCATTACTTAATCTTCATTTGACTGTCATGAAAAGTAACGAGGTAAGAATATAAAAAGCGCGTTAAAAATATAGCAACATATAATGAAGAGCGTTGAAGGAATTTAGAGATAAATCCACTGAAAAAAAAGGAAAATGTAAAAATCGAACGACATAAAGGAAGGGAATAAGATCATTTTACCGCAGCTCCAGTCGGTTGATGTAATCCGCTTGTCTGTGAAATTGCCTAGATATGCCTCAACATTACCCCGAGACGAGCCAATAATTTCAAGGTAGATTTAATGGATTGCGTGATGTCCCAGAAATCTTGAGCTCTGAAAGGAATTCTCCTGCCCTCGAGAGCGTATCTATAGCCATCATCTTGTGACAACTCCAGTCTCACAATCGAATCCAATAACCCTCTCCATTCGAATCTCAAATCCATCTTGAAACGACAGCGTCAGTGGATGGACACAGTAGATGATTCAGCCGGACCTCTTATCCGCTCGAGCTGCCCCACTTCTCTGGGCCTTCCCTTGGGCCAGCCACCTTCAACTCGATTCTCTTCCTCAAGTTATTCAAAGAGGTTTCCTCAAAATCTGACATCAATTCTGCGTAAAAATCCTACATCACTATTCAACAATACTCGTAGTGCTTACATTACAAAATATTGATTTAACCATGTGAGTGGAATACCCTTCAGTTTTATTTATTCATATTTGATATCCAAATAAAAAAAACCGATAAACACACAAATCGGCAAATACACAAATATAAAAACAAAACAAAAAATATTCGCATGAAAGAAGCATATACATAAACAGATTAAAAATATAGTATATGTGGCCAAAGGACGTACAGAAGCATTGCCTCCACAATGCGCCCTTCGTATCTCACGCGCCCAACTCAAAAGAGGTTTGTCGGACGTTGTATAGGCTTACATGCAGTTCACGCTAGTCTATTTTGAGCTACTGAAGGGACTACTCATTCATGTGTAAGTTACAGCGGGGATTTTCAGGGGACGCAAGGAGGCCGTGCCGCCCCTAATATTTTATCAGAACACAATATGGCAGTAATAATTCCAGCTGAATTAAGATCACAGACAAGTTATAGCAAATGACGAACAGTTTTCCTTTTATACATCATTTTATTTTTACTTCACCAAGATTTATTGTACCTGAGTTTTTAAAGTCGACCCCATTCTACTAATGAAGTTCCAACTCCACACATAACCAAGACCGCAGATAGTAAGCACTACTGAGTTACATCATTTTATTTTCCAGAAATATGTTGCATTTTTCCAATGACGAAAGAGCTTTCAATATTGAATCATATTTTCCACTAATGTCCGTTTGCCTACGTCGCATCCCGATTTCCCCACCTGCTTCTGCTCGCCCCTCTGTAAAAGCTGGGCTGTCTTAGCTTGCTTTTCTATAGAAAAATTAATTTCTGTTAGGAATTGGACGTTTACGTAATATTATACAGTGTTTAATTTAATTTAAATAAAAGGGCCTCGTTAAGTAATTAACTGTCACGATTTCCTCCCTTTCTAATGAATCCTGCGGCATAACCACTTGGACGGACAGTAGATAGCATGTCTGAGTAATTTTGATATTTTCGGGTCGGCAGAAGTGAAGATTGAATGTAGTGAATTATTTCAACATGAGTTACTTAGTAAAGGACGAAACTGGCAATTGGAATTAGATGCAATAGTCTATAGTGCAATAAAATGCACAAAAGAACTGAAGCCTGTATCGAAATTTAACGGCCACCATTTTCAAAATTGTGTTTAAATATTCATATTATGATTATTTTTCAATTCAACTTCTTTCTCTATATTGTATGCTAATGTGCTGTAGACAGTATAATAAAGTACATTACATAATGAATACGTTCGCATGGATAACTCACTTTGTGAGTAAAAACACTTATTCTTAATACGGTACTGTACTTTGATTAAAGAAAACCTAATGAAAATTATCAAACTCAAAATCGCGATATTTCCTAGTTTACGTAAATGGATGAACTACTTTTCTTCCTTCCTATACCTAGTAGATTGATTTGTGTTTTACGCCAGTGTCATCGAACTCCAGTCTTGGAGGGGGAGCAAACTCCTGTTAAAGGTATAGACAGGTTAATATTAAAAATGTTAGTAAAAATAAAATGATGTCCCTGTATTAATTTAATGTTTACTAAAAGATATAGGTAAAAATAAAGTCGACCATATTCAGTCCCTCGCTATACTGTAATAGTACAAATAATTCGTACTGAAAAATAACAGATAGCGCTGTAACCTGTATAGTCGACATCTAGCAGCCTGCAGTGTCTATGCGAGAGCGGGAGAGAGGAGTCGGCTACATCACTCTACTCCCCGGTGACCATGACAACAGCAGTTCAACCAATAAGATAGCTGGTTAGAGGAGTGTTTAAACTTGACTAAAACGCGCGAGGGGAACCGAATTTGGAGACGTCCTACCCACCGCTGACAACTGTTTCGACTGGTTTCGGCTGTATTGGGAAGATCTGTCTTTTTCTCTCCTCTTGGTTTGATAAATTTGATTCACGTGTTATTAGATTTCTCTCCCTGCGTAAAAGTTTTCTTTTATGCTGTTAGATTTTTCTCTTGTTTGCAGGTGTTCCTGTTTTTTATTTTGTGTTACGAGATATTACTGATGAATCTGACGCATATATTGTGCACATGCAGCACAACAGTCATAAGTATAGACACAAAAGTACTTAAATAACCACACTAAACATTCAAATATATATAATTCAACTGGAGTTTACAAATTAAAATGCAATAGTTGCCCACATTTTTACATAGGACAGACAGGAAGATCCTTCCATACAAGATACAACGAACATATTAAAGCTATAACCAAACCTTACATTACATCAAATTATGCAGATCACATTATCGACAATAATCATGACTACAGTAATATAGAAACAGATATGGAAATTTTACACATCACACCAAAAAGTTCACAGTTAAACATCCTAGAACAGTACGAAATATATAAGAATACAATAGCACACCCACAATATATACTTAACACACAACTACAGTTCAATACGCACACATTGTTTGACATCATAGTACGTCATAGCATACAGACAGCCAACCCCCACCATAGGAGCAACACACCCCCACCCCTACCATCGACAACTGCACATCGCAGAGTCAAGATCACCAGTGGTTCAAGAGACACTGAAGACGACGACACATAGCGTCGAATCGGACCGTCTGTCGAAGGTAAATACCTTTTTAACAATTTTAACACTTATAACGTGTGACAGAGTAAATTTTATGTTTTTAACAAAGTGTTAACGAGAACTTTAATCAATGACAAAAGTACTGTATACATTGAAATTAAAAAAATAATACGTATACACAAATATACAGGTGAATCCATAAGTAAGCCATAAATCGAAGTAACGTTTTGAATGAGGCGCCTGAAACTATTACCGTAAGGTGATCGATGTGTATAAGCGAAACAAAGAACCAGCAGTAGCAACATGGTGGCACTTCTGCATAAGTGTACCATTGTATAGGAGCGCATCGTTGTTCGATTTTTCTCTGTAGAACGTGTGGCAATGAGGTTATTCTTAAAGAAACGATGCCCATGTATGGTGAGAAATTATCTGTCACGTCAACCTGTTATTGGGCGCAGAAGTTATGAAGTTCTCAAAAAGATGGACAATGGAGATTGCCGCGAAGGCAATGTGTGCGATAGGTTGGTGACTTGATACGAATAGACAGGATGAAAAAATACTATATGATAGCCCGGATAGTTACAGGTGATTAATCTCGATATCATCATTACCAGCCCGAGACGAAGTCGCCAATAGCACAATCGTGCAGAGGTGCCTTCACATTGCAACTGTTGCTTCTTCGTTTCGTTTCTGCGCACATCGATTATACTGCTATCCAGCGGTGACAGCTTCAAGCACTTCATTAAAAAAAATGTCGCTTCTTCAAATTATATCTTATTTATTGACTCTCGCTAGTAACATATCTATAAATATTCACAGAACTCTCGGACACATAAGAAAACAGATACGAAAACACAAATTTATCGACAGAGATACAAAGAAACAGGTAAATAACACAAACAAATACAAAACCGACGAGGAAAGAATGAAGATAAGAAAAATAGTTGCGAAGAAAAATATTTAAAATACAAGTAATAAGGAAATAAAGACATTAAACTAATTAAATGCTGAATAAATATGAAATAAATAAAGAAAATTAAAATCAATAACTCATAATATGTATAAAATGAACGGTCGTACGAGAAAATGTATGTAATTTTCTTTGCTTGCCTTCTGCTTCATATTGATCGACGAGAAAATCTAGACATTCACGAGAGGGTAAAATTAGTCACACAGACAAATGAAAAACAACAAACAAGCTTCAAACATATAAATTGAAGTATAAACTTAACTTCTACGTCAGAAAATATACACACTTATTATTTAGGCTTACTTTCTGTTCTTTGTGTTCTGCTTCATGTTGATTACTGAAAGAATACAGAAATTCAAAAGGGGAAAGGAAGCAGGACAAACGACTCTACTTTAAGATGAAGATACACGACGCTCTGCTTTATTAGTCCTCAATATATTTCTCGGAAAGTGTTTGACTTTGAGTCTGTCTATTTAATTAAATAAAGTAGAATAAAATGACTGTAAACATGTTTACCAGAATAAAGCAGAGGAATTCAAGACTGGATAGCAAAACATCTTTGCGACGATTCTAAACAATAATGAGACAGGAGTTAATGAAACTGAGTACAGAAAAAGGAAGCCGAAAATATTAAGTTGTTTATACCATTGTTTCTCAATCTTTAATTTCGGTTAA
This sequence comes from Periplaneta americana, assembly GCA_025594305.2. Taxonomy (NCBI): domain Eukaryota; kingdom Metazoa; phylum Arthropoda; class Insecta; order Blattodea; family Blattidae; genus Periplaneta; species Periplaneta americana. Next base: position 31,469,645 of record JAJSOF020000005.1, on the reverse strand, counting down.
CACTGGTAAGCAACCATTTTTCTGTAGAGAGATACTGTTTATATTTTTTAGTTTCCCTCTATGGATAGTTAGCAAACAAAGCCCTATGTAGTTTCATCACATTCAATTTTCTAAAAATTACGTTTCTCCTTTTTTTCCCCTTGAATTTCATGAAAATGTCTAAATACTAAATTTATTAGGTATATATCCTTAGATAAATTATATTAGCCTATTGTTATTGTTATTATTATTATTATTATTATTATTATTATTATTATTATTATTATTATTATTATTATTATTATTATTATTATTACGTTATGTCTCGTGACGAAAATATTGTACGAAATGGAAATATAACAATTGAAGGGTACACGGGAATAACGATCAAGGTCCATTTTAGAAAGTTTCGAGAAAAACGAATTTTAAAGTTTAAATACTTAATATTTTGTTATGTGTGTATTTAATAGAAAATGACGTAGTGGAATGTCAAGAACGATGATTTCTTGTTACTAGCTAGACCACATGATAGTACTTCCTTTCCACTATAAGATGCATTATTAACTCAATTTCGATTTTTGATGGACCTTGATTGTTTTTCCCGTGTACTTTTCAATTGGAAATTTATCTTTCGAAGAGGTGGAGAAGTTCAAATATCTTGGAGCAACAGTAACAAATATAAATGATACTCGGGAGGAAATTAAACACAGAATAAATATGGGAAATGCCTGTTATTATTCTGTTGAGAAGCTTTTATCATCCAGTCTGCTGTCAAAAATTCTGGAAGTTAGAATTTATAAAACAGTTATATTACCGGTTGTTCTTTATGGTTGTGAAACTTGGACTCTCACTTTGAGAGAGGAACATAGGTTAAGGGTGTTTGAGAACAAGGTTCTCAGGAAAATATTTGGGGCTAAGAGGGATGAAGTTACAGGAGAATGCAGAAAGTTACACAACACAGAACTGTACGCATTGTATTCTTCATCTGACATAATTAGGAACATAAAATCCAGACGTTTGAGATGGGCAGGGCATGTAGCACGTATGGGCGAATCCAGAAATGCATATAGAGTATTAGTTGGGAGGCCGGAGGGAAAAAGACCTTTGGGGAGGACGAGACGTAGATGGGAAGATAATATTAAAATGGATTTAAGGAAGGTGGGATATGATGATAGAGATTGGATTAATCTTGCTCAGGATAGGGACCGAAGGCTGGCTTATGTGAGGGCGGCAAGGAACCTCCGGGTTCTTTAAAAGCCAGTTAGTAAGCAAGTATTAATTAATTATTAGTATGTTAAAATTTCAGTAAATTCCAGTAACCGGCTCAGAAATCTAGCACAATTTTAATTTCATGGAAATCTAGTCTGCCTCAGCTGCCTACATCAACAGTTACAAAATCACTACCATTTGTAGTATTTGTCAGTATCGAAATTCGAAACGAAGTTGGCAAAAGAAAATTCAACCTGCAAACCAGAAAATCACCACAATCCACTAGCATATGTAGTAATGGGGGAAAAATTGTTCGGTTTCACCCTTAGGGTTTGAAATAAGCTGACTCGGACTATAATGATGAAATGTGAAGAAATCATGTTATTATTAAACGGAATTATATTGGTGAAACTATACGGGAGGTTACGGGTCGATAATGACGCAGTCTAACCTAGCCATGAAAGATTGTTTGATTTTCGTGTTCCCGGCCAGATGCCGAGCTGAACGCTCTTAGTCCGTGCATAATGTTTTTTTATATATTTTTATTGGGTTATTTTACGACGCTGTATCAACATGTAGGTTATTTAGCGTCTGAATGATATGAAGGTGATAATGCCGGTGAAATGAGTCCGGGGTCCAGCACCGAAAGTTACCCAGCATTTGCTCGTATTGGGTTGAGGGAAAACCCCGGAAAAAACCTCAACCAGGTAACTTGCCCCGACCGGGAATCGAACCCGGGCCACCTGGTTTCGCAGCCAGACGCGCTGACCGTTACTCCACAGGTGTGGACTGCATAATGGTGGATTGTAAAGATAAACGACCATGAAACAGACTAATGAATTACAATAAGGAATATTTCACAGACTTTGGAACAATGATTATTTGAGGCATTGACATGGGAAAGGTCGTAACTGCCAAAAATTCGAATTTTTAGGTTTTTCATTGAGAATGTAGTAAATGGCCATGCCAATGGCACAGAGAAGGTAGTATGTCTGTATGTAATGAAACGAAGTTGGAAACGTAGTCACTAGATGTTGTAAGTTGTATGTGCATAGCTGTTGGCGCGGAGAAGGTAGTAAATCCTTTTACAACATCAGAGTGTGTCTAGACAAATATGGGCTGATAACTGTGCAGGACAGAATAAGAATCGGATGATTCTAATGGTCCTGATTTACATTATTGCCAAGAAACATTTTGATTCAGTGGACTTGAAATTCCTAGTTTCAGAACATTCCTACATGCCATGTGATAGGGAATTTGGCATCATAGAGAAAATAAAAAAAATAGATGCAAGACCATGGTTCCAGAAGAGGTAAGGCCTAATAATGTAATAATGATGAAGGATGAGGATTTCTTCGACTTTTCTGCAGAATGTGACAAGTTTTTGAATACAACTCCTATCAACATCAGCACCCTCAACTGGATTAGACTATCAAGAGCTGATTTTCCTCTAATAAAAACAAGACAGTCATTTAATGACCTTGAAATGTGGACAGAGCACAGGATTTTTAAGAAAGGACAGTCATTAACGTCAATCACTAACTTGCAGTGCTTGCAACGCCTTGAAAGAAGACCAGTCGTCCCTGATGCCAAAAAGAGATACTTGTTATCTATGTTAGACTTCCTCGATGAAAAGTATCATGCATTTTACCGAAAAATTGTGCATAATGTATAAATAACGTTAATTCTCAGTTTGGCTAAGGAGTGATTTGAATGTTGTATTTTCATAAAATAGGATTTCACAGATAAATCTATGCCAGACATTTAAAATTTCATATGTAACACAAACATGAGTGTATGCCTTTCATTTAAAGCAGTTTCTGTAATAATGTAAGTGAGAGAGTGTTCATAAATTTGTTTTTTTGCTTCCCCTGAAAAATTTTGTTTTTGGCAGTTACTACCTTTCCCATGTCAGCGCCTCATTTATTTGTAATTCAAACAAAAGTTCGATTTTTGACTCCTTATCACTACTTACTCCCCTTATAACGAGAAGCATTGACGTTACTTGGAGATGACAATTGTGGATTCTAATCCCGACAAGTAATCAGTAATAAATAACCTGTATTCTTTCAGATGTGAACATGGCTTTGAGATCACCCAAAGACTCCTACTGTGTACCCGTCTAATGCAGGACGAAAATGACAGAGCTTAAGATTAGGATAAACCTCTTTAACGAATAAGCAACCCTCGAAGATGTTACGTATGGCATTAACAGTCGACGGACACAACTAAACTAATATTATAGTACCTCCAAAGAAGAGGATATTGTAGTTAAGAAAAACCATTGCCATAGTGAGATATCTCCCTTTAAATTCTTCGCTGACGTGAAACTTGGAATGAAGATGTAGGGCAAAATCTTATATTACTCTGAACTTTCATGACTAAGTTTGTAGCAATAGTTTTATTGTTTTATTTTATTGGGTTATTTTACGACGCTGTATCAACATTTAGGTTATTTAGCGTCTGAATGATATGAAGGTGATAATGACGGTGAAATGAGTCCGGGGTCCAGCACCGAAAGTTACCCAGCATTTGCTCGTATTGACTTGAGGGAAAACCCCGGAAAAAACCTCAACCAGGTAACTTGCCCCAGCCGGGATTCGAACCCGGGCCACTTGATTTCGCAGCCAGACGCGCTGACAGTTACTCCACAGGTGTGGACTTTGTAGCAATAGTAAGCACAGCATACAAATCCGCAAATACAAATATTTTAATTAAAGTAGACAACAATTTCTACTCAAAGTCCGACGAATTCTGAAATTTAAAAGCAATTGTATCTAAGTTACAAGTATAGTGTTCTAATACTACAGACCGGATCAGCTTACTTATTACCCTAAGGGTGAAACCTAACCACTTTTACCCTATTGCTACATATGCTAGAGGATTATAGTGATTTTCTAGATGTAAGGTTGAATTTTCCTTCGCCAACTTTATTTCGAATTTCGAGTACTGGTAAATACGACAACTGGCAGTTATTTTCTAATTGTTATGTTGGCAGCAATAATTTTGGTTTGCAGTAAAGTAAACTAATGAAAAGAAAGTATAACTAACGTTGTGAAATTTGAACATAATTAATAATTGCTTAGTAATACCGGTATTAATATCAATACCAATACATCATTCATTCAGTTTTATGTGATATTATTAATTTTTTTGTATCTGAGGTCGAGTTTCATACGACGTTTTATGCTGGGCCATAAGAACTTGAAATAAAATTTGAAAAACGAGATGACCAATGTCCCGTTGATAGATTTGGCAATATTGATTTTTCCGAGGAACAGATGTTCATCTGACCTAACATTGAAATAAAATTAGACATTGAAAAACGAGATGACCAATGTCCCGTATGTTGTGAGATGTTGGCAGACGCGAAAGTATTGATTTTTTCCGAGGAACAGATGTTCACATTGACCTTGCTAGGCCATAAGAACCTACAGAGATAACATTGAAATTAAATTAGACATTGAAAAACGAGATGACAAATTGAATTTATTTGAATATTATTTACAATTAACGCTAATTATTATAGTAACAGAACATAACCTTCTGCGACAGTAATGGATTTCCAGCCTCCGTGACTTTTCACTAATTCTCTTTCGATTGCATATCCGAGAATAATCGAGACTTGCGGTTTTATAACGGTAGAAAGTTGACCTGTCATTGGCTGAACAGTTGTAACCTGAGTCGTCATTGGCTGAAAGACCTGACCTTTAATGAGTAGGTGTACTTTAATGACATGCATTAAAGGTCTGCTACCAGGTGTATAATTACTACATTTCGGCATGGTCGAGCATAAAATCTATTATATCACTGAAAAATTTCATTCTTTATGAATCATGACGTCACCTGTATTGTTTCTACGGTAATAATAGTTATAAAATGCTTCCTAACACGTTGCCAAGGAAAATAACATAGAAACGTGTTTTCCATTTTATTTAACAGTAAAGACAGTGCAAAAGTGTCAAATAATGACATTTTTACAACGAAAGTAAATAAAAATTGTTTTATATGAAACATTTCATACCGTGTTTTTGGAACAGCCATGGTTTAATGCCCACTATGCTGTCAGTTTAAGAGTACAATGTATTATGGTAATAAAAAATTGAACGAATTTCAGTTTTATCCTTTAAGGGGTTAGATACAACTTGCAGCAGTAAAATTTTTGGAAATGTTCAACTGTTTTTTCCTCAATTACTGTATCTTGTACAATAAAGAAAATTGGTATGTGTAAAACACTGTCCTTCTGCAATATAAAAAAATATTTTTAAGTTTTAAGAAAAATTATATATATATATATATATATATATATATATATATATATATATATATATATATAATTCAGAATGGTGGCAGTTTACTGTGCATTCATGAATCGTTTCCCTCATAACTCCTAAACTTGTTAACGTTTTGATGTTCTCTCTCTTCTATTTTATTGCTGAAACTCATGTTTACAATATCATGCTCTTTGAACTACATTCCTTACTAAAAATTATTTTCTTTTACTTTGTGTTAGAAGAAAATACTGATATTTGACCAATTTTTTTTGTGAATTTATTTTTTTTATCAGACTATCTATCAAAGATATAGAAATGATTTTGCATCATATTATAGATATGACATGCATAAATACACACAAAAAATTTCATCACAGAATGTTGGATAGTTTTTGAGTTATGTGGGAAACGCTTCATCACTGCATAGTGAACTGAATTTTGGAGGAATAAGAAGAAAAAAAAAAGTAATTTTTCTTTTAAATCTTAAAAATATTTTTTTCATATAACAGGACAGTGTTTTACACGTACTAATTTTCATTATTGTACAAGATACAGTAATGGAGGGAAATGTTGAATATTTCCAAAATATCACTGCTGGAAGCTGTACCTAACCCCTTAAATGTGCAGAAATTTGATCCAGATAAATGTAACTTTTACAATGTTACATTTGTTCGTATCAAATTTCTCACATTTTAAGGACAAAACTAGAATTCTTGCAATCAATTATTCCATCTTGAATCTAGCGTACACTACTTTTAACACTTAAATAGAAAAAATGATTGATTAAATAATATACTGGCATATACGAAAACAAAAGCACATATAAGATTGCATCTTCATTCAGAAAGCAGAAATACAACATAGCATACAGAACAGAAAACGCACTACAAAGACATCTCAACACACAAACAAATAAATACAACAACATAGGCGTATACAACCCCATATAATAGTTGCGACAAGTTCTACATTGGACAGACAGGCAGATCATTCCAAACACGCTACAAAATACATTAAAGCAATAACCAGAAGACACAATACATCTACATATGCCTAACACATAACTAATGCTAACCACACATACAATAACATAAATACAGACATGGAAATCCTACACATACAACCCAAAAACCAAAAACTCAACACACTAGAACAATATGAAATATACAGACACATTAAAACACACTCTAATCAAATTCTCAACACACACACACACACACACACACACACTATTTGACTCCACTTTCGACACGCAAACGCACCCCTACAAACAGGCAGCGATGTCGAGATGACGCAGAGATCTAATAGGCTCTGATGATGGTGTACAGTATACACCGAAACAGCTGTAAGCCACACGTGCTTATATAATTAACACTAGTAAGTCTGCCATTTAATCAATCATTTATAATCAATTATCATCATAATGCGCTGCTCTCTTAAGCTGACTGAGCATATTGGGAATCAAATCAATTTTTTTTTCAAAACATGCTATAAAATATCTTTTTATCTCGAGAAGGAAGCAAAAACGAGAAAATTTGTACCAAACTTTTTTGTTTGAAATATCTCGAAGAATAACCCCCTGAAATCAATGACATTATTACGGTTCACCCTATAAATATTCTATGATATTATGTAATATTGTCCACACTCGTGGAGTAACAGTTAGCGTGTCTGGCCGCGAAACCAGGTGACCTGGGTTCGATTCCCGGTCGGCGCAAGTTATCTGGATGAGGTTCTTTAAGGAGTTTTCCTTCAACGCAATACGAGCAAATGCTGGGTAACTTTCGGTGCTAGACCCCAGACTCATTTCACCGGCATTATCACCTTCATCTCATTTAGACGCTAAATAACCTGAGATGTATGTATGTGTATGTATGTATTTATTCACACTGCAAATGGGTATATACCCGGTGGCAGTGGTAACTAATTACACTCAATATGACAATTAATAATAAACACAACAAATAAAAAACAATAATTAATAATAATAATAATAACAATAATAATAATAATAATAATAATAATAATAATAATAACAAGAAGCATCCTCAATTAAATGAAGCATGGTCACTTAAAATAACATTTCAAGTAAATCTAATTTGTATCTTAACCCTGAGTTCGAACTAAGACCCACGAGTGTCAACTCACTCACTGCACTGATTCTACCTGCTTTCACTAACACTTCTAACCATTTCACTGTTCAAATACTTTGCACAGCCACTTCACTGACACCAACACACTTCACTTACACAATAGACTTCACTGACACTAGACACTTCCTCACTGATAAAACACTTCAAATAACAAGATATCAATTACACCCTTTAAGTAGTGTGTATAATGTACTACCGTCTATTAGTAAAGTCTTTAAGCCTATTTTTAAATACATTTTTGGTTATTGGTAAAGCCTTTAGTAAGTCTGCAGGTAAAGCATTCCAGTCCCTGATAGTACGATTGAGAAAAGAAAACTTTCCAGTGTCCGTCCTCTGTCTTCTTTCCCTCAATTTATATGAGTGGTCGTTCCTTGAAGAGTAATTTGACGGCTGCAACCTATTTTTTATTTCTCTCCAGGCAGGCTCACCTCTGTATGTTTTGAACACTCACCTCTGTATGTGTGTAAATCTAATTTGTATCTTAACCCTAAGTTCGAACTAAGACCTACGAGTGTCAACTCACTCACTGCACTGATTCTACCTGATTTCACTAACACTTCTAACCATTTCACTGTTCAAATACTTTGCACAGCCACTTCACTGACACCAACACACTTCACTTACACAATAGACTTCACTGACACTACACACTTCCTCACTGATAGAACACTCCAAATAACAAGATATCAATTACACCCTTTGAGTAGTGTGTATAATATACTACCGTCTATTAGTAAAGTCTTTAAGCCTATTTTTAAATACATTTTTGGTTATTGGTAAAGCCTTTAGTAAGTCTGCAGGTAAAGCATTCCAGTCCCTGATAGTACGATTGAGAAAAGAAAACTATCCAGTGTCCGTCCTCTGTCTTCTTTCCCTCAATTTATATGAGTGGTCGTTCCTTGAATAGTAATTTGACGGCTGCAACCTATTTTTTATTTCTCTCCAGGCAGGCTCACCTCTGTATGTTTTGAACACTCACCTCTGTATGTGTGTTTGTTGATAAAGCGTCGTAAAATAACCTACTAAATTATGTAATATTCTTCACAACAAGAATCCGATTAAAACAAACATGCCGCAGACTTTTCCTCCGCAAATTAAAACGTTCGTGAACACACTTTAACATAAATAAGAAATTTTCAAATAGGAGGCACATATTATGATAGCAAGAAGCAGCGGTGGTAGTTGGTACAACAGCTGAGGATTATGCAGCGGTTACTTTGTCCTCTGCTCCGTCATTATACTCGAAATTGCGGCAGGGAGATTAATCCGAGAATCCGGCAGTAGAGTACATTCAGCTCTTACCTTCACATCTCTTGGCCACCTCCCCATTCATCCCACCCTTGCTTTTCATCAGGTCAGTCAGTAATCTAAAGTTCGCCGGCTAGAGTTGTAATGCCTCTCAACTACGCCTTTTGTAATTCGTACCTTAAAGGAAGACTATTCTATTCCCAGCTCTTCTTTATCTCAATATGCAATTCGTTCCATTTCTTCATACTCCCACGAGTTATCTCTAACTTAATTCAGATTTTTTTTTGACGAAAGAAAATTTCAGTGAGTCACACACAGACAGACACACACACACACACACACACACACACACACACACACACACACACACTATGAATATAGAACACCAGTTTATCTTTACAGAAGTTCTTCGTACTTACTTACTTAATTGGCTTTTAAGGAACCCGGAGGTTCATTGCCGCCCTCACATAAGCCCGATATTGGTCCCTATCCTGAGCAAGATTAATCCAGTCTCTATCATCATATCCCACCTCCGTCAAATCCATTTTAATATTATCTTCCCATCTACGCCTCGGTCTCCCCAAACGTCTCTTTCTCTCCGGCCTCCCAAAAAACACTCTACATGCATTTCTGGATTAGCCCATACGTGCTACATGCCCTGCCCATCTCAAACGTGTGGATTTAATGTTCCTAATTATGTCAGGAGAAGAATACAATGCGTGCAGTTCTGTGTTGTGTAACTTTCTCCATTCTCCTGTAACTTCATCCCTCTTAGCCCCAAATATTTTCCTATGCACCTTATTCTCAAACACCCTTAACCTATGTTCCTCTCTCAAAGTGAGAGTCCAAGTTTCACAACCATAAAGAACAACCGGTAATATAACTGTTTTATAAATTCTAACTTTCAGATTTTTTGACAACAGCCTGGATGATAAAAGTTTCTCAACCGAATAATAACAGGCATTTCCCATATTTATTCTGTGTTTAATTTCCTCCCGAGTATCATTTATATTTGTTACTGTTGCTCTCAGGTCACGCACGCACGCACACACACTATGAATATAGAACACCAGTGTATCTTTACATACTTCTTAGTTACTTACTTACTTACTTACTGGCTTTTAAGGAACGCGGAGGTTCATTGCCGCCCTCACATAAGCCCGCCATTGGTCCGTATCCTGAGCAAGATTAATCCATTCTCTACCATCATATCCCACCTCCCTCAAATCCATTTTAATATTACCTTCCAATCTACGTACCGGCCTCCCCAAAGATCTTTTTTTCCCTGCGGCCTCCCAACTAACACTCTATATGCATTTCTGGATTCGCCCATACGTGGTACATGCCCTGCCCATCTCAAACGTCTGGATTTAATGTTCCTAATTATGTCAGGTGAAGAACACAATGCGTGCAGTTCTGCGTTGTGTAACTTTCTCCATTCTCCTCTAACTTCATCTCTCTTAGCCCCAAATATTTTCCTAAGCACCTTATTCCCAAACACCCTTAACCTAAGTTCCTCTCTCTCCGCGTCAAAGTAAGAAAATATCTAATGCGAAACATACGAACAATATTGTGAATAATACACGCTTCAATTTAAAAACTGTACCTTCAGGCAAAGAAAAGTAATATTTCCTCATGCAAATAATACTTAATTTCCATGTCCAAGTTCCAAAGCCTTCTATCTTGTGCATTATGAAGTTTGATACATGCAATTTCCATATTATTCAGTGTAGCTTCCATCAATAGCGTTAGGTTCTTAGTAACTCTCAGTCGCTCTGTATGCTTGTGTATACATTCAAAAACAGTGAGAGCGGTTAAAAAATTGAATTAGGTGAAATTCATTTAAAATTTGCGTGACAAGAAAATACGGGTTTGAAACTAAACATGTACGGCCATTCTATTATAATATTTTTATTTATTTAGGTACGTTTTTAATTTTACAAACTGTTATCTACATTCCAGTTCACGAAAATAAAATATAAATCCAAAGGCACTAAGTTTTCCTTTAATAAAGATGAAAGTAAACAGGATAAAACAAACCATATTTTTAGCAACTAAAACTAGGATGTACAATGACCAAACCGTAATTCACATACAGCCTTCAGCCCTTTAAAAAGAGAAAGTAATCATATTAAAAATTCCTTCTATAAAGGAAAATATTTAATGTGACCAAGCTTTAGGGTTATATAAAACGCAGCCATATCTATTTAAATATCATTACGAGAAGCAGAGGACGAGGTCCGCCTCTTCATGGGTAGATTAAAATTTTAGAGCCGGAGTAAACATAACGTTCGTACGACCCAACCCCTCCGAGAAGGGAGCGTCCATCGGTATGCTGGGAAGAGGCTGCGGACGCCGAAAGGCTCGCCCGGTATGCCTCTGACATCTCCCATCCCCCCCCCTCACCAACGACGACGTCGCAGTCCTGCTCCTAATATGAAGTTTGTGATCCATATTCAATATAAGCTCTCTGAGAGACAGCCATGTTATTAATTTCAGGAGTTGAAGGATTAAAATGTTTATAAAGCTATGTTTGGTATTTGAACTACTTGTAGGGTCGCGATTCCGTGAATATTAAAAGCTTCCTTGAAACAAGGCGCAAGAGTAAACATGGAGTCCCATTACGAAGAATTGCGCGACTCTTTCTGTAGTCCAATTCATTAAGTGGTCTTCCCCTCTGGTAAATATAAAACATATCTAATCAACCTAATTGATGTCCCGTCACGCAATTAAGTTTTGTTTGTTTTATTCTTGCAAACAAATTTTACTTTGAGATAGTACAGAAATATTTAATTCTCGTGTTTCATGGTTTTATTAACGAAATTCTCTAAAATAATGGTTTTTGAAGACAAACAGCCAATCAGATTGAAAATAGTTATAAATAACAACATAATAGAACAATTGAGTTGTTTCAGTTACTTGGATTGTCTTATATCCTTTGGGCAAGAAAACTATTTAGAAAATAAACTTAAAAATTTTCAGAAAATGTGTGGAACTATTCAAGGGACAATACACAATAAATCGAGAAGAGACACAGTGACGAGATTTTTTAAAGTACTGGCAGTTCCACTTCTAACATATGGAAATGAAACTGGACACTGGACAGATCCGGTAAAAGATTAATAAAAGCCCTAAACACATATTTATCAGAATGGCCATTTCCATGTTATTAAATGGCAACGTATGAAAGAAAACATACGGGAGACGGTTTGCCGCGTGTTGCATAGCCTTTGTGCCGGTTGCGCGCCACCAGGTCTACTTAAATTCTGTAAATGAACGCTCTGTACTACAAGATGGCGCAAATAAAAGTAGCCCATGTAAGTATAGAGTAAATACAGAAGCGAAGTGCTGAAAAGGATTCATATTTTATAGATGATGTTGAAAGTGGCTCCCTGCAGTATAAATACACAATTGTGCACATCTAATCATACGATGAAAGAGTAATGGAACGGAGAAAAACTCTCTCCGGCACCGGGATTTGAACCCGGGTTTTCAGCTCTACGTGCTGATGCTTTATCCACTAAGCCACACCGGATACCCATCTCGGTGTCGGACAGAATCGTCTCAGTTTAATAATATATATGATATGCGTAAATCACTTCGTGATTTAAGACGGCGCTTATTCCGTCGGGTCCCGACCAACTAGTCACTCATAACGAGTGCACCTCAGCACATGTGTGGACTTTAGTCCTACGTTCATAGACATCTATGACGTAGTGCAGAGGGCGGCCACTAGAGGGAACCCAAGAGTTGGAACTTAAACTGAGACGATTCTGTCCGACACCGAGATGGGTATCCGGTGTGGCTTAGTGGATAAAGCATCAGCACGTAGAGCTGAAAACCCGGGTTCAAATCCCGGTACCGGAGAGAGTTTTTCTCCGTTCCATTACTCTTTCATCGTATGATGACGCAGATTATCTGCTTGGAAATATCATATGTACTTCGGTACATTAAAATAATATACATCTAATCATGTTCAGATACACCCTCATTTTGCACAGATCTCGTAGCCAGTGTTGCCAACTCAAAATTCAATTTACCGCTACGCAAGCTTAAAAAAAACTGCTAAACTGTAATTTAAAAAATCCAGATTTTCTCTTAACACATTACTTCCAAATTTGTAAGACAAACTATACAGTTTTAAGAATTTTATATAAATATAGGCTAAATTATGGAATGTGTGTATCACTTTGTAGCCTCTATGTCCTATGCGAAATCATCTTCATCCTCGTACAGGAGGGGTGATGTATAACCCTGCAACTCACGAGATGATTCTCTTTCATTACCCGACTTGTATGCAGCCATTGTACCTAAACAGAAGATATATATTCGTGTCGTGTTCATTACGAAAATATTTTGTGATAAAATACTGTTTTTAAATTATTATTATTATTATTATTATTATTATTATTATTATTATTATTATTATTTTAATATTTGACTCAATTAAAAAATGGCTGGATAGAAACCTTCTCTCGCTCAGTACTGATAAAACTACATTAATACCGTTTACTGTAAATAAATAAGATTTGTCTTCGATGAATCTGAATAAAAGTTTAGTTATCCATGACAGTAATTGCTCTCAGTTAGCAATTTGTAGATGCTCAAAAATAAAAAAAAAAAAACAAACCAAGTAAAATATATAGGTATTATTAAATTTACGATGGGATTATCACATAAACTCTTTCTTAAACTACATAAAACAATTCATAAATTTGTTTTACTAAGACATTTTAAATTTACATTTCTGTATTTACTCTATACTTATAAGATCTACTTTTATGTGCCCCATTCTGTAGCACAGAGCGTTTTTCCTTTTATAATTTAGGTAAATGAGCTGACAAGACGCCAGAACTCAACACGAAGGCATGAAACACGCGGCAAATCGCAAGCTCATACTAAGGTATTTTCTTTTGTGTTGTTCTGTAATCTAATTTTGTATTTCATGAATATTATTGAAACCTGGTTGAGTGGAAGACAAGGCCTCATGGCCTTAATTCTGCCAGGAAAAATAAACCTACCACCACCACCACCACCACCATTACACCACCACCACCACCACCACCACCACCACCACCACCACCACCACTGCTACTGCTACTACTATTATTACATTTTATGCAAAAAATTACATTAAGACAAACTTAAAATATATCACCTCCCTCTGCCGGAATCATAAAAAAAAACGCCAAATAAATCAGTGGCGTAGCCAGACTAATCATTTTGGATGGGCCAGATATGCAGGGTTTAGAAAATACCTGGCCCATCTCCTGACAATGCCGCTGCCGTCAACTCTCTCGAAACTCATTCCTGGAAGTCTTATTTAATAACATGCAAGGCAAACCTATACAAACACTTCATAAGGTGACCTGGAGCTGTTGAGATTTCCTAGCAACGAATCTGTCGATCGCTGATGATGGGTCCTTCAACAAATCCCAACTTTTCTCTCTCTCAATAGATAGAATTGCTTGATTACAAAACCTTATGCTTGACGTGATTGACGAATTTTTCTTCGTTTCAGAGCTTTGTGAAGTTTTATATCATTGCCTTAATGAAGGATGAACATTTACTAATATCCATTTTTGGAGACTGAGGTGCTTCCGATAATGAATTTGCAAGAGCAAGAATACCGTCTCAACATACCAAATAAAATAAGGTGTCAAATTTTTCTAGCTGATGTAACAATTCAGTAGCCTCCACAGCTTCCTTCTTTTTATTGCTGCCAGACAATTTTTAGGCCCAATCCAACACAGTTAAATTGGCTCTTGAAGAAATGAACGCATTTTTGACTTCTTACCTTAATATTATCGACTGTAACTATTGCTCTGGATCCATGGTTTAGTTTTAATGTCGAGTATTTTTCATTAAAAACGCAAAAATTCGCATATTTTTTGGGTGGGGCTGGACCCATCTGGCCCACCCGCTGGTTACGCCACTGAAATAAATAGCTAGCCGCTGACGGTAAAATTGTGTAGCTGACCATAGTTCTGAAAACACCAGATTTAGCTACAAAATCGCTGACTTAGCAACACTGCTCGTAGCGCGCCACTTTTTAACCAAACTCTTTATTGCTCTCTTTGCCGGATGTCCTCTATCCGGAAACTTGTCCCTGAAAATTTCGCGGATTTCCTTAATCGAACCCGTTCTTACATACGCTTCCACTATTTCAACACTTTCTTGTATTCAATTAGTCATTTTGTAAAATGCGAAGAGACAGTGTAATTCGACTGATGACTGAATAAATATTGACAAGAAGAATGCCAACAATCGATTATTGCATAAAATTGTCCATTGTTGTAGCTGTTAACTCATTTCGTTATGATACGATACTATAATAGTACATTATGCAACGAGCCTATAATGATAGTAATTAAGAAGCGAGTATGGATGTTTATGAAACGAGCACAAGCGAGTTTCATAATTTTCATACGAGCTTCTTAATTACCATTATAGGCGAGTTTCATACGACTTTTTATGCTCGACCATATTTCTAACTTGAAATTATTCAGATGTATACATTTTATTTGTATCTGACAAGATCGGAAGTGACCTTGTTCTAGGTCGTGAATTGTGAGATGTGCGCAGACGCGAAAGTATTGATTTTTTCCCGAGGAACAATAATGTCATTGACCTTGATGTAATCCCGTTAAACTTGATATAACCTTGATTATTGAATTCGGCATTGAAAAACGAGATGACAAATTGAATTTATTTGAATATTATTTACAATTAACGCTAATTATTATAATAAGAAGAACATAACCTTCTGCGACAGTATTGGATTTCCAGTATCCGTGACTTGTCGCTAATTCTCTTTCGATTGCATATCCGAGAATAATCGATACTTGCGGTTTTATAACGGTACAAAGCTGAGTTGTCATTGGCTGAACACCTGTAAGCTGAGTTGTCATTGGCTGAAAACCTGTACTTTAATGAGTAGGTGTACTTTAATGACATGCATTAAAGGCTTGCTACCAGGTGTATAATTACTACATTTCGGCATGGTCGAGCATAAAATACGATAATGTTATTTCGCATTCAAACGGGAGACGGACTACTTTTATCTGCGCCACCCAGTAGAAGCCTATTTGAGTTGTTCATGAAACATCAGCACTAAAAGTAAACCATTACAGACAGAATATTTCAGAAATTAGTTCTCTTTCTCCGTGTGTTCTTTATACAGGTACAATAATGACACAAACAAATACAATGAAGGCAGTCTTAATCATGTCAGTAGGTATCCAATGCGATTGAAAATCGAAAGAAACTGTGAATGTAGAAGTGGAAGTCACTAAGAATTGCTCTGAATTTAAGTAAATTCCATAAAGGAACTTCACGTTTGTAACATTTCAAGCCTTAATTGAATGTAGACGAAGAAATTTCTATGATATCGTTAAGAATAAGAAATGAATACGAAGCTCTCTTTATTAAGACCATTTTGTTTCCTATTCATATAACTGAAAGACTAGATATACCGTATGAAAATCTTTTCATATTGTTATAATTGGATATTAGTCTATTACGACCATTACTGCTATGATATTTATGCGATCCGTTATTTGCATTCAAGAGAAGACGGTACTAAAAAATACCTTAATTTCGCACAACAAAGAAGCTCTGAACTGTATTCAAGTTTAGTTATTATACTTCGGGTCTAGATGTCAGTGCGGTCGCCTCTAGTTATACCTCATTATTACTACATTCTTGTCTGCGCCTCAAGCAATTTAATGGAACAGAAAATGTCTTTGAATTACTAAGGACGTGATGGATAAAAGGAAGGCAGAATCTGAAAATGTAGCACCAGCTATTTCTAACTAAGCATTCCTTATGAAAATGTAACATAATTAAAACTAATTTGCTAATTTAAATTTCGTTTTATGTAGGAGGAACTTGGCAGTCTCTTTTATGTTTGTTATTAAAATAACGATAGAGTAGCTGTGAGCCTTCCATTATACTTCACGTCATAATACTGCTAGCGTTTCATTACAAGCTTCAACTTATTCTAAAAATTGTGGTTACTTTTCATTAAGATTGTGCCTCTCACTACAGAGTTCCCAGAGAGTCAGGCATTATCATTCCTGTTGAAAACAGAAGATGTAAACTTCTTAAATATTCATTGAATCTTCCTCATGATTGATTAATTCATTTCCTCTTCTATGTAGCAAGTTCGTTATTTTACTTTCTATGTTCTGGGTTTTAATTTTCCATTCATTTTTTAGTTTTATTTCATTCCCAGGAACTTTAATTATTTCTTAGTGAAATAGCACATAATTTGCATACAGTAGTAATTATCAAAGTGTTCATTCAACATCCCCAATGAAATTAAATAATCTGGTTCTAAATCATTCGGTAATTTTATAGAAGAGAAACTTAAATATTTCAAAAAATTTTGTTAATAAAATTTGTCTTCTATAATTTCTCAACCTACATCTACAGCTTGTAAGGGGTTTAAGTGCCGTCCTTTTCACAGTCGTCGGGGACGGTCTACAGGATCAAAAATGTCCATACAACATAGGGTCAAAACTTGATATATCAATATTTTCCTAAAGTCTGTCATATACTTATCTTATATGATAGTGTGTTATTTTTTTATTTCATTCTATTTGATGAAATGTTAAATGTTATGTTTTATTTAACGACGCTCGCAACTACAGAGGTTATCAGCGTCGCCGGATGTGCCGGAATTTTGTCCCGCAGGAGTTATTTTACATGCCAGTAAATCTACTGACATGAGCCTGTCGCATTTAAGCACACTTAAATGCCATCGACCTGGCCCGGGATCGAACCCGCAACCTTGGGCATAGAAGGCCAGCGCTATACCAACTCGCCAACCAGGTCGACTATTTGATGAACGTTTTCGGTTTTTTATAAACCATCTTCAGATCACATTACCTATGTTGAACTGTTATACAGTTGTGCAATAGGTTACTTTAACCATATTATGATAAAATATAAAATATAAAATACAAGATATCATAAAACGTTAATGAATGTACATGTTTAAATGTTAACATATTAAATTAAAATAGTCTAAAATGGAGGGTATTTTGCATAGTACACACTCCTTTCAAATATAAACGGTTATTTCCATGACCATTTTACATGCAAAACACCCTCCAATATAGACTATTGTAATTTAGTATGTTAACATTTAAATATGTACATTTATTAACGTTTTATGATATCTTGTACTTTATATTTTATATTTTAACATAATATGGTTAATGTAACCTATTGCACAACTGTGTAACAGTACAATATAGGTAATGTGATCTGAAGATGGTTTATAAAAACCGAAAACGTTCATCAAATAGAATGAAATAAAAAAATAGCACACTATTATATAAGATAAGTTTATGACGACTTTAGGAAAATATTGATAAATTAACAAGGTTATCGGAACAAAAAATGAGTATAAAATTCAAAACTTGATAGTTTTTCTAGAAAATAATTCTCCTCTTATTTCATTCGCGTTACACTGCTTATATCGTTAGTAAAATTACGAAAACAATTACATCAGTAGGTATATCTAGCAAAGAGTCAATATTAATTTAAATAAATATTTGTGTGTTCTATTACGTTTTCGTGAAATTAAATACAATTGCATGCTTAAATTTGTTAATATTCTGGCGTGAGAGACGTGGCAACGTGTTCAGCAGGCAGTACTCTGCACAGACGTACGTACAGGTACATGTCAGCTGAGTTCAAGCTCCATAGGTCTACTGCCGAGCGGATGACAGTTCGGTACCAGGTATTCGATAAACAACTTACAATGTCATTCATAGTTTAGGAATATCATATGTTATTAATTTATGGAGAAAGTCATCGTAATTCAAATGAGGCACGAAGATGTACTGTCAATGTTTTCCGCAATGAAGGTTACCTAATCGGCGAAATTTTGTAGCGGTTTCTCAACGATTATTAGAAACTAGGAGTCTCTTACTTCGTTTCAAAAATCGCACAAACAGAAATGTCTTTAAAAATGTTATTGCTTTATGGAAGCGGGAGAAATTAAAATGTTGCATTTAAAAAAAAAGTTCGTGTGATTTTGTGTAGTAAGCCATTAGTGTTTATTTTTGAGACGTACGTTTATTTTGTAGTCAACTTTAATAATACATTTCTATCAGAAAATATTATTATTATTATTATTATTATTATTATTATTATTATTATTATTATTATTATTATTTGCTTAAATTACAATAAATTTTATAATAATCCCGTTACGAGTACGAATTATAAAATGTATGTTGTGTAGAATAAAATATTGTACATTACAATACAGAACCAAACATACGAAATATCCACTACCCGCATTACCGCAATGTCGGAGAAGTTGTCGCATGAACAAGGCAAACAGTTTCTGAGTTCGCAACACCAATTAGGCCTAGTCCATTTGCTAATGCAAGTAAGAGTATAATGAAGGTCTAACTAGGTGACTACTTAAAAGATAAGCAAGGAAGGTATTTAGTTTTTTGATTGAAATTGTATTACTGCAATCAAACACACTTTCTTTCGCAGACATAAAGCATATGACGGTACAAAAAATAGATTCTGACGTGTAGAAAAGAGTGATTTTCATATTTAACGTTTTTTTAATAGTACATTATGCAACGAGCCCATAATGGTAGTAATTAAGACGCGAGTATGTTTATGAAACGAGCGCAAGCGAGTTTCATAATTTTCATACGAGCGTCTTAATTACCATTATATTCAAGTTTCATACGACTTTTTATGCTGGACCATATTTATAACTTGAAATTATTCATAAATATTCATGTTATTCTTATCTGACTGAGGAGCGGAACTGACATTGTGCAATACCTCGTAAATTGTGAGATGTGCGCAGACGCGAAAGTATTGATTTTTTCCGAGAAACAAATGTCGACATTGACCTTGATATAATCTAGAGAGTAAAATAAACATTATTCTTGATATAACTTTGAAATTGAATTAGACATTGAAAAACGAGATGACAAATTGAATTTATTTTAATATTATCTACAATTAACGCTAATTATTATAGTAACAGAACTGACTTTATTTCAAATGTAGGTGATTTATTGTGCAATTGGTGAAATGAATTTGCGGGAATGTGCTTTGTGAAAGGCTGGAAGATGACGGTGAATTGATGTTAATTTGTGTGTTGTTTTTTTCGACTGAGTTTAATATTGTATTTGAGATTTCAATTTTATTTTGGATCGATTCTTCGACATAACCTTCTGCGACAGTATTGGATTTCCAGCCTCCGTGACGTTTCAATGTTGTGATGTCGCCGTCAGCGTCTACTAAAATTGTCGCAGAACTCCTGCGAAAACAGTTGTCTTTCGATTGCATATCCGAGAATAATCGATACTTGCGCTTTCATATTGCTACAATGGTATTTTCTGATTGGCGGAACACCTGAACTTTAATGAATAGGTGTACTTTAATGAGGTCCATTAAAGGGCTGCTACCAGGTGTATAATTACTACATTTCGGCATGGTCGAGCATAAATATAAGTTCACACATACGCATAAGAATCCTTGCACTGTTAGAGGTTCTATAAATGATTAGGAAAAATAATTGATGTTATAGTATGAATATTGGACACGATATTTTCTAGAATTTCTTACAAGAAATATCCTCTATGCGGTTTTTTTTTTTTTTTTTTTTACTGAAACGTAAGTTTCTTTTCGCTTCAGCTCGCCACCCATTAAATTATTATACAATTCGCAGGTAACATTGTTGTATTTGTGTTTCAAGTACAGTACTGTTGATTTTATTTCATTTCTTTGTCGCTCTATTTGTCTTGAATACCTAACAACCAATTATGATCGTGTCTCTGAATATAGACATTTCACATCTAAATAACTCAGTTAATACGATTGATAGGCTAATTGTGTTACTAGTATTCCAACCTTTACATTTTTAAAAGAATGCAATGAAATATTACTATCCTTGATGAATGCTTAGAGAGTTATTGTGAAAGGCTCCTTATTTATTAACTTTCCTCATAGCAAACTCTAGTTAAACATATGCATGGATTACTATGCGGGTAGAAATGTGTCTCATAAAAAATCATTTATCCACAAAAGTTTAAATTACAAAACATTTCTACTGACAATATACCTGTACAACTTGTATTAAAGCATTGCATAACACAAATCAATATTAAACATTTCTTAATATGTTACAAAACCAAAAACTCAACGCAATACAAACACAATCTAACAGGAGTTCAGAAATTAACATGCGATAGCTGTTGTGACTTCTACATCGGACAAACTGGAACTCATTTCAAACACGATACAAGGAACACATTCACAGCCTTAACCAAATCACACAATACTTTTATCTATGCTGAATATATCACAAACAACAACCACAACTATAGCAACATAGAAACAGACATGGAACAGGAAACGAACACACTAGAGCAATACGATATATACATATAAAAATGCATTCACAACACAAATTAATATTTTCTAGAATTTATTACAAGAAATATGTCCTATGTTTATTTTATTTTTTTGTTCTTTCTTTCTTTTTTTATTTCAATTCTTAGTCGCTTTATTTGTCATGAATACCTAGCAACCAATTTATTATCGTGTCTCTGAATATAGATATTTCACATCTATATAACTCAGTTAATACGACACGTAACTAAGTATCTGAAAGCAATTTTCAATTACAACAGATCAAAACGCATCCTTTATCAAAAATGAAATTCAAAAACAAACTTCATTAGAAATAAATGGCCGAGAATATAAACTAGTATTTTGTTTCCTAAACTAAATTTAAACTACTATTTTCATTATTGTTTCTTTATATAACAATTTAATCAAATCGTTAGTAAAAGAACATATGTCTCTTTATTTATTTCCCCACAGATTTCTATTGTTATTATTATTATTATTATTACCATTATTTTACTCGGTTTTACTTAACGACGCTGTATCAACGAGGTTATTTAGCGTCTATCAAATTGGTGACAATGAGATGATATTTGACGAGATGAGGCCGAGGATTCGCTATAGATTACCTGACATTTACCTTACGATTGGGGAAAATCTCGGAAAAAAGCCAACCAGGAAATCAGTTAATCGAACTCACCCGAGCGCAATTCCGGATCGGCAGTCAAGCGCCTCAGCCGACTACTCTTCGCCGGTTGCTTATTATTATTATTATTATTATTATTATTATTATTATTATTATTATTATTATTATTATTATTATTATTATTATTATTAGTTTTCATAGTAGCTAATCTTCAACAAACCTTTTGCAAATTTTTACACTCCTAGTACATTTTGTTTAATGCAGAGAAACAAATTTGGAAAATGTCCAATTCTGGTGATTTTCTTCGAAACATTTTTCTACTTACATCAATACCTCACACATATTTGACAAAAGGCTGAGCAGGTAATCAGTTATTACAGAAGTTATGAAAGGGGAAATCCCATGTCATGTGCCATGATACAAGTGGGGTCTTCAGCGTTACACAAAATCGTTTCACTGACTAATTTGATTAATCTCTTAAGAACTGGACGGAGTTACGCAATAATAGACCAACCTACAATTAAAAAAATAGATATTTGCTCATATCTGTTGATGGCGGGTTAAATTAACTCGGAAAAAATCAAGAATTCGATATCGGAATTTTTATGCTATTTATAAGCAAAAATTCGTTTATTTCATAATATTCATTTATTTATTTTGCTTTCAAATTAAACTGCTGGCTGTTATTAAAAATCAGTTAGCCTTTTTTGGTGTTATTTGTGCTATTTTTTTTGTAATATTATGAATGTTATAATACTTCTGGCATAAAAGGTTTTATAAAAAAAAATGTATTTCAATGGTCAATATCTCGAAACAGGTTTTTGGCGCTTGATCTCTTATTGCGTAACTCTGTTCAATTGAGATTCATAACGTACAGCAGCCGTGGCGAAAATGTGATCGTGCGCCGAGCCACTGTGTAATCTGCAACGTGGATAGCACCTATGGAGGGAGGAGGACACCCGAAGGGGAAGTGAAGCAACTGCCTGACTTATTAACGGATTTTCATTTTCCCTACGTCAAGCACTTAAATATAATTTTATACAGGACAAGGCTACAAACTAATGTTTAGTGCGTGTAACGAAGAAAGAAATGAATAAGAAAACATAGGACACATTATCACAACCTAAAATTAACTGTCTTCAGAATGTCTCTGCGACAGAGTTTCAAAATCAGGAATTATGTCACTTACTGCCAGTCGTAGTTGATCACGAAGTCGTGATCTAAATTTGGATTTTACTATTTTTATTATTGAAAATAATTTTTCACAAACGCAAGTTGTAGCGAACATGGCTTCAACAGAGCAAGCGAAAGAACGAAGCTTAGGATGTTTATTTTTTGGCAAAGATTTGAAAAGTTCAACATTTGTCAAGTCCTTACATCTAGCTTTCATTTAACATTACACTGTAAATCTGTGAGTTTAAATTGAAGATCTAACCGCATTATTCGTACATCTGCTGAAAAAGGATCGACCTACAGAGATAATAATAATAATAATAATAATAATAATAATAATAATAATAATAATACTTAACCTTTTAATGTTTCATCAGTTATATGTAGTTTACGTTATACAACCGTTTTCCTCATAATACTTGTGACCAAATCATACATTTAATATTCTCATCATATTGGCAGCAAAAAAATGCGTCCTCCCATCCTGCTTGATAGTTTTGTTTTTGTAGAGGTATATGGTTTCGAGAGAGACTTTGCGACGATATGCCACTCGCAGATCAGAGACAAATACAAATGGAACGGAGTTTGACTCCAGTGAGTGAGAGGTTGGGGGTTATGGAAGGTAGGAAGCAAGAGAAATGCGTATCTATCATTGCGAGCCACAATGTGCTCGTGAGTCACATTTTCGCCACGGCTGACGTACAGTATATAAGTCGTACTTAAATCAACTTACGAAAGCTAGTCTGAATCACAATGTCAAGAAAACGGCGAAAAACATTTTTATTTAATGCAATGGACGAGTTACACGCGCTAAACATGGCTGTAGAGGGCGTCCTGCGCGCATAAGTCCCTAAAATGGTCTCTGGCTCAAAGCCAGAAATATCAATAAACAACAAATACAACACACACGTTAATAAAACTGAAATATTAAGGGGAGAGGATGGTATTGTTTTTAGCTTTTTTCGTATTTGGTGTAAAATATTAATTTTTTGTATGTAGAGAGCTCATAGCTGTGGCAACTCAACCAAATAAAAATATTTTGAAAAAATTTATTTGGGGGCCCAAATTTGAAAAAAAATATACCCAATGCAGGATTGTACTAAAACCGATATATCTAAACCGTTTTTAAAGATAGATTCAAACAGTTTTTTGCATTGAAATTGCAAACGCATGGTCTACAAACTGTCTGTAACAGAATTTTGATATTAGTTCCTACGTTTGTAAAATAAACAATTCAAATTTAATAATAATTCTCTGATTTCCTTTCTTGCAAACACACGGACGTATTTTTTAAATGAAATCAATTAACAAAATTCTGTTACAGACAAAAGTTTCCTAATAGTCTAAAGAATGTGTGTTCTAAATTTCATGCGTGTATCTTTAAAAGTTCAGAAATTATATCCATTTTTGTCTGGCAATGTAGCAAAAAAAAAAAAATGAAATTACTGGAAACCGATAAAAGCGGGCGTGTGATTTAAAAATCCATAGCGCAGGAAGTTTAAAAATGACGACTCAACATCCGATAAGGGCACAAATATCCATAAAATGTTATGTAATGCATTCCACACATATCAAGGGGTATTTTAAAGAAAAAAAGAATTGAAAATTTAATTTACCGGAAACAACAATAAAAGTGCGCGAGTGATTTAGAAATCCATAACGCAGGAAATTTAAAAATGGCGACTCAACATCCGATAAGGGCACAAATATACCCACTACATGTTATGCTATGCATTCCACACATATCAAAGAGTACTTTAAAGAATTTTGTTTTTTTTTTTTTAATTTACTTATTTTTCACCAAAAAATACCACCCCCTCCCCTTAAAATTAGTTTCAAGTTAATTAATTTAGAGTAAGTCAGATTATATTAAATTAGTATTCGACCCTGCAAATTCTAGTCCTACAATTATTCCTCCACGCTCTCTAGTCATTTCTTATGCGCAGAGCTCTGAGTTCCATGGAATGAGTAGCAAAGATGAAAGTGACTAATCTTCAAAGAAAATTTGCTCTTGGTTTGAGGGGGAAAAAAAGAAAATAAGACGTTGACTATCGTGGGCACCGGCAGTACTGTATGTGTAAGAGGGTAGCTGGAAAGCCGGAGCGATATTAAAGCAGTCCGGGCGGGAGTTTGGAGAGAAGGAAGGATTTCTTAGGTAGGAAGAGGCAGCAGCACTCAGCGATTGAGACGCGAGGAAGAAGCAACAGACCTCGCGTTCACACGCTCCGCGCAACTTTGCGGAAAAGAGGAGAAATTTTCAACAACTAACACAAAACTTTTGAAATCCTATCTCTACAGCCGTGATCATAAGTTTCTTCACTATGACAATAAAACAATTGATATAAATAATTAATCTTTACAATATTTAAGAATGTATGTATTTGTTTACACTGCGAATGGGCAAACACCCAGTGGCAGTGGTAACTTCATTACATGAGAGAAATTATAAATAATAATAATAATAATAATAATAATAATAATAATAATAATAATACTTACTTACTGGCTTTTAAGGAACCCGGAGGTTCATTGCCGCCCTCACGTAAGCCCGCCATTCATCCCTATCCTGAGCAAGATTAATCCAGTCTCTACCATCATATCCCACCTCCCTCAAATCCATTTTAATGTTATATTCCCATCTACGTCTCGGCCTCCCAAAAGGTCTTTTTCCCGCCAGCCTCCCAACTAACACTCTATATGCATTTCTGGATTCGCCCATACGTGCTACATGCCCTGCCCATCTCAAACGTCTGGATTTAATGTTCCTAATTATGTCAGGTGAAGAATACAATCCGTGCAGTTCTGTGTTATGTAACCTTCTCCATTCTCCTGTAACTTCATCCCGCTTAGCCCTAAATATTTTCCTAAGAACCTTATGTTCAGACACCCTTAATCTCTGGTCCTCTCTCAAAGTGAGAGTCCAAGTTTCACAACCATACAGAACAACCGGTAATATAACTCTTTTATAAATTCTAACTTCCAGATTTTTTGACAGCAGACTAGATGACAAAACCTCCTCAACCGAATAATAACACGCATTACTCATATTTATTCTGCGTTTAATTTCCTCATATACCTAGTCTTTTCGGGATTTACTTCCAACCCTATCGCTTTACTTGCTTCAAGTAGAATTTCAGTGTTTTCCCTAATCGTTTTTGGATTTTCTCCTAACATATTCACGTCATCCGCATAGACAAGAAGCTGATGTAACCCGTTCAATTCCAAACCCTCTGTGTTATCCTGAACTTTCCTAATGGCATATTCTAGAGCTAAGTTAAAAAGTAGAGGTGACAATGCATCTCCCTGCTTTAGCTCGCAGTGATTTGGAAAAGCATCAGATAGAAACTGGCCTATACGGACTCTGCTGTAACTTTCACTAAGACACATTTTAATTAATCGAACTATAATAATTATAATAATAATAATAATAATAATAATAATAATAATAATAATAATAATAATAATAATAATAATAATAACAACAGTTAAAATAACCTAATTAATAAGTAAATCTAATTTCTCATTACAACCCACATATACAGAGAATTTCAGAAATACTTTGACGAACCTTGGGGGCAGATTTCTCACACCAAAACAAGAGAAAAAGTTAATATATTTTTCTAAATTATAGACATCAGCTCAAAGAATTTGAGTGACCACAAGGGTCCTGAATACAATAAACATGTACAATATAATGTGATGTGAGACATTAAAGAAAAAAGGAAGTTAATTATTGAAGGCAAATATAAGTGGATTAATTGAAATAGAGATGATGATGTAATATTTGAAAGAATCCTTGATAATATTTATAAGAATAGACATAATCAAAAGGAATGTGAAGTTCCTTAAGATAATTCCATGTGAATTTTGTAATTGAACCTCTACTGCCAAACAGCAAACCAATGACAGACCATTGTTTAAGAGGGACGTTGTACTTTTGAGAAAGATACGGCAGTCAAAAGTTATATACAGACTTCTTCTCATTATCAACTTCGGTGGCCTGATTTAGGTTTCTTTCGAAACGGATAGTAGGGTCAAGAACAAGAGGCCGTTTTAAGCGTCCGTTAATAACAATAATGTCTGTCAGTCTAAAAGAACCATCTGATGATACACAATGTACTTCCTCATGAATCTCCCAATTTAAAGTGTTTAACGATGTCGCCAAAGCATATTTCCAAAAATCCTTAGTTTTTTAGTTATTAATGAAAGAACATAATGAAACATTTGTTAGATATTGTCAGCTTGGTAGCAGTGTTGCAACTTTAACCAATTCAGAAACTCGTAACAAAGAAAGTTTATGTTCAACGCGTTTCGAGGTACAATCCAACAACTTAACTTGAGTTTGTAACCGTTTATTTTGTTAGATAATCGGAAATGAATTTAATAAATATATATTATTATATTTCTATCTTTTTAGTTTTTATTTTATTGATGTTAATGTTATGGGGGATAAGCTCTCTAACATATTTTTATAATTTTTATTATTTTTGGGTGATGGTGGTTTTATAATAACAGAGAATGATGTTATCGACACAAGTCTGATGATGCACCCATTGTATCCTAGATGGCTATGTGTTGCCAAAGAGTCCATGATCCGATGAGTGCATGCGTGCGTGAAAGAAACAGAAGAACATTTTGAACATTTATTATGCCTTTCTGAATTGATTAAAGTTGCAACACTTGCTACCAAGCTGACAATATCTAACAGATGTTTCATTAATAACTAGAAAACTAACGATTTTGGGACATATGTTTATACGAACTTGTTTTCTTGTTTTGATGCAAGGTTTGTTAAAGTATTTCTGATACACCCTGTATATTTTAATTTTAATAATAATAATAATAATAATAATAATAATAATAATATAATAATAATAATAATATAACTTCTACTTGGAGGATTTAGTAAAGAACTGTTTTCAGAACACAGGAGGAGTGATAGTAGGAGGAAGAAGATATGCTACTTTGTTGAGTGACAGCTGTGAGCAGTATGGGATGAAGATAAATGCCAACAAGACGAAGACCATGGTCTTGGGAAGAAAAGTAAAGAAGGTAAATTTGTGAATTCTAAATGAGGCAGTAGAGCAAGTGGACAGCTTCAAATGCTTGGAGTGTACTATAAGCAGTAATATGAGCTGCTGCTAAGAAGTCAAAAGGAGAATCACAATGGCAAAGGAAACTTTTGATACAATACTTCTACATTTCAAATTTATCCATAAATGCTCTTAGCTAGTCGATCATATGTCGTGCAATTCTGTAACTCGCACGCACAACGTGCTAACGATATCTGATATCAGTCTCACCTTGTTGATTTTAGCTGCTCTAAAGCAGATCTAGACAGTATTTCTTTACTAAACCCTTCACTGTGTCTATTTGTAACACAAAATGTGATGCGTAAGAAAGTGTAATAGAACATAACACAAACTTTACCTCCCTTCTTAATAAAAAAAATCTCTCTCTTTCCAGTCATAACTAAAGAGAAATGATCTGGGGATTATATTGTTTTTCACTTAAAACGAGCCGCCACTTACTGCAGACGCGAGCGAACTTGCGTGTTGCAAGAACCGTATACAGACATCCTAGATCATATATGTAACAGATAACTCATCGCTATGTTAAAATCGGCAGCACTTTGAAGAGAACAGCCGCCAGAATCGCCACTCGTCCGCCGTAAACGAACACGAGATGGCAGTACAGTTGTTAATGCAATTCAAATGGGAATTATGACGTGACTCCTTATGTAACAACTAGATGGCAGCGTAGTAAACCTGACAAAAGTTGTTAACGTCAAAGCCTATAAGGCCGACCTATCTGGGTATATATGATCTAGGGCTCTATGGGTACCTGTATTGAGGTTGTTTTGACATTTTGAGAGGACGAGTTTCTCACCCATGATAAATACCATATCATCAAACATCTTTCTACTCTGCTTCCTTCACAATATACACAACCCGTTCCTGGAATTACTTGTCACAGGAAATCAGTAGTAATCGGAGTCGGAAAACTTTTAAGTACACTCTACTTAGAAATGCTTTTATTGAATAGAACTAGACTCTTACAGCAAGATCTAAATAATTTGCTTTACATGACCAATTTTTCCCCCCTCTTTCTCTTCCTTTTCTTTCTATTCTTTATTACATTGATATTTTACTTAATCGTTTGTATCAGTGTACTATATAGGACGTTTTTACTATTCGTTATCATTTAAATTTTTTCTATAATACGAGTACATGTAATCCTCGAGTTTATCTCGAGCAGTTTATGTCTTACAAATTGTATATATTCCCCTCATATTATGTAACTGTTTGTGATTATATGTAATTTTCTACTTTATTTTATATAATCTCTAAGGTATCTTCTTTTGTTTTGTATTAAATTTATGTATTTCATGTATATTATTCAAACCTGGTTGAGTGGAAGAGACACTTTAGACACACGAAAATGTAACATCGACGAAAACTTGAAGAGAAATAAACAAACCCTATAACTGCCACATACCGGATAGCTTCACCTCAAAGAACAAAAGACAAAGATCATATTTATACACGATATAATTACGATTACGAAAAACGAAAAGTACGAATCTCATCAATAAACATTCGAAATTTGTCCTCAATAGGTGAAACATACTGTAACGTAAGGTTATAAGAGATATTTTGAAGCCTACTTAATTATATATGGATACAATTACAACACTCACCCGTTGCTGCTGCCCCCAGCGCCGCCAGGACTACAGCCCAAATGGGGGAGGCCGCTGTCGACGTCCACATGATCCGCTCCCTCTGCCAGCCCTCTCAGTTCTGAAACAAAGCAGACAAGTGATGCACAAATACTGCAAAGCTTCGAACTACATGAGCTAGTCAATGTCAACGGGGAAGTAAGATTGACAGGACAAGCCGAAGAGGTACGAGAAAACTTGCATTTCAGTCACTATATCCATCCTGAATCTCACACGCTCTACTAGACATCAACTGCATATACCGGATGTTTCAAAAGTCATGGTCAATAATTTATAGATGAAAAGAACAAACTTGAAGAAGCAAAAAAGATCCAATAAGAATTGACCCGCAAATTAACCGTTCATGTAATACACCGTGTTCCGCTTATAAGTATAACAAAAGAAATAGCTATAACTTCTGAATTAATACAAGTATATAGTTGAAACCAACTGCTACAAAGAATGAAAACTGGGAATTTTTGTTACCTTATGTTCCATAAACCTCAACATGGCTTCCATTGGTGGCACGGGAAATATCCAACCGGTATTCAACCTCGACCCAAGTGTTATGAAGCATCTGTGATGTAACATTGTTGACAGCAGCATAAATTCTTTCTTGTAAGTCTGCCAAATCACGTACTGGCGTCCTGTAGACCTGGTCCTTAACAAACCCCCACAGGAAAAAATCAGGTGGTGTTAGATCTGGTGATCTGGCAATGTAAAATCCTCTTCCGATCCATCTTGCAGGGAATTGTTTGAAGAATGTGCGAACCATGTTGCCAAAGTGTGGTGGAGCCCCATCTTGCTGGAAAATTGCTCCATCTGGGAGTTGTGGCACAGCATACAGTTGCAACATATCCAGGTACGTGTTTGCACAGCAAAGAAATAGGGACCAATGATTCTGTCACGCATGATCCCACACCAAACATTCCATTTAGGGAATCCCGTTGGTGTTCAATTACGACACTTGGATTTTCCGACCCCAGATGCGACAATTGTGTCGGTTTACTTTTCCACTGACGTGGAAGGTTGCCTCATCTGAGAAACAGACTCGAGTTAGAAATGTGTCGTCATCGTCCACTTTATCCAACATTGTTTCTGCAAAGCGTTTTCGTTCCAGTTTATCATTCGGCGTAATCATCTGATGAAGTTGCAGCTTGTACGCTCGCAAACGCAATCTTTTATGGAGCACTGTATGCACTGTTGTTGGTGGGATGTTCAACTGCACACTAGCCTGTCGAATGGATTTCCGCGGGCTTCTCTGAAATGCCTCGCGAATGCGTTCGACATTTTCGTCAGACACTTTACGCTTGGAATGTTTACCTGCATTAGACAACAAACTTCCTGTTTCTCTGAGCTGCCTATCCCATTTCATTATTGAGACGTACGTCGGTACAGCTTCCCTCGGTCTAAGATTGTACTGACGGCGAAACAAGCGCTGTACACGAATTATGGATCTATGTTCTGCTAATGACAGCACACAAAAGGCTTTCTGCTGTGGCGTCCAAACTGACTAAAGATACGATACGAATTCTCTTATTTAATGATCTGCGCATGCGTGAGTCTTCTAAAAATAAGTAACAACAATGGATTAAAACTTCCCAATTTCCTCTTTACAATGGTACCAATCTTAACCCATTTGCATGCATTGTTATGAAATTATAACTATTTCTTTTATTATACTTATAAGCGGAACACGGTGTATTCCCTTAGCTAGGGTGACCAGACGTCCTCTTTTATCCGGACGCGTCCTCCTTTTCAGATCTTTGTCCGGGGTCAGAACGGATTTAAAAAAATAAAGAACAAACTTGAAGAAGCAAAAAAGCTCCAATAAGAATTGATCCGCAAATTAACCGTTCATGTAATATTCCCTTAGCTAGGGTGACCAGACGTCCTCTTTTATCCGGACACGTCCTCCTTTTTAGACTTTGTCCGGGGTCAGAACGGATTTAAAAAAAAATAAAGGACAAACTTGAAGAAGCAGAAAAGCTCCAATAATAATATACCCGCAAATTAACCGTTCATGTAATATTCCCTTAGCTAGGGTGACCAGACGTCCTCTTTTATCCGGACACGTTCTCCTTTTTAGACCTTTGTCCGGGGTCAGAACGTATTTAAAAAAAATAAAGGACAAACTTGAAGAAGCAAAAAAGCTCCAATAAGAATTGACCCGCAAATTAACCCTCCATGGAATATTCCCTTAGCTAGGGTGACCAGACGTCCCCTTTTATCCGGACATGTCCTCCTTTTTAGACCTTTGTCCGGGGTCAGAACGAGTTTAAAAAAATAAAGAACAAACTTGAAGAGCAAAAAAGCTCCAATAAGAATTGACCCGCAAATTAACCGTTCATGGAATATTCCCTTAGCTAGGGTGACCAGACGTCCCCTTTTATCCGGACATGTCCTCCTTTTTAGACCTTTGTCCGGGGTCAGAACGAGTTTAAAAAAATAAAGAACAAACTTGAAGAAGCAAAAAGCTCCAATAAGAATTGACCCGCAAATTAACCGTTCATGGAATATTCCCTTAGCTAGGGTGACCAGACGTCCTCTTTTATCCGGACATGTCCTCCTTTTAGATCTTTTTCCGGGGTCAGAACAGATTAAAAAAAATAAAGAAGAAACTTGAAGAAGCAAAAAAGCCCCAATAAGAATTGACCCGCAAATTAACCGTTCATGGAATATTTCCTTAGCTAGGGTGACCAGACGTCCCCTTTTATCCGGACATGTCCTCCTTTTTAGACCTTTGTCCGGGGTCAGAACGAGTTTAAAAAAATAAAGAACAAACTTGAAGAAGCAAAAAGCTCCAACAAGAATTGACCCGCAAATTAACCGTTGGAATATTCCTCCTTTTTAGCTAGGTGACCAGACATCCGGACAAGACCTTTTTTTAGTCCGGGGTCAGAACGAGTTTAAAAAAATAAAGAACAAACTTGAAGAAGCAAAAAGCTCCAATAAGAATTGACCCGCAAATTAACCGTTCATGGAATATTCCCTTAGCTAGGGTGACCAGACGTCCTCTTTTATCCGGACACGTCCTCCTTTTTAGATCTTTTTCCGGGGTCAGAACAGATTAAAAAAAATAAAGAAGAAACTTGAAGAAGCAAAAAAGCCCCAATAAGAATTGACCCGCAAATTAACCGTTCATGGAATATTCTCTTAGCTAGGGTGACCAGATCCCTTTTATCCGACATGTCCTCCTTTTTAAAAAATAGATCTTTTTGACAAACAGATTAAAAACAGAAAAAAAATAAAGAAGAAACTTGAAGAAGCAAAAAAAGCCCCAATAAGAATTGACCCGCAAATTAACCGTTCACTCTTAGCTAGGGTGACCAGACGTCCTCTTTTATCCGGACATGTCCTCCTTTTTAGACCTTTGTCCGGGGTCAGAACGAGTTTAAAAAAGTAAAGAACAAACTTGAAGAAGCAAGAAAGCTCCAATAAGAATTGACCCGCAAATTAACCGTTCATGGAATATTCCCTTAGCTAGGGTGACCAGACGTCCTCTTTTATCCGGACACGTCCTCCTTTTTAGATCTTTTTCCGGGGTCAGAACAGATTAAAAAAAATAAAGAACAAACTTGAAGAAGCAAGAAAGCTCCAATAAGAATTGACCCGCAAATTAACCGTTCATGGAATATTCCCTTAGCTAGGGTGACCAGACGTCCTCTTTTATCCGGACACGTCCTCCTTTTTAGATCTTTTTCCGGGGTCAGAACAGATTAAAAAAAATAAAGAAGAAACTTGAAGAAGCAAAAAAGCCCCAATAAGAATTGACCCGCAAATTGACCGTTCATGGAATATTACCTTAGATAGGGTGACCAGACGTCCTCTTTTATCCGGACACGTCCTCCTTTTTAGATGTTTATCCGGGGTAAGGGTGAATTAAAAAAAATCAAGAAAAGTCCTCTTTTTCGTAACTTGCATGCCTGAAATTTTGAAACTATCTGATTTGACGCCTTTTTCAAGTAATTTGCCAGTATGTGGCAGGAGCATCGAAGGAATATACTCTTTGCCAACGTTCATAACTTTCTTTCCTCCTCCTTTTGATAATAATTAAAGTTCCCATGGTTTTCATGTGTAGTTAACTGTAAAATAATTTTATATTATTTAGTTTTATCATAAGTATGCTATAGGCCTAATAAAATAGATGACATAATTTTAAATATAACATAGGCCTAAGCCTAAATCTAAATACATATTTTCTGTCCTCTTTAATAAAATTATAGTTCCCTTGACTTCCGTATGTAGCTAACTGTAAATTCGTCATTATTAAGTTTTATCACAATTATTCTGTAATAAAATAGATATTAACATACTTTTAAGTGTGATATAAGCCTAAATCTGTACTATATATTGACGTAATTTAAAGTATAATATAGGCCAAAGTCTAAATCAAAGTACATATTTTCTGTCCTCTTTTTTCGAACAATGTCCTCCTTTTTGAAGTTTTGTGTCCTCCTTTTCTTCGATGTGAATCTCGTCACCCTACCCTTAGCCAGAGAAGAGCTTGTCTTGTGGCCTCCAAAGTCACCGGTTTTCAATCCGATTAGATTTCTGTGTTTGGGATCATGTAAAAAGCCTAGCTTACACTTCTGAAGTGAACAAACTTCAGGAATTAGAAGGAAGAACAACATAACTAACACAGCCGAAATACATACAGTATATCAGAAAATTCACTCCGAAATGTAGTGAAATAAGTGTAAAACAAATAATACATCGATTTGTAGTCAAAATAAGCAAATAGACAACAAATTTAATGAAGCATATGAATGAAAGTACAAGAAATGAAACTGCTGAGGTTTTACCAAAAGTACTTTTGTCAGTGGTTCAAGTAGCAGCTCCAAACAGGGGAAAGGAACGGAGTTGATAGTGAAAGAGGGAAAGTCTAGGTGAAGTAGAGAGTGTTCGTGGTATGATAGGAGAGAAGCGGGAGTAAATATCTCGAGAAAAACCTTCTGCAACGTTTGATTTGTTCATAAATTCCATCATGACCTGGCTGAAGATCGAATGCGGGCTTGCGACCGATACAGAGTCGGCCGTGGTCTGTTGGTAAGTGGTCATTAGTTGCTAGTGGTAGTGCTTTGTACCGTGAGGTCTCCTCTAGGATCATAATACCTCGTGGGAACGGGTTGAGAGATCGTGGTGATGCCAAGGCGGAAAGGTAAAGAGATTCTGCAGGACGCGAGGGATTTCGAGGGGTCCCAGAGAGAGATATCTAGAGCGGGACAGCCTTAGGACCATCCTGGGTAGCACAATGGGACCACCCAATCGACCTGAGGGCAGTTCCAGCCCGGTATAGTGCAGTAAAAACATTTTTAAACTTAAATTTTATTTATAGTAGTCATACCATTCTGTCGTCTATGTGTTTGGTGCGATACAATGTTGTTGATATATTGGATCGCTGCTATTCTCTGCCAGTCAAACATGTACAATCAGTAGGGATTGAGATTTTTCGAAACATTATCTGTATCTTTTATAGTGTAAATGAGAATAATTCAGCATTTACCTTTCAATTATCTGGATTCCTATTTATTTAATAACGGATGAAGCCATTAAAGATCTCTATCAGATTAGTTGGATCTATGAGATTTGAAATCGGAACCTTTCGAATAAAATTCCAGTGTTTTACCACTGGTCACGTCGCTCAGTACTAAAATTAGAAGTCATACAGACGTGGACAAATTATTAGACTAAAACGTTTTCTTGGAAACATAATATAATTCGTCATATCAACTATAAGTATAATTCACAGAGTCTCTATTGTTGTAAATGTGATTGTTTACATCTTGTGGTACATTTTTACAAGGTTAAGTATATTTTTTCTGGCTATGTTGATACTACTGGTATTTTAATTATATACTGCAGAAGATATTCTCCCATGGCCTGCAAGAAAACCGGACATGAACGAAATTGAAAATCTGTGATCTATACTGAAGAAAGTGAACAAAAAAGAGGCTTACAACCACACATGGATCCCTGACAAAATCAACGTGTTAATAAAGGATAAGGGAATGTTCAGAAAATATTAGTAAACTCAAGAATCAATTTTCTGTTCATTATATCTGTGTAAAATACATTTTTGTTCATTATTTCTACCGATAAATACAGTTTCGTTGCACATATAATTAATTTAGTCGAATAATTTGTCCACGTCTGTAGTAAAACAACGAATATCAAGTAAGAGACTTTAGGTAAGGATAAGAAATTGAACAATTCCGTAACAACTACATGATTTTAATGATGAAGGGTTAAAAACTTATATGAAACAATGTCTAGGAAAACAATGACTTAAAAACACACAATCTAAAGTTAGCAACTTCCTTCCCTTCCCATATAGGCCTATGCAGTAGCTACGTAAGCAAGCTGAAACAGAAACACAGACACGTAGGTTGTCATTATCAGAACCGATCGATTGCAAGGTATAAGGACAAAAGCGATCCGGGTTCCGTTCGCAATTATCGCCCAACAAAAAGGAAGCTTCTTTCACCCTTCTCACCCTTCATCCAGTTTCGTCAGAAACAATTAGCAAGCCAAAGGAGGGGCACTTAGCGACCCTGTGCAGATGTGCTCACTGCACTTATAGTTCTAAGTTTAAGTTACTTGTCACGCAGCCCAAATCTGTAATAAATGCTACGAAATTTTCATTTACTTACAGTTTTGTACTCTAAAAAGTAACCACACAGGTTGATATCATTATGAAACAAGTGGCAAATAAGTACAGGGACATCATTTTATTTTTACTAACATTTCTAATATTAACCTGGCTATACCTTTGGATCAACGGTTGATACCCCCTTCCACGACTGGAGTTCGATGATACTGGCGTAATATACAAACAAATCACTTTACTAGGTATAGGAGTGAAGAAAAGTATTTCATCCATTTACGTAAAGTAGGAAATATCACGCTTTTGAGTTTGATAATTTTCATTAGGATTTTGTTCAATCAAAATACAGTACTGTATTAACACTAAGTGTTTTTACTCACGAATTGAGCTGTCCATGCGCACGTATTCATTATTCAGTGTGTATTATACTGTCTACAACACATTAGCGTACAATTTAGAGAATGAAGTTAAATTGAAAAATAATCATAATAAGGATATTTAAACACAGTTTCAAAATGGTGGCCGTTCATTTCGATACCGGCTTCAGTTCTAATGTGTGTAATTCCAATTACCAGTTTCGTCCTTCGCACTAGTAACTCATGTTGAAATAATTCTATACTTACTCCCAGAGTACCTTACGTACTGTAAATTCAATCTTCACTTCTGCTCGATCCGAAAAGATAAAATTACTCAGACATCCTATCTACTGTCCGTCCAAGTGCTTATTTGTCGCAGGATCGCAGAAAGGGGGGAAATCACGTGACAGTTAATTATTTAAAGAGGCCCTTTTATTTAAGTTATTTTAAACAGTCGTAGGGGTGTAATATTACGTAGACGTCCAATTCCTAACAGAAATTAATATTCTGAGAAAAGAGCTAAGACAGCCCAGCCACTAGTCTTTACACAGAGGAGAATAGAAGCAGGTGGGGGAAACCGGAATGCGAAGTAGGCAAATGGACGACAGTACCTGTGCGAAAATGATGCAATATTGAAAACACTTTCGTCACTGGAAAACGCGAACATATTTTTGGAACGTACTGTTTATTATGACCGTAAGGCTACTATGAGTGTATATGCGGTCTTGGATCTGTGTGGAGGACGGTTTAACTTCATTAGTAGAAAGGGTGGGAGTGAAGTACATTCAAAAACTCAGGTACAATAAAAATTGAAGTAAACATAAAATGATGTCCCTGTATTATATTGCTAGGTTAAACCTAAAGGTGTGGTTTTTTTACTCTTTTACGGAACAAGGACCCTGAAGACTAGCACAGCAGCCTCAAAATGACGATTGCTGATTGTACTTTACAGCTCCTATTGTAAGAATGTCATCTTTCGATTCAGCTTGCACGTTCTACGGTACCGATGGAGTCCCAATGCAGTGTTCTTCATCACCCCAAAGGCGTACTAAGGCCTTCTCAGGCTAAAGCTATCGGTACGGCACTTACAATACTGCAAGGGCTAACCGAACACAAACTACCACTGTAATGTGGCAAACCAAGTTTTATCGGTAATTGCGCCATTTTTTGCAGGAATGTACGACGGAGAGTCAAAAAGTAGCCTTAATAATTGTTTTATTAATTGAATATGTACAATAAAGCTACAAACACTTCATCACTTTTAACATAGTATAACAGGAACACTTATTGAACCTGAAGACTTTTGAAAAGTGATGAAGTGTTTGTACCCTCTTATTGTAAATTCAATTAATAAAAAGTTGAGGGGCGTGCAAGAAAGACACTTCTCTCAATGAAACACAGTACAATTATTCACCATGTTGCAGCTTTATGCTTGGAGAATATACCTGTCGACGAAAAGCAATAAATTGAGGATTTTTTTCGCATCCATTTTCCATTTTTTAATATATGTTAAAATCTCAAGTAGGTCTACATTTGTTATTTTGTGAAATAAAAGTGACTGTATAATCTTAGTATGCATTGTCTTATTTTCTGAAATTAAATTGACTATTGCTTTGCTCAAAATTGTAAAAGCCCCGATTACAAAATTATGATGCTGCACTGCATAACACACACAGTGTACGGATTAGGCTCCGCAACTAATTGCAGCACCGCCCGTTCGCTCTCACACTCTTACAAATACGGATAATAAACTGAATTTGAAAAAGGAAAGAATATACACTGTAAAATTCAGTTATTACATTATTTATTATATTTAATATAGTTATGATATAATAATACCATGGATAATATCATTTTCATATTCCACCATAAAATCTACTTTTATAGAGTCTATCCAACATCTGCATTCTTTTCTGAAGTAATCGGAATCTATTTCCAACGAATTTACTGCAATGCGCTAAAGATGCTCATCTGTTAATCAGGACCTCTGTTTGGATTTAGTAACCTTCATTCTCGAAAAGAATTGTTCGCAGCCTATGTCGAAATGAAGATAGCCAACCATTTTAAAAATAAGCTCATCTTGTAATATTTAGTTTTTTCATTTATTAAACAATTCTCTGCTTGTCAAGTCATATTCTCTGCATTTAGTTCTGTATTCTACGTTACTTAGTAAATCAATTAACTCGTCCTGGAAAAACTGCACTCTTAATACTGTACTGTATTTTGAAAAGATTAAACAAAAATACTAATAACACTTCCATCAACTAAAATCACTAAATCTATGTTCTGTGGATTCACATTTGAACTGCTGCAGTACAGAGACATAATTAACTGATTTTTGTTCAGGCACCATACATCTCTTTACAAGTTCTTCGGAAGGGTTTTAGTGCCTTAGCTGTTTCCCAACATACTACATCTTTAATCCAAAACATAGACTCTGAATTGTTGATATTAAAAATGTTTGGCCTTTCAAAAATAAACTGTAGATGTCCCTTGCACCCCTGAAAAAGATTTTATCAAAATATCTGTATCTGCTAAATAAAATCACCACAATAACAATAATAATAGTAATAATTAATAATAGGTCTAAAACAATAATAATAATAATAATAATAATAATAATAATAATAATAATAATAGTGACAAAGTTTTAATAACGTTGGTATATGAAAATAGGCTACATTAGAAAGACAGCTTCTCTGTCAATGCAGCATGTTCAGTATCAGAGCCTTATTCACCATGTTGCAGCTTATTCCTGACTATCTTAGGATATAGTAATCACTTTCCGTTTTCACCAAACCTGCAACAAAAATGAGTGTTTTGTAAATGATTTTTCTTACATTTTTAATATTCGTGCGTTTAAATCTCAAGTAGGACCTGCCTTTGTCATCTGTCGAAATAAAAGGAACAGCATAATCTACAAATGCATTGCTTATTTTCGGAAATCAGAGAATGAGCATACCTGATGTACGGTAATGTGTGTAATAATTAGATAAATAACTTCCGAATATATTACTCTATTAAAAGTACAGTATTTCCAGTACATTTTTAAAAATTCGTAGCCTATATAAACCCAATATACTTTATAAGAATAAAAATAAAACAAAAAAATTGAAGATACAAAATCTGAAATACATTTGATACCATGTGAAATACAATTGACAAATCTGAAATGCATTTGATACCATCTGAAATACAATTGACTAATCTGAAATGCATTTGATATCATCTGGAATACAACTGATAATATCTGAAATTAAATTAACTAATCTGAAATACATTTGATAATTTCTGAAATGAAATTGATATTTTCTGAAATACAACTGGAAAAGGTGTAAAGCAGGGATGCAGAACTGGGGAAGAGAGGGGTGGAAGCATGGGGAAAGTTTGTTCCCCCTCCACAATCCCCCGGGCTTTCAATTACGTATATGTGACGTCCGCAAGCACACTGAATACATATCTCCTCCCCCTACCATGTTTAATGACGCGTGGAGTGAAAGGAAGGGCTGAGTTACAGTACGTGTTTCGGTTTGTGACGTATCACAATTGTAGCACAGTTTTGCATCCTTGATTTGAGCCTTTCAAAGCAGAAGTGGTGTAAGTCAAAATTGTGTAATGAGGTTTAAAGTAAAAATTGTGTAAAAGTATAAATTAATATGTCTTCATACTATCCACTGACTACTAATAGTTTAAATAAACTGATTATTAATTGCTACTTTGCGCTGTATTTTACAGAATGTTTACTTTAATCCTCATTACTCATTTTTGTCTTACACCACATTTGCTCTCAACGGCTCATTTAGAGAATAGGTTCCTGACTCTTGCACAAGGAACAGACGTATTTATATAAGAAAATCGACGTAGGAGAATAATGTAATAAGTCTAAGTCTACAGTGTTAACCAGAATACCCCGACTTGTTCTTCAGTATGATATAATCTAATATAACGTAGTCTAAACTAAAATTAAAGCGATAAAATAAGAGAACAAGCGAGTTTCATTTGATCACGACTTATGTAAAATTCTAGTCTTTTTAATTCCAAACACACTTAGTACTTTATATTATCACTGTTAATATTTTAGGAGCTATTGTACAGGAAAGGCTCCTTTGCTTCAGTTATATGGTTATAGGCAATTATGTATATGAGTTCTCAGTTTAGTACACCATGAAAAATATTAAGGCTGGTTAGAGGTAATGAACACTTCCCGCCAGTAATCATGGCCACTCCCAACTCTGGGAGTTACGCTCACAATGAAGGAGATTAGTTCTTCAACCCATGGGAGCTATTATCACAAACTTTAAAGTGATGGGCAGGTCTGAATACGGCGAAGAAACCCTAAAAACTACCAGGAAGCACACTTGCGCTAGATGCAACTACGTGTTACAACAAATAAGCTTACTTCACGTTTCATGTTCAAATTACAAGTACATTTTATGAGCCACTCACATAGTTAACATGCTATTAATAACTTAAAATGGATAACTACATGAAAAGTGATCAAAAACTTGGGAAATAATTATTTAAGAAGGTTTCAAAAGAGAATAATTTTACATCTTGATTACACAACTTTTAACACTGTATCACTTCGGAATATGTATGATAAAAACTTTCTTGTGTTAAACTTTAACGTACCTTGTCAACATGTTTCGAACTATTTTGGGTCATCTTCAGAACTGGTCGTTGTTGGTCTTGGTGCCTCTTGTTGCCTGTGAGGGTGCGTTCGTAGTGTAGAGTCAAAGAGTGTATGTGTTTTGAAATTGAGTTGTGTGTTACACAATTGAGTTGTCTGATACAACGATATTCTCAACACACAACTCAATTTCAAAACACATACACTCTTTGACTCTACACTACGAACGCACCCTCACAGGAAACAAGAGGCACCAAGACCAACAACGACCAGTTCTGAAGATGACCCAAAATAGGTCGAAACATGTTAACAAGGTACGATAAAATTTAACACAAGAAAGTTCTTATACATATTCCGAAAAGAATAATTTTATTACACAGTGTGGATAATTTTTTTTAATATTGTGACATTATTATTTTTAATTATAGGTTGGATTAGGTAACACAGTTCTTCTAAGTACATATTTTATTATATATATTTGTTTCATTTACAAATTTCCTCATTAACATCACGTAGTTAATGATGAGCACACGGAAGGCATATCACACACGTAGGAAGGAATTGAAGGCTTCAAAACCATAGTGGGCCAAGCGCCATTTACTAAAACCGTAGAAAACAAGGTTTAAAATGAAGTTATTACCATAATTCAATGGAAAGATATGGCAAGTAATATAAAGTATACACACTGAAACTAAATTATATGCCAATCTTCATTAAACTATGGTATTCACTTAACTTTAACCTTTGCTTTGTCCGTTTTTAATAAATGGCGCTTGGCCCACTATGGTCCTGAACCCTTCAATTGTTATTTTCAGTGAAACGTTAATAGCCTTCATGCACCTGATAGAAGAAAAAGAGATTTTGAACTTGTGTTATAAACAAAATTGACAGAGGAACAGAGGTTAAGGGTGTTCGAGAATAAGGAGCTAGAGGAAAATATTTGAGGCTAAGAGGGATGAAGTTACAGGAGAACGGAGAAAGTTGCACAACATAGAACTGCACGTATTGTATTCTTCATCTAACATCATTAGGAACATTAAATCCAAACCTTTGAGATACGCAGGGCATGTAACATGTAAATCTAGAAGTGCATATAGAATGTTAGTTGGAAGACCTGAGGGGAAAAGTCCTTTGTGGAGGCCAAGGCGTAGAGGAGAGTATAATATTAAAATAGATTTGAGGGAGGTTGTGATATGATGCTAGGGACTGG
Source organism: Periplaneta americana (assembly GCA_025594305.2). Classification (NCBI taxonomy): domain Eukaryota; kingdom Metazoa; phylum Arthropoda; class Insecta; order Blattodea; family Blattidae; genus Periplaneta; species Periplaneta americana. The sequence continues at coordinate 31,427,043 of JAJSOF020000005.1, read as the reverse complement.
ATTAATCTTGCTCAAGATAGGGACCGATGGCGGGCTTATGTGAGGGCGGCAATGAACCTTCGACTTCCTTAAAAGCCATTTTAAGTAAGTAAATAGGGTATAAACAAAATTAAGAATTATTGTATCATAAAAATATTAGAAAGTGATTCGAAAACCTCCGGAATGCAAAGTATTAACCTTATTGTAACTTTTCACAATAATAATCGTAATCATTGCATATGAATGTAGGCATATACGAAAACAATTATGTGAATTTATATTGCGTACTTAGTAGTCTGAACGCCCTATTCTACAGACATGCAATAAACAATAGGAAGGAAGACTGCCACCCTCAACAGCTAACAAGATTTTACTCCCGTCTCTCGGCCATTAAAATTGCTGATGCAGCATCCTCGAGACTTGAAAACCTTGTCTACTAACCGAGATAAATTACTGCAAAAAACATCGCAGAGAACTTCGATTAATTTAAGGTAAGTTTTGTACTCGTCGAACGTTCAATCAATATATTGTAGTGATTCGATATTAGTGTAACAACACGCATATTGTTCTTAATAACTATTTAGTACTAAATATTTCTTAATTTATTGTGATTTACTTCAAGAAATTCGAATACTACATGAAATTATTAAGTGAAGTGTGTCACTCTCAAGCTTCCATTCATGAGAAGGACGAGAGGAATGAGAGCGAACGTAAGAGAACGAGGAGAAAATTGGAACATCAAAAACTAGGTAGAAGGAAGAGGTCAAGAGGAACAAGCAGAACAAGTCAGGCTAGAAGAAGGGCAAGAGAAACAAAGAGGACACAAGAAAGAAAGAGGACAAGAGAATCAAGCAGTAAAAGAGAGGCAAGGAAGAGGACAAGAGGGACAAATAGCATAGGAACAAGCAGTACAAGGGACAAACAGTACAAGAGGGACAAGCAGTACAAGAAGGACTAGAAGGAGAAAAGTAACAAGTACGAGAGGAACAAGGAGGAGAATAAGAGTTTAAGAGAAACAAGGAGGAAATGAGTCACAAGGAGCTTAAGAGAGTCAATGAATATAACAATAAGAAAAGGACAAGAGGGACTACAAAGACGGAACTGGGAATAGAAACGACAAGAAGAAAAACAGTACAAGAGAGACTAGGATGACAAGAGGAATAAGCATTGAATGAGAGACAAAAATGAGTACAAGATGAACAAAGATGGCATGAGGACAACAAGAAGAAGCAGGAAAATAGGAACTAGGAGGAAGGCAAGAGGAATAAAGAGTATATTATTACGATGTACCGATGTAATTATATTTCCGTGCAGAAATTCTGCGTCATCATATGATGAAGGATGAGTGAAACAGAGAAAAATTCTCTCCGGCAACGGGATATGAACCCGGGTTTTCAGCTCTACGTGCTGACGCTCTATCCGCTAAGCTACACCGGATTCCCATCCCAATGTCGGATTGAATCCACTCGGTTAAAGTTCCACTGCCACTGTCATACATCTATGACGCAGTGTAGAGGGTAGGCCACTAGAGGGAACCCAAGAGGTGGAACGTTAACTGAGAGGATTCAATCCGACATCGGGATGGGAATCCGGTTGGCTTAGTGGATAGAGCGTCAGCATGTAGAGCTGAAAACCCGGGTTCAAATCCCGGTGCCGGAGAGAATTTTTCTCTGTTCCCCTCATCCTTCATCATAGGAATAAAGAGGACAAGATCAAGCAGTATACGGGGAAAAAGGTGTACCATAGAGATAAAGAGATAAGAAATAAGGAGTACAAGAGAGACGAGTACAACAACAAAAAAGATATAAAATGGAGAATAAAAGAGGCACAAGTAGAACAGGAGAACAAGAGGAACAAGTATTCTAAAAGAGAAACAATAAGTAGAACAAGAGGAACAAAGTGTGTAAGAGGAACAAGAGGGACTAAGAGGAGGACAAGTACATAAAGGGTAGGAGGAACAAGCAGTCTGAAAGAGAAACAGTGAGTAGAATAAGAACAAAGAAGACAAGAGGATCAAGAGGTACTAGGAGGAACAAGAGGGATATAAATGGTAGGAGGAACTAGAATAGAACAAGAGGAACAAGGAGTACAAGAGGAAGAAGGAGTATAATAGAAATTAGGATGAAGACCAGAGGAACAGAAGGGACAAGAGGGGCTAGGATGAAGAGAAGAGGAACAATTGAAATAAGAAGCAGCACAAGAGGGACAAAAGTACGATAAGAACAAAGAGGACAAGAACAACGAGGACAAGAGTAACAAGGGTCTAAAAGAGAGACAATGAGTAGAACAAGAGAAACAAAGCGGATAAAAGCAACAAGGACTATGAGAAGGACAAGATGAACATAAAGGGCAAGAGGGACTAGGATGAGGACAAAAGTAACAGAAAGGAGCAAGAGAAACAAGAAGTATCAAAGTATAACTGGGACAGTACAAGAATGACGAGAGTACGAAATTGACAAAGAGGAGAAAAAGATAGACGAAGGGAATAATAGAGAGAACTAGAAAATAAGAATGACTAAGGGAAAGACAAGAAACATAAAGGACAATGAAGACAATGGTGATAAGGAGGAGGATAAAATAGAAAAAAGAAGAAAAAATGAAATGTGTTAAAGAGCAAGGAGGATAAAAGAAAAAGAAGCTAGGAATATAACAAGTTGAAGGAAAGAAAAATAAGACGACCAGGGAAACGATAAGTAAAATAATGAGAACGAAGGAGGAATAAAACAAGATTAAACAGGCAAAGTAAGAAAAGGAAATGGGGAGGAGGAGGAGAAGGAGGAAGGGAACAGGAGAAGAAGGAAGAAGAGTATGTCGAGGATTAAATTGCGTGTTGGGAAATCAGCCAGAGTCTACCACAAAGTCCTTGTTTTTATAAAGATTACTTAACGGAGTCCAATAGCGATCTTTGTAACTACGCAATCAATTCAGGGATAGCCTGTAAGGAATCAATCGCTACAGTGTGTCGACAACACATAACACCTGCAGTTGAAGCACTGCTATTACGATCACTAAAGACGCGTCCATTAATCTAGGAGACTTAGGAAGCTTTCGACTACAGTTACAAATGAGCGGGAGGCGCCCAGAAGCCAGGTTAGTTTGGAACGCGACCTCGAAAGAAGACAAAACGAATCCTTCATTCGGGTGGGTGGTATCCGGCCTTCGAGGCGAGAGGAGTTTGTGAACTCGATTGCAAAGACAAAGGAGAAAGCATAATGAAGAGTCTGTTGTAAGTACGTACGTACAGCGTGCAGATAGAGCGGAATTACAGAAAAGAAAAGACATGTAACAAAAGACAGTCTTGTAACATTAGAGATATATTCACTTCATGTTCAGAATCGCAAAACGAGAACAAACAAATGAGACTGAAGAAAAAAATGTATACGGCAACTTTAAAGTATTGTGTCTTTTAGTAGAGTTTTGTTTGAAGATTTTTTTTTATGGAAGAGAAATAAGAGTAACGTGTAGAATATTGCATTCGATAATGAGAACAAAAGAAAAATGAATAGTGATGCGCATCTCTTTCACTCTTCCTACACGCCCTCTCATCATTTATCAAGCCTTTGAGTTTAACTGCAGAAAACTGATTGTGTATAACGTGAAACTTTTTCACGTCGAAATGTTTAGCTTTAAGATGAGGAGCCGTAGAGAGATGTAAGCCTCCGCATCGCTCTCGTGTTTCTGACATGCTGCTAAGTGAACGTGTTTTCTCGTGATGAATTATTTCTTACTTCTACTAAAATTTCTTCTTCCTCATCGTTGGATTAAGAAATTTATCTTACCATTTCTATCCCACGAACAGTTTTCTCAAATACATAGTCTGTCAATACTTTATTTGAATGAGGGATTGCAGAAACAGCACATGCCACCATTTGTGGCGAAATGAGTTTATTCGAGTTTCATGGACTGTTGCTATAGGGATATCATTCCATGCAGAAACCACATGCAGTGAAACTTGTCTAAAGCGGCCATCTGAAGTTACCTTGTAAAATGGCCGTTTTATCAGGTGGCCGCTTGATTAAGGTTGCGTTTTTTTATCAATCAGCATGAAAATACTGAATTTCACTGACTTTTTAGGACTGTGCGCGTACAACAGTCATGTATATTAATGTCAGCCTGTTCCATTCTTGCAACTAGCCGTTTCAAAACTCGCTTGCGGTACCTCAGTTTAAATGACTGGATAATACCTTGATCAAGGGGCTGGAGGTGTGATGTATTTGGGGGAAGAAACAGCAATTTCACGGATCACATTGCGATTTTGTCGTTTAATCTTGGAATTGAAATCGCATAGCTAATTCTCAAACAATGATGATGTCATCCAAGCTTTATTGTTGGCAGTCCACTTCACCTCCAATAAGCCCACGTCAACATTTTTCAAACATCTCGGTTTCAATGATTTCCCTATCATTAAGAGTGATTCTTTTTCTCCTGCAGCATTAAAACAAAACAGCAGGGTTATTCTGTCTTTTGCCAACTTCCCCCCTTTACACTCTTTTTTCTTAAAACTTAAGTTTTGTTAGGGAGGGCTCTGAAAAAAAACCTGTTTCATCAACAATGTAAATGTCTCTGAATTCATATTCCACAAGAATTGAAGGCAGTCTATTTTTTCCATTCTTCAATAACATTGGTTGCAATGTTAACTCCTTCACCAGACACAGAACGAAATGCAATGTTATGCCGTTTTCTAAAGCACTCTAACCACTATTACTAGCAACAAAATTTCTTACATTGAGTTCTTTGGCAATTTCAAAAGCTTTCTCTTGAATCATAAGCCCACTTATTGGCAATTTCTTCGTCCTCGCACACTTGAACTATTCGTAAACGAAATCATTCACATTACTAAACACAGATTCTCTCTTCCCCCATTATTTTAACATTTCATCTTTATTCTTAATTATACCGTTTATTTGTGTCCTTTCACATTTGAATATTTCTGCAATTTTTCTCGCAGATGTTCCCTTTACACATTCTTCAATCATTTTTCATCTTACCTCTAAACTTAACACCACTATAAATTTATTGTTAGACATGATTTCTCTCTCAAACTAACTTCACAATTCCTCTGAATCAAGTGAATGAAAAGAAGAAAAATTCGTAAAAGCTGGTTCATATAGCCTAGAGAAAGTTAGAAAGAGGAGAAAAAAATCGAATGGTTAACTACATAGAACATACTGTGACATTTTCGATAGAAAAAGTCCGTGTTTCAATCCTTAAAAAACGAAAAAGAATTTATAGCTGTGCAGGGTCGGAGTGGAAAGTGACAAAAGAGTCATAAAACAGTAACCAACTAATCCCAACATATGGAGGGTGTACTGTTGTACACTTAGCTATTGCTTCCTGTCCTCTAACCGTCCAAAACATAGGTCAGACAGTGACCGTTATAGTCAGGTTTCAATCCAAATAGACCCCGGCCGCTGGCCGGCGCATGAGGTGGCCGCTAAATAAAGAGAGAATTTGTATTGATCTTATGGAAAATCCAATTGGTTCCAGAGAAAATTGGCCTTTTGGCCAGGTGGCCGTTTAAATGAAGTGACCGCAAAAGCAGGTTTCACTGTATATGTCAATATAGCCATCTCATATGAGTTAGTACTGCTTATGATTAGGTTTTCTCCGGCGCGGTTGTTTGCACGCTTTCAATCGGAGACCTCCGGATTACCTCCGATTGATGCCGCGCAGGTTGTATATGTGCTGTGGCGCGGACATACACTTTCCGCTGAGCATTCCTTTAATCGGATCAGGTAGTGATTCGAGTCCGCTGACGTCCGCGTATCTTTTAAAATAAGTTCTAATTTTTTGTTGTTTAATCTCTCTTTTATGTTAATCTCTCTCTCTTTCTTCGGCTCTTTTTTTTTCTTGTTTTTCTTGAAGTGCTACGTTAGCTGACAGATTTTTTTCTAGTTTTAAAATTCATAGTGTATGTGGAAAGGCGTATTAGTTTTAGGTCATTGATCAAATTAATAACATTCAATCTAACTGCAAAACTAACGCAGAAGTAAAGATTTTCAGTAGCTAATGTAAACATTTATACTATAGTTCTCCTAAAAACTCTCGTTTAATCGCAAACAGTGTTTGTGAATTATTATTCTAACGTAAAATATACTGAGGGAGCTTCAGAATGGAACAAAAGAAACCTGGGCTTTCAATGGGTTAAAATTTACTGTTCAACATAATTTATTCAGATTCTTGACGGGACAGGATTGTGATTATTGTGTTAAAGAGTGTCAGTATTTTAACTGCCTCTTCTAAAACGCGCCATTCTTTCTCTGTAATAAAATATAAGCGTATATCAACTTAAGAATAATTGTAATCATATTATTGCCACATGTTTCTTTAGTTTCATTCAGAAACTCAATATTTTAATCCAAACAGTAAAATATAACTCAAGTTGTCTAAACAGCAAAATATAACTCAAGTCGTCTTTTAAATATTTCATACGTTTTTTATTGTCTCGAAAGTTACGTTTTAGAGAAATTTCAAGACTTTTTCCTATACTGTGGGCCTTTGCGAACAATAGCACTAAAACAATTTTAAAAAATCGTATAAAATGTTTTGCATAATTGTTTTCAAGTTCGCGTTTGTGCGATCGCTTCAAGTGGTCTAACACATTCGAAGCTCCACAACCCTTAGAGTAAATTCGCCCATAAAGTTTACATTGTGCAACTTTATTATTACATTAAACTAAATTAAAGAATTTCCATGCGACGGGATATCCGATTTGGTACCATTTTATTCCACTCACAACTACAGTCAGTCCGTACGCGCCGGTCGTCTTTGATCTAACTATCGCTTCGCTCCGAACCACCGCATCCCTCCGTATGTCCCCTGTTCCACCTACGGTAGTATCGGAGATCACCGGTGGAGAGCTTTATTCGTAATCTCCTATTCCTCCGCGGTAGTAGTCACTCCGATGAGCAGCACTGATATGAGTGCTATTGAACCAACGACAGAGGTCTTACTTCACGTTTTTCTTGAATTTGGGCGGGAGTAGAACGTTTTGGACGGCCCAACTTCAAGATAGGCGTGGAATGAGACTTCTACCATTGGCTCAAGAGCAATTATCTCTCTCTCTCTTTACCGGCAATGATTACGTCGTCTGTCAGACATTATGGAACGAAGTATAGTAACATAGTAATCCGACTTCAGACTTCTTCCTCTGACACATATCGTCAAGTGAGATTTACTGCCTAATAATAGACGCACAACCTTAGACACAAAAAAATGACCGATATCCTGTAGCGTGAATTTGGTTGTCAACTTCGAGCATCGTATGATACACACGACTAGGGAAAGGCTGTTTATTTTGCACCTAATTTACTCCTTGAATATATTTTCGTTATACATTATTCATAACAGTTGATCTATAAACAGACAGAAAAAAACAAGAAACAAAACAAAGGAAAACCAGAGCGGAGTCGTGCATAAAAAATTCATTTGCGTGTAAACCTAAGGACTCCCGAAATCAACCGAAGACTGCCGAAGGGGACTTAGCGTATGGCAGCCGGTCATTTTTTCTTTGTCTAAGACTGTACATATTAGCCAGAAGCTCAATCATTATACAAGAACATCATTTTATTTTTACTCCAATTTTTATTGTACCTGAGTGTTTGAATGCACTGCACTCCCACCCCTTCTACTAATGAAAATTCAACTGTCCTCCACACAGAACCAAGGCCGCATATAGTAAACAGTACGGAATTAGTGAGTATAGTACGTTCCAGAAATATGTTCGCGTTTTCCAGTGATGAAAGAGCTTTCAATATTGAATCATATTTTCGCACAGGTACTATCATCCGTTTGCCTACGTCGCATTCCGATTTTCCCCACCTGCTTCTGCCCGCTCCACTGTAAAGGCTAGTGGCTGGGCTGTCTTAGCTCTTTTCTGAAAACATTAATTTCCGTTAGGAATTGGACGTCTACGTAATATTATACAACTGTTTAAAATAACTTAAATAAAAAGCCTCGTTAAGTAATTAACTGTCACGTGATTTCCTCCCTTTCTACGATCCTATGACATAATCATTTGGACGGACAGTAGATAGCATGTCTGAGTAATTTTATCTGTGCGGGTCGGGCAGAAGTAAAGATTGAATTTACAGTACGTAAGGTACTCTTTTATAGAGTAGGTACAGAATTATTTCAACATGAGTTACTAGTTCGAAGGACGAAACTGCTAATTGGAACTAGGTACAATAGTCTATAGTGCGGTAATATGCACAAAAGAACTGAAGCCTGTATCGAAATGAACGGCCACCATTTTCTAAATCTATTTTAATATCCATATTATGATTATTTTTTTTTCAATTTAACTACATTCTCTAATTGTACGCTAATATGCTGTAGACAGTATAATTTACACTGCATAATGAATACGTTCGCATGGATAACTCAGTTTCTGGGTAAAAACACTTATTGTTAATACTGTACTGTATTTTGATTAAACAAAGACCTAATGAAAATTATCAAACTCAATATCGCGATATTTTCTAGTTTACGTAAATGCATGAACTAGTTTTCTTCCCCCCTATACCTAGTAAATTGATTTGTTTGTATTTTACGCCAGTATTATCGAACTCTAGTCATGGAAGGGGCTAGCAAACGGTGTTTTCGGTTCTCAACCGTTACTCCAAAGGTATAGTCAGGTTGATATTAAAAATGTTAGTAAACATAAACTGATGTCCCTGTACAATGTAAATATCAGTACATCCATCACGAAATCTCAAAGGCGTTTTCTATGTCGTGGTCACTATATACACTCGAGAATATTGTAACATCATTCCTTTGTTTTGTAACAAAGAGTGAGCATTTGTTTTTCTTTTCCAGCAGTGGGAATAAACACACTTATCATTTTTTGTGACTTGTCTACTAGAATAAACACAACACGAGTTAGTTTTGCATATATATTCCTGTTTCTTTTACACGTTTATGTTTTTGCCACTTTACATGATACAATGTAACTTCCTTCTTTGAGATAATAACATCAATTCCAGCGTTTCTTTTGTAATGCCCTGTTCAGCATGTCATATTCGCTTTAGTTTCCCCCACGCGCTCTTTTATACAATGTGCTGAATATTTTTTTTGCGTTAGTTTCATCTCATGATAAACCGGAGGGCTGAATAGCGCAAAATATTGGTTTATTGGTAAACTCCGTACTAACGTTCTGTAGAATTTCGCGGAGGCGTGAATCGTATCAGATGAACATTATAGGAAAATAAATAAACTTACAAACGAGATGATACACGTAAATGTCAAAAGAAGCGATACCATTTTGTTTAACTTTCACATTTTCTTCCGGTTCATATAATCTCTCTTACAGTACTTTGTAAACTTTTACGTACTTTGCGAAATAATATATCGGAGTTTAAAAATCTTGTTCACCAAAACAATATTGGTTGCTTAGAAAGTTAACATCGGAAATAAAAACTGATATATCATTATAAAAAAGTCACCATGAAACCTAGTTTCATTTCAGAGTGCTTCAGAATTGGATAATAATAAGAATTCTTTATTTATAATGACAGAGTTAAGGCCATAGGGCCTTCTCTTACACTCTACCAGGTCACAAAGGATAGAAGCAGTTAAAATTTAACAAAGGTAAAGAACAGAATACTAACATATTACAAAAAAAATAATAATAGCATAATAAAATCGACACTAAACAACATGAAAATAATACCATAATAGAAAAAAATGAAAGTAAAATACATTGGAATATAGTAAAAGCAACTCATTTAGTACAAATAGTTAATATGAAGAACGTAAGGAAGAATATAACAAAATGGAATGTAATAAAATAATAAAAAAAGAAAAGAAAAACGAAAATTAAATAAAATTCACAATAAAAGGGCTATGATAATAAATTCATCGACTGATAAAGAGAACAAAAAGGAGAAAGGAAGGAAAGAAATATATAGCCTATATTTTTATAAAACTATTGCAGAGAAAAAGGTTTATAACTGACAGGAATCTGAATTGAAAAAGTGCAATTTTAATTTATTTTTGAAACTAGACAATATCCGACCGTTTCTTACATGTTGTGGTAGAGAGTTCCAGAGATGAGCTGCAGAGACGGTGAAAGATGAAGAGTAGAAGGATGTTCTGTGTTTAGGAATGGAGAGTGTGATATGGTGTTGTGAGCGAGTATCTATTTCGCGATATGAGGACAAATGTTGAAAACGAGAAGCTAAGTAGCTAGGGTTAGAGGTTTGAAGAATATTGAAGAGTAAAGTGAGAGAGTGAATAGTTCTTCACTCTTTGAGACGCGCCCAGGAGAGCATATTTAGTGAAGGTGTGATACGGTCAGATCTACGGACGTTGCAAATAAATCGAACACATGCATAATGAACACGCTGTAGTCTGTCTGTCAGTCTCATGTTAAGGTCAGTGTAGAGTGTGTCGCAGTAATCAAAATGAGGCATCAAGAGGGAGTGCACTAAATTCTTCTTGAGAAGCAACGGAAGGAAATTTCGAATTCTTTTTAGTGTGTGAATTTTCATAAAAATTATTTTACATGTGTATGTGATTTGAGTATTCCAACTTAAGTTTTTGTCCATATAAATTCCTAGATTTTTTACTCTATCACTGTAAGGGATAATAGTTTCATTCATTTTAATAGGAGATAAGTCACCTGTGTTTAATTTACTTAAAAGTCGTTGATGTCCCATTATAATTGCGTGTGATTTCTCAGAGTTCAATTTCAGTCCAAACTTTTTCGTCCATGAAATAATTAATTTTCGGTAAGTGTTTACTTTATTTATTGCGTAATTTCGTGCCGATATAGATGCAGAGATACTTAACAGTAGAAAGATAACAAGTGCCAAGTTAGAAAAAGTAATATTTCACTAGAATGGTGTAAATTGCTAAGAGGCATTACATATCAACACGACAAGGTCCACAGAAGATTGTAGAGTGTTATTAAGACCACCAAAAGATGGCAGTGGTGCTTAATTACCAGGGCTCTCTCATAAGAAAGTTGTTTATTTGTCGTGTTAATAGTGAAGTTCTGGTAAAAGATATTATTGATTATACAGGGTGATTCACGAGGATTTACCGTCCCTTACGGAGCTTATTTCCGAAGACATTCTGAGCACAAAATGTCATATAAAAATTTGTCCTAATCTCAATACTTTCAAAGTTACACTAATTTGAAGTTGTTAGTAAAATGTCTTTTTTATTTAGTTTTAAGGTTAAAAAAATATTACAAATAGAGACTGAACTATTCAGAAGTGTCATTTCTGTAATTGGCTAGTGTTCTGAAGCTAAAAATATGAAGACATTATTACAAAAACAACCCTTGTCAAAATTACTATTTTTCAGAAAAAAATAAAGTAAACATAAATATACCAACACATGTCAGCTGATTGCGTACAACTGGTGTTTATCCTTGTGGCTATTGCACCTGACATGTGTCATTTTTTGTGTCTATAAACATTTGAAATAGTAGCAAATGTGTCCTTAACTCAATTTCATTAAAAATGACTAGGGCCGTTTTTGTAATAATGTCTTCATATGTAAACAAGAGTGTAAACAATGAATAAAAAAGAGAAACAAATGTACTGTTTTACTTTTCCAATCTCTTCCATGGCAACTAGAAAAATGGATTATCAAACGTAGCCTAAATTTATAAACACGCAAATGAACGTAGCTGATGAAAATATATTCTGCAAAATATTCGGTCGCAACTGAGGAGTGTTATCCTAAAATGCGTTAAGGATATTTTTATGAAAGGACCTAGGCTAGTTCTTTATCATCGATCTATGGACTGAACGAGTTTTCAAATGAGATGTACAATAACACAAACTTTTAGTTAAGGACTGACATTGTTCTGAAAGAGAGGAAGGTTAAAATATGATAGAGGTCTCAAAATTAATCATAATATATGTATAAATCGTAAAAATGGTCATCTGGACTGAGGGAGTTTTCGGATCACACTCCAAACTGTGAAACAAAAGTAGAAATGGTAAAGTAATTATGTATCAGAATTGTAATTAAAACAAAATAAATAGACCAAGTAACAAATAAGAAAGACGAAAAAAAAGAGATTGTTGGTTTTCAACAGAAAACAAGAATGGCTCAAAATATAGCCCTATTCAAGCTTAATTAAATCATTCTGGAAAGAAATGCAGAATTATACAGCTTTTAATAGGGAAATACTAAACATATAAAAAAAACTTGAGGGGACATTTTACAATAGGCCTACTATAGCGGGAGTTAATCCCATGTTTGAAAGATTCGCTAATAACATATTTCGTATTTAACCCTCCAGTAGTCGCGCGCTCAAATTCAACGTCAATGGTCGCGTGGGCCACAGTTGTGATCCATATTCTAAGTTATTTTTTACATATTGTGACGCCCACGTGAGATTCGAACTCACGACCAGCGTCCCGCAAGAGAGCAGATCGCGCGTGAGCCGACACGGGCTCCACGGAGCACTGAGTGACGGCGCGCGGCGGAGAGAAGAGAGGGGAAAGGGCCTACGCGGCGAGGAAGTTTGCGCGCTCATCTGGTGCTGGCAGAGAGGAGAAGGATCTGGATTGTTCTCTGGAGTGCTATCTCTGGACACGCGTGGAACTTTCCAGGCTACGTCGCTGTGATTATAAAAGAAGAAACGCGAGCGAACTTGAGCAGTTTTCAGTTTATTCAGCCATTCAGTGAGTAAGCCAGTGAACAGAGCAAGCCAGCCAGTCTTGTGTACCGGAGTTCGACTTGAGTGTGCGTCCGCAACTGTGTCAGCATCCGAAGGCCTGAGTTCGAGTGCAGTGGACCGCAGTTGGAGGGACCTGAGTTCGAGTGCAGTAGACCGCAGTTGGAGGGATCTGAGTTCGAGTACAGTGAACTGTCTCTGAAGGTCTGTGGTTCGAGATACTGTGAACTCGAGTGACTGAGCTAGAAGAACTGTGAACTGAGAACTGACAGTTCTGATTTGTAAATAGTGCTGTGTAAATATTAGTTAAGATTAACAGTTCATTGTTGTTCGTAATCGTCCAAGTAAATTGTCATTGTCGTTTGTGGAGTGCAATAACGAATACTGTGTTACTGTGTGGAGAGCAAATCCCATTGTTGACGAGAGCGTTTAAGGTGAATTGTAGAAAGGAATTATTGTTGAGATAATAAAATTACATAGTTGTCTAGTTTAAAAAGTTACAATATAATATTATTTATGCCATCCTTGCATTATAAAAAGGTTGTTACTACATCCAATATCGTGCGTAATCGGCTTATTATGGCACGTGTACCAATAAAAGCAATGACGTAATACCGGAACGCATGCTATCTTCTCTACCGCTTCTACGTCGACGTAACAAGAAATGAAATGCAGGACAGAAGGTAAAGTATCCTTTACTCCCAATCTTTAACAATTTTGTATTGCTTTTGTAATATCACATAAAACAGTTCTGTGGTTCAGAGAAACTATATTAACAAAATACAGAAACATTTATAACATAACCTACAAGGTCAACCATTTCTCTTTATTCGGTGTCAAGGCCAGGCGCAACTAATCCATACGAACATATGAAGATTTGTCAGTTATGGATCCCGAATTTATTTCATAATTTATTTCCTAGAATTTATAATGCCAAGATGCCATAAAGTGTTGTATCCAACTTGTGGATAATCTTATTATGACACTAATGAAAATTGTCAGACATTCACTCATGTCATAATCGTCAAGATTATCCACCTGTAGCATAAATAACTTTTTTTTTTTTACTCTTTCTGGTTAATTTTTAATAATTACATATTAACAGAGTCAAATTATATTAATTATTTCGAAATTAACAAAACAATTGTTTGTCGAATTACATATTATAATAAATGGAGTAAAAACATAAATTCAGAAACTTAGAACATCTGTGCGGAGCACAGTGGTGATCCAAGAGCGCACCAACTTACTGTCTTCCTCCGACGAGTTTAGCGCTGGGACCTGAGTTATTCTTGCCATCGGTGCGGGGGGTTACAGGTAGATTCTTTTGTTGCTACAGCCAAGCCAAGCCGAGCGGAGTGGGAAGTATTAATCGTCCAAAAATATGCAGTCTTCAGTTTGTAGTAGTGTGTGAATATTTCATATACATATTGTTTACCTTGGCCTATATGGTTTTGTTATTAATATATTAAATATATTGTTGCAATTTTTGCTCGTACATCTCCCTCATGTTAGCTATGTTAATGTTATATTAATTACTCATGTTAAATATTTCACCGTTACAAGTCATTTTTAAGGAAACATGCTGTGGAAAATTTTTGGCTTTATTCTGTTGGAATTTTAGAATATGTGTAATTAGTATCTTGAAAAACAGATTCCTATAATGTCATGCGAAAATCATTTGTTAGTGATATCTTAAAATACAAATCAAGTAGTTTTACTTCTCAAGTGAGTTCAGCAGTATTTAAATTGATTACTTTACAAATTTAATTCAATTCTACTAATCACTAAATTTTATAGTATGATTCTTTTTTTCATTTATTATTGTAGTTTTATTATGATTTTTCTTTTTATTTATTTTATTGTATTTGTATTTCTGGTGGTGTGATGGCCTTAACTTCACCCGAATAAATAAATAAATTAATTAATTAATTAAATAAATAAATAAATAAATTTTCTACAATACTTTTATCTCTATCTCGCCAAAAATACGTTAGAAAACTAATAGGCATAATGCTCTCGTAAATTGGGCGAATGTTTTCAGTATGATTGTACTTCCTTCCAGACTGCCGCTGTCACTGTTCCTCCCACTCCAGTACCGCGCTAGACTAGTCGGAACCGCATTCTTCTCAGCACTAAACTCTTCAGAGGATGACATTACGAGCCAAACACTAACTTAACACTTGTCAATTGCAACGAACAGCCTTGAGAGAGACAACTATACAAACGAGGTACCCAGATGACATAAGATAAGTGCTGAGAGTAGACAACTATACAAACGAAAGGTACCCAGATGACATAAGATAAGTGCTGCCATCTCGGATTACTAATCATAAATGAAGTACTGGAACACTATTGTGATCCAAGCGACCACTGAAGGGTTAAGGATTAGAAATAGATTTCAGGATGAAACACTTGATTTTTTTTCTAAACGCTTATATACATTTTGATTTGATGTCCAAAGCTTATCATAATGTTTTAATAGTAGTTCTATTTTCGCATTACCTCCAGTAATTTGTGTCAGAAAGTACGTGCAATTTACATAGCACTGCTAATTTTTCTTTGGTTTGATTGGTTGCTGTAGAATTAAAACATTTAGAAGCTGAAGTCACTTCGCCATTGTGAAAACTTTCAAGACTGCCATCATTCATAGCGGAGCTGCAGAGTAATTAGGGTGGTGTCGTTCTTCGCTCACAGACTCTTGGTCGTCGGCTACAACCTCTGCGCGCCGCGCCATGCCCTGAGTCGCCAGCCTTCCTGTCCGTTGCAATCTCGCGAGAACAAAGGGGAGCAGCCAGCACGGCAAAAAATTTAATTTGTTTTTCTAAATTACACCGAAGAATTATAAAGCGCAATAATGAGTGTAACGTGTCGGCCGGCCTATGTGACGTCTGTCTGCACGACATTCTGTCCCTCCCTGCATGTTTAATAGCTTTGCTGTAATTAAATGACTTTTACCCTCTGCGGCATAAATTGCTTCGCAATTATCTGCCATTCAGCTTGGCATAATCGCATGGATTTCAGATCCTTGGAGCTAACCCTTCATGACGTATATATTATTTTAATGTACCGAAGTACATATGCTATTTCCATGCAGATGTTCTGCGTCATCATACGATGAAAGAGTAATGGAACGGAGAAAAATTCTCTCCGGCGCCGGGATTTGAACCCGGGCTTTCAGCTCTACGTGCTCATGCTTTATCCACTAAGCCACACAGGATTCCACCCCGGCGCCGGACAGAATCGTCTCAGTTTTAAGACCAACTCTTGCCATTCCAACTCTTGGACGGAATAAGCGCCGTCTTAAATCACGAAGTGATTTACGCATATCATATATATTATTTTAATGTACAAGTACATATGTTCCCTCTAGTGGCCGCCCTCTGCACTACGTCATAGATATCTATGAACCTAGGACCGAAGTCCACACATGTGCTGAGGTGCACTCGTAATGAGTGACTAGTTGGCCGGGATCCGACGGAATAAGCGCCGTCTTAAATCACGAAGTGATTTACGCATATCATATATATTATTTTAATGTACCGAAGTACATATGATATTTCCATGCAGATATTCTACGAGTGGAACCCAAGAGTTGGAACTTAAAACTGAGACGATTCTGTCCGGCGCCGGGGTGGGTATCCGGTGTGGCTTAGTGGATAAAGCATCAGCACGTAGAGCTGAAAACCCGGGTTCAAATCCCGGCGCCGAAGAGAATTTTTCTCCGTTCCATTACTCTTTCATCCTTCATGACATATTTAACACAGAGTATTGGCAGAATCTCTCATTGAGTACCAGTAACGAGTGCGTTTAAAATGAACTACGCGGGCAGATAAACAAGATAATTATCATATCATATTAAATTAGATGTAGTCACAAAGGAATCTAAATGTTTAGGAAAATTAAAGACGAGTTATTAAATGTCAAAAAACTGCAGGTGATTATGAAATGGGAGAATTTTTATAGACAATTATTTGCGGATGTGACCCGAAGGTTCATTGCCGCCCTCACATAAGCCCGCCATAGGTCCCTATCCTGAGCAAGATCAATCCAGTCTCTATCATCACATCCCATCTCCCTCAAATCCATTTTAATATTATCCTCTCATCTACGTCTCGGCCTCCCCAAAGGTCTTTTTCCCTCCGACCTCCCAATTAACATATATGTATTTCTGGATTCTCCCATAAGTGCTATATGTCCTGTCTATCTCAAAGGTCTTAATTTAATGTTCCTAATTATGTAAGGTGAAGAATACAATGCGTACAGTTCTGCGTCGTGTAACTTTATATTACATTTTAATAAAACATCAGTTTATGAGAACACTTTAATATAAAATTACCAATTGTATGAAAATCGAGCACCTTTGATATGTAAAATCTTGTTTCGTGGCTCATCTTAAAGTTTATGGGTGCTATTCATAGGCATTTCGCTAGCCCGCGCTACGAGCGTGCTAAACTAGCCCCGGCTATCGACTGATTGCTTGTACAGGATTCATATCATATCATATATCATATCATATACGAGGGGGGTCCAGGAAATAACGACCGTTTTGTTGTAATAATTAAAAAAAATATATATTTATTTGAAAAAACAAAGTCTGTTACATAACTGAAGCTTCCTTTACTTCTCTACATAATCACCACCTACATTTAAACATTTGCTTTAGAATTCCCGTGTTATACTCCTTTGCCGCCAGTTCATTAAGCCAGGTGTTCACTGTCCTCTTCAACTCTTCATCACTTCCAAAACGCGTACCACCCAGAAAGTCTTTCAGCTTAGTGAAAAGGTGAAAATCGCTAGGAGCAAGGTCTGGACTATAGGGCGGATGATCAGAGATTTCCCAACCGAATTGATCCAGCAATTCTCGAGTTAAAGCAGCAGTGTGCGGGCGGGCGGGCGTTGTCGTGAAGAAGCACAACTCCTCTCGAAAGCATTCCTCGCCTCTTGTTTTGGATGGCTAGCCGTAGTTTTCGTAAAGTCTCACAATAACGATTTGCATTGATCGTAGTGCCTTCTGGCATGAAATACAGCAAAAGAACACCTTTGCGATCCCAAAAGACAGTAGCCATGACTTTTTGTGTTGAGAGAGTCTGTTTGAATTTTCTCGGTTTTCTGGTTATGAGGGATGATGCCACTGACGTGATTGGCGCTTGGTTTCTGGGGTGTTGTGAGACACCCAGGTCTCATCACCAGTCACAATTTGATCAAGAAAGGCGTCTCCATCTGTGTGATATCGCATCAAGAATGTCAATGCTGAGGCCATTCTCTGAGTTTTGTGTTGGTCACTCAGTTGCCGTGGAACCCATCGTGCACAGATTTTGTGGTAGCCAAGATGTTGCGACACAATTTCACCAAGCAAAGAACGAGAAATGTCAGGAAAGGCAATATGCAATTCGTCGAGTGATGTGCGCCTGTCTTGCAAGATTCTGTCGTTCACTTTAGTCTTCAGGTCTTCTGTGATGAATGATGGGCGTCCGGGTCGAGTTTCATCGTGGACATTTGTTCGCCCATTGTTGAACATTTCGCACCATTTTCTCACATTTCTTTCATTCATTACAGTATCACCATACACTTCTTTCAATTTCCGGTAAATTTCTGCAGGTTTCAAATGTCGGGCATTCAAAAATCGAATCACACTCCTCACCTCACAGTCGGCGGGATTATCAATCACGTCGTTCATTTTGAAGTAACACAAAATGCACAATGGCGACTTGTTGCAACCAGTACTCACAGCATTATGAGAACACATGTTAAGGAAGCCAGTTGACTTTCAAACAAGGAAGGGGAGTCAGCTGCGCGGCGGGTATGCGCGAACGGTCGTTATTTCCTGGATCCCCCTCGTATATCACATCATATATCATATCATATCATATCATATCATTTATGATGTATCATATCATATAATATATCATATCATATCGTATGATATCATATTTCATATCATATATCATATACCATATCATATACCATATATATCATATCATATCATATATCATATCATATCGTATGATATCATATTTCATATCATATATCATATACCATATCATATACCATATATATCATATATATCATATCATATTGTATATCATATCATATCATATCATATCATATCATATCATATCATATCATATCATATCATATCATATCATATCATATCATATCATATCATATCATATATCATACGAGCAAGCTGAGGTGACATCACAAGGCATCGAGTAGATTATCACTGCATAAGACTTTCAGAACGCGAAAAACGGTAACTTACTGTTTCTCTTTCAGAAACCGACAATTAAATATGAATAAA
This sequence comes from Periplaneta americana, assembly GCA_025594305.2. Taxonomy (NCBI): domain Eukaryota; kingdom Metazoa; phylum Arthropoda; class Insecta; order Blattodea; family Blattidae; genus Periplaneta; species Periplaneta americana. The sequence goes on along the minus strand of JAJSOF020000005.1, from coordinate 31,408,123 downwards.
AGAAACGGCGTGTAAATATATACTGTGGGAAGAAAAGAGAATAACACTAGAATACCACTAATAAACGAAGTGAGAAAGAAATGCAGTGAAAAGTAAAACTTCCTTGCTGGCCATTTGTGTGATCAAGAGAATTTTCCACAAATACCCATAACTGTCAACGACTCACGCGTTCTGCAGTATGTAAGGGGTGGGATTCCATTCTCGCACTTTGCTCGAGGCTACACATATTCAAATTTGACTTCGTGGTTACGACATCATTGTCGCATACCGTCTTTTGTTCTCACCACGTGACTACAATGACGACTGCCTCCTGGTGTGAGTGTTTGGAACTACTGTTAAGTTGTTTGTACGCACTCAAGTGTTAAGCACGTTGACGCAGTGCGGTGTCGGGTCCATTCTCTACAACAATTATTATTAATGCAGCCGAGAGTTTCGGGGAAGAAGCAGAATGAGCCGGCGTTTTGCTACAACAAACACGGCCATTTAAGTTACGGGTAATTAAATACATCACCTCAAGATATAGCTGCCGCTTTATTACGAGGACCAGCATAAAGACAGGATTGGTGGGACAGTGCCGCACACAGTTTGGACAGACCTAACGAATCCGCAAGGTTTTTCATATTTTTGTTGATACTGCTTGTGTTTAATCTGTTTAGCTGTGGTGGAAACCTTTTGTGGAGGCAGAATTTCAAGCGTTTCCTAACGATGGACCTCGTTAGTATGATGTAAGAGAGAGAGTTGTATACTAAATACGAAATTCTGAGTTTTAACCCCGCATTATAAAGTACATCGTTAAGAATATAACCGCTATCCAGTTCCCAAATAAAGAGAATAAGCTTTAATTTTATTGTTCTCATTTGACACTAATGGAATTGTAAGTATAGGAAAATCACAGAGAATCGTAAGCAAGACGTCTGTAATTGTGTCCTCTCTAGATTGCAACTTACATTCATAATTATTTTTAATCAAGTCCTGCATAAGGAATAATTGACTAAAATCAAATACAGTGAAGCCTGGGTTGTGCGATCCTAACAGGACCGAAAGGCTATTCCATATGAAATCGATAAGTAAAAAACCTCGCATTTTTTAATACTCTAATTTTTTCCCTACTTATACAAGGTGCTGAGGGGAGTGCATTTTCAAAAATATACTATCGAAAGTCAAACGGTTTTCGTATTATTAAGGGACAAATTTAGCGTATTTTATAAAAACAAGCCTCTTTCAGCGCTCAGAACTCTGGAACCATTTTCTGCAGAACATTGAACGAGAGCTTATTTTGAAGCTGACATTTGGTAGGTTATGATAAGAAGTAATCCTTATTTTTATTGTACACAGAGAGACAGATAATCTGATTTTACTTCTTTTTAGGCTTTTTGATCATTTGTAAAAATGTAAAACAAAATATTGAGAAAAAACCTTGCATTATTAAGAGGGATTCGGATTGTTTGCTTAGTGGTACGGCAATAAGTTTCGAGGGTATTAAATAGATTATTTTCACACGCCTAGACTTTAACGGCGCAGTACCGCACGCACTGGCCGAGAGCTGAAGATAAGCGAGCGTTGGGCGTCATTTTACTCCTGTGTTTATGAAAACCTGTGATAAAGCTAGCATAGCCATGACTGCTAGACGACACATCACGTGTTTGTCTCCTGGCCTTGTTTGTCTCAGCTAAGCTCCCGTCTCACAGTCAGTGGTTAGTTCACGCGCGTACTATTTATTTTCTTTATTTGATATTTTCAATACTTTCTTATCAACATACCATCAGTAAAAAATATGTGTTTATTTGTACTTTCAATGCGGAATCTAACTATATACTCGTATTTTTTAAATATTTTTTCCTAGCCAAAGGCGTCTTAATGAGAAAAATTCTAAATTTCTCCATTTCCATAAAAGTAAAAAAATCTGTTTATATGTCAATATAAACTTTAACTTCTCAGCATCAAAATAAACCATGATTTTGATCATTGGGTGAAAGGGTTTCGGAGCTACAACAGTTTAAAGTTGTTGATTTTATGAAAATACGATAAATTTAAATATTTTTATGCTCGACCATGCCGAAATGTAGTAATTATACACCTGGTAGCAGACCTTTAATGCATGTCATTAAATTACACCTACTCATTAAAGTACAGGTCTTCAGCCAATCACAAGTCAGCTTTGTACCGTTATATCGATTATTCTCGGATATGCAATCGACAGACAATTAGCGAAAAGTCACACAGGCTGGAAATCCAATACTGTCGCAGAAGGTTATGTTCTGTTACTATAATAATTAGCGTTAATTGTAAATAATATTCAAATAAATTCAATTTGTCATCTCGTTTTTCAATTCTAAATCAATTTCCAGGTTATATCAGACTAATGTTCATTCTTATTCTGTGCCAAGGTCAATGACATTCGGCCTCGGAAAAATCAATACTTTCGCGTCCGCGCACATCTCACAATTCAGGTCAGTTCGCACATAACCATAAGAAGACCTAATTTTCAATACTTTCAAGTTAGAAATATGGTCGAGCATAAAAAAAGTCGTATGAAACTTGCCTATAATGGTAATTAAAACGCTCGTATGAAAATTATGAAACTCGCCTGCGCTGGTTTCATAAACAATCATATTTGCGTCTTAATGAAAACCATTATAGGCTCGTTGCATAATGTATTATTATGCTCGACCATGCCGAAATGTAGTAATTATACACCTGGTAGCAGACCTTTAATGGACCTCATTAAAATACACCTCTTCATTAAAATTCAGGTGTTCCACCAATCATAAATCACCATTGTAGCAATATGAAAGCGCAAGTATCGATTATTCTCGGATATGCAATCGAAAGACAACTAGCGAAACGTCACGGAGGCTGGAAATCCAATACTGTCGCAGAAGGTTATGTTCTGTTACTATAATAATTAGTGTTAATTGTAAATAATATTCAAATAAATTCAATTTGTCATCTCGTTTTTCAATGTCTAAATCAATTTCCAGGTTATATCAAGATTAATGTTTATTTTACTCTCTAGATTATATCAAGGTCAATGACATCTGTTTCTCGGAAAAAATCAATACTTTCGCGTCTGCGCACATCTCACAATTTATGAGATATTGTATAGGGTCAGTTCCGCTCCCCCGTCAGATAAGAATAACATGAATACTTATGAATAATTTCAAGTTAGAAATATGGTCGAGCATAAAAAGTCGTATGAAACTTGCCTATAATGGTAATTAAGACGCTCGTATGAAAATTATGAAACTCGCTTGCGCTCGTTTCATAAACATACTCGCGTCTTAATTACTACCATTATAGGCGCGTTGCATAATATACTATTAATTAAGACCTGCGTTATGAATAATTGACTAAAATCAAATACAGTGAAGCCTGGGTTATGCGACCCGAACAGGATCGTAAGTGATACGAATAGCGGATATTAATGGATAATCAAGAACTTCGTTCGAAATTAGCTTGTATTTTAGAAAGTTAAATAATGTAATTACTATAATTCACTGGCAATTACTGATTTCATTGCAACTCACTGCGATTGTGTATACACATGCTGCATGTGGAAATATTTATTTAATGTTTGAATGTATCTTTACTAATCCAAGAATTTTATAATAATAATAATAATCCGTGGCGCTACAGCCCGTGAAGGGCCTAGACCGACCAGCCGGCTGCTGGTCTCACGGCCACATGCCGAAGCAGAGGTGGACGATCATCCAACCAGAATGGAGGTATCGTGTGGTTAGCACGATGATCCCCCAGCCGTTATAGCTGGTATTCGCAACCGGATTTCGCTACCTATCGTAGCTCCCCAAGTGCATCACGATGCTCGGTGGGCACCGGTCCCATACACTGGCCGAAATTTCATGAGAAAATTTCTTCCCCCATAAGGACTCGAACCAGTGCGCATTCCGTAACGCGAGTCCTAGGCGGGATGCCTTAGACCGCGACGCCACGGCGCGGGACCCAAGAATTTTATACCAAGAATAAATACGTTTTACACAATCCAAGAAATTTCATATTACTATCACTTTTTGTGTTGAAACAACAATACTTTTTTGTTTTGTTCACGAGCCATATTTAGTGTATTCTTTTCACAGTCAGACAAACATTAACAAAAATTAAAATGCTAACTCACCCTGAACGGCGCACAATATGTCGTAAGAGTGAATCTTAAAAAAAGAAAAAGATATATTCACATTTTTGTACTGAAACCACGATACTTTAAATACAGCTGTTGAGCAAAAACTAAATGTGTATTTGTTAACAGTTTGACGAGCATCGACACAAATTAAAACGCCAATTAGCCTGAAAACATACAATATGTGCCGCAACACTGAGAAAATGTTTTAACGTACATTACAATAAATGCCAATTCCAATTATTTACGGCACCCAATTAGTGCACGTCTATTAGTTTTCACCTTCAAAACAAATAAATCAGGTAGCGTTTAACAATAATAATAATAATAATAATAATAATAATAATAATAATAATAATAATAATAATAATAATAATGAAGACCGCAAAATGAAGATCATATTACGGAATATTCATATTTAAAATTTTAACTATAAATTGAAACAGTAGATGGATTTGAAAAATTGTATCCTTATTCAGTGAAATTAAGTTATGGTCCTCATACTTTAACTTTTATCTGCATTCATCTATTATATATATTATTTTAATGTACCGAAGTACATATGATATTTCCATGCAGATATTCTGCGTCATCATACAATGAAAGAGTAATGGAACGGAGAAAAATTCTCTCCGGCGCCGGGATTTGAACCCGGGTTTTCAGCTCTACATGCTGATGCCTTATCCACTAAGCCACACCGGATTCCACCCCGGCACGTAGAGCTGAAAACCCGGGTTCAAATCCCGGCGCCGGAGAGAATTTTTCTCCGTTCCATTACTCTTTCATCATTCATCTATTATGTTTCTATGTTCCAGAGTAGTTAAATAAGTTTATACCATATACATAAATACCAGGTTGAAAACATTGAGGTGATTGGTCTTCTTATTGGAGCCCGTGCTGTGATTTCCAAGTTCTTTGAAAGCTTCAGGAAGACTTTTGAACTACCATAGACACTTACTGCTGACATCATAACTTCAGTTTTGGAACGATCTTGCCAAATTCTGAGTCATCATATTCATTCGGTTTAATTTCTTTTTCTTCACTTTATAATTCATATATGTTTATTTTAATTTTCTGTCAACAAAATTTATGTAAACATTTAATATTGTAAAATTCATGTAGGAGAGTATACTGAGTCCTTCTGGGCTACCTCCAATGGGAGGCAGTTAACAATTTAAATTTTGAATATAATATACATAATCATAAGAAAAGAAATGTACATAATATATGATTAGTAGGGGGCACATGTTGATGGCCTAAAAATCTAATTAAAATGATCATTAAAATGCCCTTAAACTAATTGAAAAATGGTTTATAATTAAAAGAAAATGATGTTTAAATATTATTCAAAGTACTCGCACCACAACTTCTTAAAAATTAGTCACCTTGTTTCAGTGACTGCCCTGCAAATATCGGAGAGAGGAGGTAACTTCATAGAATTTGACTAAGATAAAGGGAAAGGGTATGCAAAAAAATGAAAGGTTTAAGGGAAAACTATAGATTTTAATGAGGGTTTACAATGTGTTTCAATCAGGGATATCCATGTCAGTGCCTTCATTCTCCGTCTCCTACTCCTTCCGCTCTTCACTTTTGTTACCAGACCTTCCAGATATGAATCATTGGGCAAATTGTGGGCACAGCGTGCATTCTTGCAATCTTTGTGTTAAAAATACTGTCTACTGTAGTACATCCCTTCCGAACCATATTGGGGACACAACGTCCTATTGTCCAGGAAAGGGTAAAAGTTTTTCTCCTTCCAAACATACATTCTAAAGACCCCCTTGTACCGACAAAATAACAGTAGACTAGTTGTCAAAGCCCCTCACTTAAACTAAGCTGTTGTCAAGATTGTATATTACTTTCGTTGTGTGAAGTGAAACCTTCAGTGGAATGAGGGATGGACTTTAGAGTTTGTTCAAAACTATAGTCCTCAAACTTCACTGTTATTTACTTATTCAGTAGGTAATTACTACTGATCTACTTGCTTAGAAAAACGATTTAACAGGCCTATCTGTAAAGAAAAAAGTAAAATGCATTCAAAAAGATCTAAAAGTTTTCAAAGTATTAAAAATGACGAAAAAAACGGGAAAAAAAATATAAAAATGATCTAATTAGTTCAAAAACGTAAAAAAATGCAACATAAGAAATTAATTTTTTACTTTGATATTTACATAGAAAGGATTTCTATATTAATAGGCATTGTTATATGTTAAAAATAAGATGATGGCTTTTCATAATCATCCGCCCCCTAATGATTAGAACTGAATAGGCTAAATATCGAATTATATACAAATTTTTGTACAAATAACTTTTCTGTACGTAATTTTAATAAAGACAGAAATGATAAGCGTTATAGAATAGAAGACAGAAATTATTCAGTAATATAATCTCCTATGATAAATTATTGTGGCTCAGGTTAAATGAGAGGAGAAAGTTACATTGCCTTTCTCTCTTATACCGAATTTTGCACACCTCTACTCCCTCTTACTTATCTGTCCGATTCCACAGTCTTTCTCGGTATCATAACTTAAATACTCGGTCACAATATGATAACACGCTAGAAATACCACTGCACACATCATCTCTTTATTCTTCATCTTTCACTGTTGCTACTTCTCGTCACTGGAATTCTCTGCCGCCTGAAGTCAAGGGCTGCCGAACTTTAATTTCCTTTAATGTAAATTAGAAAAATATCTTATGATGAGTTGCCAGACCTAACGCGTTGCAAATATTTAATGGAATGTGTTCCACTGTATTTATTTTTATTTTTTTTGTTTCTTATTTTTATTATCTAAATCGTGTTTATTTATCACTTAACGCCAATATGTATCCCACTGTGTTATTTTTTTATTATTAATCTATTTTTGTGTACATTTTATTCAATTGTCGGTTTCTGGTTTAATTATGTAAATCCTACTTAATTGTAATCTAATACTAATATGTATACTAATGTGTTTATTTTTATTTTTACTATGTACACTTTTTTTATTGAATTATCGGCTTCTGTTTTTATGTGATTCGTATTTGATTCTAACAACATTAATATGTATTCCACTATGTTTATTTTTATTTTATGTGGTAAATTTTATGTAACTACATCTTTTGATATCATTATGTACCTAAATTGTATCAGTATGTAATTACTTAATTCCGATCCAGTTTTATGTTCAACTGTGTAACCAAGTTTTAATCCTGGTTGAGTGTAAGAGAAGGCGTTACGGCCTTAACTCTGCCAGGTTAAATAAACCTATTATTATTATTATTATTATTATTATTATTATTATTATTATTATTATTATGACTCTCTGCCAACACGGGGATAGCTTTTCGATTCCGCGTCTGAGCAAATCTGCTGGTTTGAAGAGTATTTCATTTCACATAATTTTTATTTTACTAGCTGCAATAAAGAATGCTCGATGTATGTGAAAACAATACTAACACAAGATTTTCCAGTAAGTATATTGTTAACGAACGATTGTCACTAATACCGTATGACATCACAGCCATTGTCTACGATCCAGGAGGTATAGAATCGTAAACGATTTCCGTAATTGCGAATCAAATTGCTTTGGCATTTACCTGCATTCCAGACAAACGGTTGAATAGTTGGGCGATTTTCAATTAGTTAACGATTGAATTTTCCCCCTGCTCTAAAACTAGTGTCCATGTCCAATAATGCGGACAGTCGATGTCGGGGTGATTGAAACGGGTTAGCGACCCGTGTTGTTTGGAAAGAAAACTTTATCGTGCACCCAGCCGGGTAGAGCTCCGATATTACAGTGTTCTGTAGTACCTAGCAAATGCTACACTGATCGTAAAGGGTCAGTCATCAGTACTCTAATTAAAGAAGCGACAAACGAACCAATGAGAAGTGTTTTTTAAGAACTCTACGTTCAAAACTTTAAGTAATTAACTTATTTAAACAACACAAGGGAAACAAGACTGTAATGTAATTAGTAATTACTAGGGCTAAGAATTGTAGGCTGTTACATTCCGCTTCATGCGGCTCTGACTTTAGGTACCAGTACGTAAATGCGTTGGGCTGGGGGATTTCAGTGTGTTTCGTTCAGCACTGAACTTCAGTTGATCGGTTACATTACGACGGTTACATGCTATTCGTAACAGGCAACATTCAACGTCTGTAAAGAAGAATAATAGCACAGTCTAGTAGCTTGGGATGATTTTTTGCATTTATCGCGATAGTTGCTAGCCGCTTGGAGCGCTGTGATTATTAGGAATAATAGACTGTGCCACTGCCATCGTGATCTAATACAAGCCGTAGGCAGACTATGTACTGTTGTCACGCCAGGAGAAGGCGGCTGAAGTACTTAGACGGGGAGGAGGGGAAACAGTCGCGCATGCGCATCGCGCTGTTCACTGCAATATTCCTGTTTCACAAACATCTACTGCACGTGTCTATGAGTCTTTGCGACTTTGTGAAAATAATAGTGGGGTTTTTACTGTAGTGTTTTATTAGTTTCAACAAGACAATTGTTTTCAGTATACCACAATTCTTGTATTGATTTAGTTATCCTTTGCTTTTCGTGTTAATAGCGTTGATAATAATATAGTTAATATAATTTATGTTATTGTATACTGTTATTTAGGTTTATAGCAGTTTTTTGTTTATTGTAAATATGTCGACAAAGAGGAAACAAGGATTGACAATCTATAGCGAAGAAAGGAATATTATTAGAAGTGCAACATAATTCTGTGATGAAGAAAAAGAACAACACTGCCTTTGCATTCCTCTTACGAAACCTAGAAAAGTACTCTAATCTATCCACAAGAACAATACAGCGTATAAGGAATGAAATAAAAGACTGCACAGAAGAAAGTGCGTTGTCGACACCTGAGGGAGAAAAAAAAATGTAAACGTCCAGACTACCGAAACGCAAATGTAGATGACTTCGACGGGAGATTGACAAAAAAGATATAATTGAGAATTTTTATTTGAAAAAGAAAGAGGACCACCGTCGTAGCTGAGGAGGTAGCGCGTTTGCCTGCTGATCTGCAGTTGTGCTCGGGAGTGAGTTCGATTCCCGTTTGCGCTGACTACCTGGTTGGGTTTTTTTCTGAGATTTTCCCAAGCGGTAGGCGAATGTCAGGTAATCTATGGCGAATCCTTGGTTTCATTTCGTCAAATACTATCTCGCCATCATCAATTCAATCGACATTGAAGAAGCTAGTAGTTATTACAGTGTCGTTAAATAACAAGTAAAAAAATAGTACAAAGCTGCAACAAACGTCTACCCTTTTACAAGAGAAAATTGATTTGAAATGAAAGACAACATTAAGAAGAATACTGAAGAAAAAGGATTTCAGGTGGAAGAAGTGTGCAGCAAAAAAAAAAATTGAGGAAAACATTGTAAATTAGAATCTACAGCAAATAAGATAGCTTAGGAAAGTGGAAAAACCGATTTTGTATCTGGACGAGATGCGGATAGATAGGCCTACCAATTTAACGTTTCCCAAGTGCTGGCAGGATAAAAATGTTACGGGAGTTTTGACTACCGCAAATGTGTCCAGAACACTCATTGTTGTTCATCAGGATGGGGGCGGTGGGGCTAATGGCTTTGTTGAGAGATTCGAATTAATATACACGCCTGGAACATAAACAGATGATTATCATGGACAGATCATGCTCCAGCAATTTTGAAAAATGTGATAATGATAGTCATAGCGACAGCACCGAAGATGCGGAATCTTTTATGTCTGACTCCGTTCCCCTGTAACCAAGTAAGTGGACTGAAGTTTTCAGGTCAGAGTGTAGCGTGAAGTTCCCCCGTCCCGCCTATCTACTCCCCCCGCCAACTCGTAGCGCGAAGACAGTAATACTGATGACAGACTACAGTACTAATCGCGATTAGCACTTATCGCGATCAGGTCTGATCGCGATTACCGAAAATGTGGTGACACACTAGGTCACGCTTGGTCCCGTCTGGTCAACAGCTGAATTACCATAGAGGAAACAATTTTCTCTGTGTACATACGTATATGTATGTTTCCCTCCTGGACAACACCTAAAATTTATACTTTCTTTTGAAGTTTGTTCATTGTTTTTACCCTTTTTTTTGTTGTTTCTTGCAGCTTGATATGGGAATTTATTTGTTAAAATTGTTATATGCTTTACAATGTAAACTGATACAATTTATATCGTTATTTATATTATTTTGAAAAGAGATTTTATGACCTATAAAATTTATATAATGCCAAATATGTATATTATTTTTGTAATAAAGCATATTTTTAAAATCAACCCTAACCTCAACGATAGCGTCGTAATGGAGACTGAAATTGAAAATCTGAAAAAGAAACCAGTTCCAGTTTGTAATCCATTATTTATTGAAATGAAACATCTTTCAGCAGCCTTCTATTGCTCTCTCTATATATATGAAATATGGATAATTCGTCTGTCATTTGTTAATATATTTCTTTTTTACTTTTCTCACATCTGCATTAAATTTCTCCACTACGTCTAATAGTAGCCAAATTCATTTTCTAGCCATTCATTTTCGTTTCTATTTCATATAATACAATGGAAGGGGTAACAAAATTCCACAGCAGAAGCTATCACGACTTCCTAAATAATATAAATCAAGGTGATTCGAAACCAAAGATTACTAAAATGTTACTTTCGTCCACTGGGCCGTGCCTCAGCACGATTATCTTGTTCTGGAAACAGGATTTAGCTCCTGATCGCGATCGGGACGGTGACACACTACAAACCCAATCTCGATTAGGTCGATAATCGCGATTAGTGACTGTAGTCTGTCACCAGTATAACTCGCTTAACCCGATCACGAAGGGCGGCGTTTCAACCATATAAATTAGTTGGAATGCATAAAGAGTAACATACATTCCTCTAAAATATAGTGTAATTGCATTAATAAAATTTAAAACAATGATTATGAGAAACAGACATAATTCATTTGCAAGTTAAGGTGTAATTTTGGTGTCAAAATTACGTTGTTCGTATATGTAATTCCTGCCTTTATTTCGATTAAATATTACGAAATTCTTGTACATTAATTTATGCACGATTCAATAATTTTCAGTTGTACAGCACGGATATTTGGACATGTTGATATTATAGGTTATGTTTACTGTACCAGTTGCCTCTCTCTGTCTAATTTTAGTGTTCTCCAATGCCCCGTCATTCATATGGAAATTATAGGTTATGTTTACTATATATATAGGAAAACGCCCTTATTCCATCAAACTCCTCGATTGTTACCGTCTTAGCTGCAAAATTACGTAAGTCATGACCATGAAACTTGTCGTTAGGTTGAGGGGCTTAGAACAAAAAGCAGGTAAGTGACATTATTAAAAAAATGAGGTAAGTGCGTATTGTGATAGCCCAAAAGGATGTTTCTTTGGGATAAAATCAGGTAAGTGATCACACTCGTGCAGTGCTGCTATATGGGCATCATTTCACCAAACTAGTGTATAATATTCCATTGCATGTAGAACTTTAACTGTAATTTCCTCAAAACTAGGTTTCCGTCACTTGCCTGCTTTTTGTTCTAACCCCCTTAATTCATATAATTCCTTGCCGGTTTTACTTTAGGTTATATTTGAAAAAGGATATTGAAACCTTCACTAAAAGGTTAGCTATGTTAATGGGGTGAGTGAGCGGAATGAATGGATGGATTAATTAATTAACAAATGAATATTCTGGAACAATTCTTCCCTACATCTTAGACCAGGGGGCCGCAGTAAAATATTGTGAATAAAATGGCTATCTCATCGTGAAAATGATTGAGAAACACTGTGTCTAGCCATTAGGTTACCGTTGTGAAAGTAAATATGTAACAATTAACATAAGTAGCTTACATAAAAGGTAAATAAAATACTAGTAGCAAAGATTACAAAGCACAGCAGGATATCTGTGGCAGGATTCTCATGAAACGGAGAAAATGACAACACAGCGATTCTGATTTATTAGTAAATATTTATGAACAGCGATGCTCCATTAAAAACCTGCGCACACACACACACACACACACACACACATCTAATCCGGGAGACGAGCTTATTTTTCATTGTCACGTAACGTTACTGTGTACAACACTTTTCACGCATTGTCATGGGCATCGCGCGTGTAAACACAGCTCGTATTCACAGACCTGTATGGAGTAATTAAGGTAAATGAATGAATCCAGATTTAGCAGCCGAAAAAAAGCGTGTTTAGCTCTCCACTAGGTATAGCGTTGCAATGACAGTAGTCGTTTAGGCGTGTGAAATTTACTCAATTACATGCATGTGAAAACAACGCTGGAACGGTCTTCAGTTAGAGATGTCTTTCATTTGGACAGCGGAAATATCGACATGTTATCCTGTAACATATCACACTCACAATTGTAGGAATTATATTTTGTGCAACTTTTACAATATGTATGCGTCTGTATTACCAAGATTCAACATCTCGGGAACTTTCTGTATTAATTATATTTTGTCTATTCTGTTATGTAGCCCAGTGTGACGATAATGAACTGTGCGAAATTATGAAGCTATTTTTAAAATCTATTTACTTATTGTCTCTTGTAGACAGATTGTAAATGTGGCATGTGTTAAATTTTATATATATATATATATATATACATCATAAATATTTACTAATAAATCAGAATCGCTGTGTTGTCATTTTCTCCGTTTCATGAGAATCCTGCCACAGATATCCTGCTGTGCTTTGTAATCTTTGCTACTAGTATTTTATTTACCTTTTATGTAAGCTACTTATGTTAATTGTTACATATTTACTTTCACAACGGTAACCTAATGGCTAGACACAGTGTTTCTCAATCATTTTCACGATGAGATAGTCATTTTATTCACAATATTTTACTGCGGCCCCTGGTCTAAGATGTAGGGAAGAATTGTTCCAGAATATTCATTTGTTAATTAATTAATTCATCCATTCATTCCGCTCACTCACCCCATTAACATAGCTAACCTTTTAGTGAAGGTTTCAATATCCTTTTTCAAATATAACCTAAAGTAAAACCGACAAGGAATTGTATGAATAAAATTATTATCTAACGACAAGTCTCATGATCATGACTTACGTAATTTTGCAGCTAAGATGGTGACAATCGAGGAGTTTGATGGAATAAGGGCGTTTTCCTATATATATAGTAAACATAACCTATAATTTCCATATGAATGACGGGGCATTGGAGACCACTAAAATTAGACAGAGAGGCAACTGGTACAGTAAACATAACCTATAATATCAACATGTCCAAATATCCGTGCATAAATTAATGTACAAGAATTTCGTAATATTTAATCGAAATAAAGGCAGGAATTACATATATATATATATATATATATATATATATATATATATATATATATATATATATAGAGAGAGAGAGAGAGAGAGAGTTATTCAAATCATGCTTTATCAGTTGTCTTCATTTAAATCTTTTCTCGAGAAAAAATAATTCTTTCTCGAAGATATTATTTCAAGTATTTCTTCATAAACTAGAAGAGATAACAAGCTAAGAGCTTTCATGCACATGCCTCCTTTCCAACTACAATTAGATATTATTTAGGATGTAGCGAAATATATGAGAATAAATTCCATAATATACGCAGTGTAACAACAAAAATATTTAAATGAAGAGGAAAAATCTAAAATGTTGTAGTGCAGTAGTTATTTCAACACTAGAATTATTATTCATTGTTCGATACACTCTTTTAACACTTATAATTAATATAAAAATATTAATATAAAAATTGGAAATTTATCTTTTGAAAAGGTGGAGAAGTTCAAATATCTTGGAGCAATAGTAACAAATACAAATGATACTCGGGAGGAAATTAAATACAGAATAAATATGGGAAATGCCTGTTATTATTCGGCTGAGAAGCTTTTATCATCCAGTCTGCTGTCAAAAAATTTGAAAGTTAGAATTTATAAAACAGTTATAGTACCGGTTGTTCTTTATGGTTGTGAAACTTGGACTCTCACTTAGAGAGAGAACATAGGTTAAGAGTGTTTGAGAATAAGGTGCTTAGGAAAATATTTGGGGCTAAGGGATGAAGTAATAGGAGAAAGGAGAAAGTTATACAGACGTGGACAAATTATTAGCAAAATTGAAGATTTTTATTATATATTTTACAAAATATGATTCTTCAATTTAGACTACAGTTGACATTTTGTGTATTTTCAAATAATTAGCCAAATTGGAGATTTGTATTGTATATTTTTCAAAATTTAACTCTCTAATTTGGACTACATTTGATATTTTTGCATATTTACAAATTATTAGCAAAACTGAAGGTTTTTATTGTATATTTTACAAAATTCGATTCTTCAATTTGAACTACAATTGACATTTTGGATATTTCCAAATTATTAGCAAAACTGAAGATTTTTGTTTTATATTTTTACAAAATTTGGCTCGTCAATCCAGTTGACATTTTTGCTAATTTATAAATTATTAGCTAAATTGAAGATTTTTATTATATATTTTTACAAAACTTGACTCTTCAATTTAAACTACAGTTGACATTTTTGCATATTTCTGTCTACTGTAATGATGGAAATATGCAAAATTGTCAACTGTAGTCTAAATTGAAAAGTCAAATTTTGTAAACAGAATTATCATAAAAATCGTCAATTTTGTTAATAATTTGTCCACGTCTGTACAACAGAGAACTGCATGCATTGAATTCTTCACCTGACATAATTAGGAACATTAAATCCAGACGTTTGAGATGGGCAGGGCATGTAGTAGTATAGGCGAATCCAGAAATGCATATAGAGTGTTAGTTGGGAGGCCGGAGGGAAAAAGACCTTTAGGGAGGCCGAGACGTAGATGGGAAGATAATATAAAAATGGATTTGAGGGAGGTGGGATATGATAGAGAATGGATTAATCTTGCTCAGGATAGGGATGAATGGCGGGCTTATGTGAGGGCGGCAATGAACCTCTGGGTTCCCTAAAAGCCAGTAAGTAAGTATGCGTCTGTATTAACAAGATTCAACATCTCGGGAACTTTCTGTAATTATATTTTGTCTATTCTGTTATGTAGCCCAGTGTGACGATAATGAACTGTGCGAAATTTTGAAGCTATTTTTTAAATTATAGAGTTATTAAAATCATACTTTATCAGCTGTCTTCATTTAAATATTTTCTCGAGAAAAAAAAGAATTGCTTTCTCGAAGATATTATTAATTCAAGTATTTCTTCATAAACTGGAAGAGATAAGAAGCTAAAAACTTTCATGCACATGCCTCCTTTCCAACTTCAATGAGATATTATTCAGGATGTAGCGCTACACAGAATGTTTCCGAGGTGGTGTTACAAACTTTCAGGAATGATGACGAAGGGCACATGTATCAATTTGAGATAAGGAACCGTGGTCCGGAAATGACTGAGTCGAAAGTTATAAGCAAAAATAGTTTTGTGGAAATGGAATTGTAATTTGGCACTACGTGCCCTCTTTCCCTTAACTTTCGGAATACTTGTGGAAAAATGGTATGGGCCGGATGTCTCCTACGTGGGTACTTGCCCGGATACAATCTGTGAGCTTGTATACTGTTCCCATTGGCTTATCCATATTCGAAAATCAGGTCTGCATATTCCGCTCTCATGTACTCCTCCATTTCACTAGGACTGATCGACTGGACACTGCAACTTGTACACATACACTGCTGTCTACAGACGTACATATCAGGACTGACCATGTCCGTGACACATTACGCCATCTGCATTGCTTTAGTGTAGTTTCCTTTCCCCCTCCCTCAGACAGCGCATTGAATGGAATGCTGTAAGTAGACAACGTAAACAACGTCAGATGAATACAATATGTGTAAGATGTACAGATAAATGCACATAAGTAAGGTGTACAGAGGAATAAAATTATTTCATTTCCTCAGAACTATTTTTGCTTGTAAACTTCGACTCGGTCATTTCCGGACCAGGGTTCCTTATCTCAAATCGATACATATGCCCTTCGCCATCATCCCTGAAAGTTTATAACACCACCTAGGAAACACCCCGTATTTGAGAATAAATTTCATAATATATGCAATGTAACAACAAAGATATTTAAATGAAGAGGAAAAAAATCTAAAATTATGCAGTAGTTATTTCAACAATAGTATTATTATTATTATTATTATTATTATTATTATTATTATTATTATTTATTGTCCGATACACTCTTTTAACACTTATAATTACTGAATAACTATATGATATCTATACTGTGTTAAACTTTGCAGTTTACCTGGCTGACAGTTTCGAAGTGTTATCCTTCATTGTCAGAAGCCCAGTCGGACAAGGCTTTGAACAATGAAAGATACCACTCCGAAACTAGTCAGCCAGGTGAACTGCAAAAGTTAACACAGTAGAGATATCATGAAGTTATTCACATGGGTTACGGTTACAAAACGAATTACAGACTATTGAGTAAGTATTTAAGTTTGATTCACCATAATTATAAATACTCTATGTGCCTTCCACCTGCTGCACGGACAACATCAAGGCGATAGCTGTATTCTTCCCAAACGCATCAGAGAATGCCCTCCGTCTCAGAATTTACTGCAGCCGTGATTCTGTTTCACAGTTCATTCAAATAAGCAGATAAAGGTGGAACATAAACACATTCTTTTACATATCCCCGTAAGAAAGTTACATGGTGTTATGTCTGGAGATCTTGGGGGCCAAGAGTGTAGTGCCAAATCTCAGGGTCCCGTACGTCCAATCCAACGTTGAGACAATGTTTCATTTAGAAACCGTCGAACTTCGTTATGCAACTGTGACGGTACTCCGTTTTGCTAAAAAATGAAATCTTCAGAGTCTTCAGTCATTCGTGGGAATAGCCAATCCTGTAGCATTTCAAGATAGGAATTTCCCGAAAGAATGTTATAAAATTCTGGACCACGGTTTCGTTTGTTTGGGCACTAGTAGTGGCATATAGCGGTAGTCATATGAAACTCTGGACCACGGTCGTTCACATGATTTAAGTTTCATTCATTTGGGGTTCCTGGTTGCAGAAATATAAGATTTGAAAATTGGGTCATTCTTTTTTAAACACGGTGTAGTAATACACAATCCCGTAGCAGAAACTCGCATAGCCCTCTTGAATTATCAATCGCAGAATTTTATTTTACAGAGTTCGATTCTTATTCCGTCTAAAAAAAAAGTTTAAATTTAAGATATCTCACGAAATTAGATCATTGTACACAAACATTTAAAAATAGAATAAGGAGAGGAACTATTTCAAGGTTGAAAACATCTATTATTCGATTATTTTTGTACATTCGTAACATTGACTTTAACTGTAAGCACAGTCAAAATAACAAGAACTCCAGCGTCACGATTATTAGGATCCTTGGTAGGCTACCCGTTAAGATCATAGAGGAAACACAGACATAAAAATAAAATGATTATCACATGCATTGCAGAAATAATCAACACCTACAGGACAGACTAGAAGTTACGTAAAGCCCAGAAATGTTACCCGTGTGTGAATTGGTAGAATAATATCGTATAAGAAAGAACAGAATACTAGTCTTAATCACTTGATGAACACGGCAATGAAAAATAAAAAGGAACAATATGAAGCTGAAGGAAAGTATTCGTATACATTTTTAAATTCGTAAAAATTTGATAAATGAAATAACCGAAATATACAAAAAGTTAAACACGAATTAAAGCCGGAAAGATAGAATCTGTGAATTCATGACCATAACTTGTCTTTTTCAGTTTCGTTGTTTGGAACCGTGGATTCGTTTTTATCATAATCGTTGTGAGATTTTAACCCCATACTAGACACTAGAACAGAGGTCTCCAAAAAGCGTATCGTCATTCGTGCTCTCGATGCTGCCCGCCGAACACAGTGTGCTGAAAGGCTAGAGAAGAGGAAGAGACTCGTACCTCAACAGATGGGAGCCATCAGTGGGGGATCGCGGCAACGGCCTGCTTATGTTTACAAATAATATCATCAAAAGAATAAGAAATATCATACGTTTGTATATTATTTTGACATATATGAAGCTGGAGCCCCGTCTGTTGCTATTGACAAAAGCCATTGCAAATTCAACTTCTTCTGTTCTATGGTGCCTTTCAGTGCCTGGAAAAAATCTTCTCTAGTTGTATTTTGTAATTACATCTAGAAGACATTCAGACACAGTAAAATGTTCATTAACTCTTCGGATGAAAATGACTAGATGAGCTTTGTCATTTCTATCTGTGCTTTCGTCCAATGCAAGTGAGCAAGCTACAAACTGGTTAGTTGTGGTTTCGACTTCAGATTCAATTACATTTACAATCTTGAAATTCCTTCTCTGAACTGTAATTGGAAACAATTTAATTTTCTTCAACTTCGACTTTGTTCTGGACACAGTATTTTAGTAACGTCCTGTATGCAAGATTTTGCAAATGATGCTTCTGTAAAGGGGTTCATTGATTTTCCAATATTCCAAGCTAGAACATAGCTAGCAAGAAGCTTTTTTTGTGTAAGACTGAGGACACGTGTGTGATTTGTGTTTGTATTTTCTTGTTTTAGATTTATCAAAATATTTGTAGGCCTACGCATTTCACCTAAAATTAAATGAAAAACTATATGTTTGTCATGCGGATCTGAGTAATATAATTACTGATTATTATGTATAACCAACAGTTATACAGACAGCCTCAAAATAAATTATTTTCACATGTCCAACATGCCTGTAATTGTATGATATTCTTTGTGAAGAGTCGAGTATTGTCGTCGCATGTTGAAATTTAACACACGCTTAAGAATTTTCGAACACATTAAGCATTTGATATTCTCCCCACTAACACAAAAAAAAATTATCTTCCTATTTATCCTTGATTGTACTAAATCCATGATTAGAAGACATTGTGAAACGGTGGAACACTTCAACCAACACAGTGATAATGGCAGTCCGCCACTGCTCTTCGTTTCCTCATAAACATTGAGTACAGTACAGGTGGGGATGGGTGAGGCGGATCGCGCTCATTATGTACTGGCTTCGGTTCCGTTCAGGGGCTTACTCGCGAGAAGGCTTTTGGAGATGTCTGCACTAGAACATCTGTAGGATAAAATCATAACACGGTGTAATAAATAGCCTTGAATTGAATCTAATGGCAGAATATTAATAGACAACAGTCCACTTTTTTGTCACAAAGGATTAGTAGCCTTTTAGACTGTTCCGTCTTCAAGGATTCCTTTCAGAATTGGTCTTTTCATCTTGTCTATAGTCGTCCTCTCTCTCTCTTCCCTATTGCTCTATATTTGTATAGTTGGTCCAACTATTTCTGTTGATGCTTTCGAATTTCATCCGCAAGTCCAATTACATTCAGTCTTTGTCTAATATTATTATTCTTTATTCGGTCTGCTCTTGTAAATCCCAAAATTGATTTTTAAAATTTCATTTATGCAGTCTGTGTTCTCTGTTTTTGTTGTTTTGTCAGGGTCCAGCATTCTGCTCCATAACGAATTGTGGGAACTGCCATCACTTTATAAAACTTTAAAATTGTTTCAATACCCGCTTTGCCATATAGCTAGTGTTTTTCTTATTGTCCCACATAAACTTTGGAATTTTTGTATTTTAAAATCTACATCTTTGTTCTTATTTAAACTTATAATGTAACCTAGATATTTAAAATCACTAACCTGTTCAACAAGAGCGTCTGATAATACTTACTTACTGGCTTTTAAGGAACCCGGAGGTTCATTGCCGCCCTCACATAAGCCCGCATTGGTCCCTATACTGAGCAAAATTAATCCATTCTCTATCATCATATCCCACCTCCCTCAAATCCACTTTAATATTATCTTCCCATCTACGTCTCGGTCTCCCTAAAGGTCTTTTTCCCTCCGGCCTCCCAACTAACACTCTATATGGATTTCTGGATTCGCCCATACGTGCTACATGCCCTGCCCATCTCAAACGTCTGGATTTAATGTTCCTAATTATGTCAGGTGAAGAATATAATGCGTGCAGTTCTGTGTTGTGTAACTTTCTCCATTCTCCTGTAACTTCATCCCTCTTAGACCCAAATACTTTCCTAAGAATCTTATTCTCAAACACCCGTAGTCTCTGTTCCTCTCTCTGAGAGTCCAAGTTTCACAACCATACAGAACAGCCGGTAATATAACTGTTTTATAAATTCTAACTTTCAGATTTTTCGACAGCAGACTGGATGATAAAAGTTTCTCAACCGAATAATAACAGGCATTTCCCATATTTATTCTGTGTTCAATTTCCTCCCGAGTATCATTTATATTTGTTACTGATGCTCCCAGATATATATAATCTTTATTCGTTTGAAGTATTTTCCTACAAAAGTAAGAAAACTAGACACAATAATTCCTCTGGAATGGAAAAATATCTATACTTGTGTGAAGAGAAACGGACAAATGTTCATTGGATTCAAAACTCTGAGGTAAGTTTTTTTATATGTTTCTTAATGAACACAGATTCTTATAGAAAAATGTTTTACCAAAATGAATGAAATCAGTACTGTTCTTTCATTTCAGCTTTTCATGTAGAGGCGTCATATCTGCGACAATATTTTGTAGCTTTAAAATCTGCAATCATACACGATTTAGTATTCAAAGTTGAATGTCACTTTTAACTCTTTGAACATGTCATATCACAATGACAGAAGGGACAGAAGGGACGGCATTAAAACATGGCGTCGAGATGACATTTAGTGGCGTCATCATCCAACCGAGTGTCATAAAAATTAATTGCTTTAGAATTTGCTAGGTGCACGTCCAAATGCGCACACCTGAAGCTTAGCGACAAAAAGTATATTTATCACGTGTCTATAGGGATCGGCTCAACGATTCCGTCACAAAACGACAGGTTTCGTTAGCATTTCTAGTCTTGTACTGTATTTCCACCACAGTCGCTTCTTGTTTTCCTTAGTAAGGGAAATAACAGAATAACAATATCGAAAATTATGCAAATCTGGCTTTCAGGTAATAGCTCTCTGTGAAGCAGACTTGAATAATTTCAAGCGAAAAATTGTTCCGGGGCCGGGTATCGATCCCAGGACTCTTCGATTAGCGCACGAATGCTCTACCGACTGAGCTATCTAATAACCATACACGACAGCGTGACAATTTTTCTTTTTAAATCCACACAACTCAAATGGGCTAAAAAGACGCCAAAGGTGGGGGGAATTGTAACAGTGCCGTGTATGGTTCCTGGGTAGCTCAGTCGGTAGAGCATTCATGGGTGAAGCGAAGGGCCCAGAATCAATACCCGGCCCCGGAACAATTTTTTTCCTTGAAATGATTCTATATCGAAAATGTCACAGTATTATTTATGTATTTCCATCACCTTTCGAGCACAATCTATGTAAAACTAATTTCAGAAATATGAATGTACGTACCTAAACCATTATCCCCAGAAATATGTCTTTAGTATAGAGAGAAGATTGTTAATAAAGTAATAATTCACTCAATTTTTCTTTAACTATTTTTTCGCTTAAAATGTGTCCTTCTATACGGACTGAACAATAAGTATGAAATATTGCTACGTTTAGAAGAAAAGTTTTATACAAAAGCTATTGGAGATAAACCATACAATATGATACCAGTGCTTGAAAAAAGTTAGTTATTCAGGGATACAGAGTGTGACACTAAACTTTACTTTTTTTAAAATGGCAGCCTATATCATAACATACATATTCAGACTCTCCACTAAATTTTAAGTATGAATGTGTGGAAATTTTACCATTCACACATTTCATGTCTTTTAACTATTTGTTAAATTTGTTTCGTGGACTTCAAACTTAACACAAATAAGTATGGAAAGTCATGTTGAACAGGCCATAAAAGTAAACAAAACACTATCACTAACCAAACTTTACAACACATGATCAAAATGAAAACCATTCACAGCAAACAATGTTCCAATCTATTATGAAAACAGTCCATATCAATCAAGATATAGAAGTTCAGCATTTAATGCATCAGCACTATTGAACACTTCTATGCTAACAGAGATTAAATGATTTAACTGCATGAAATTGGGCAGTGAAATTAACAAGGGTTTTATCAGCCTGTTAGTACTAACAGTAGTTGAAGAAACGCTTCAACTGTTAAGTTTACAGTTGAAATGAAATAACACACTGTTATAATTTTACAAAGGTTGAAGAAACCGGGCATAGTTTTTATATAATCAGACAGGTAGTCGTTAAGAGGTGAAAGCACATGAATCCTATAGATTCAAAATCTCCTATATCCACTTTCACAAATTAAAGTATTTTGACATTAACTGGTGGCAAATAGAGGGAATTTTCAACCTAAGTGACTTTTAACAAAAGTTTTGCTTTAAATTTAGTGGCTTTTTAAATTCAAAATATACAGAGTGGACCGCTGGAATGTAGGCCTACTTAATTTCAATTGCATGTGACTGGTAAACGGTTGAAGATAGAAACCTACAGTAAAGTTTATATGAAAGGAAAACTCAACAAATTTCAATATGCACATCACCATATCTCTACGTGAGCTCCAGCTGTCACTGTCACGATATCGAGGCGATGAAAGATTTCTTGGCAAGCACGTTGGAGCACGTCTTCTAGAATGCTCTCAATAATCTCTATGATGCGCTCCCGAAGGTCACGAAGGTCTCTGACTGGGGTGGCGTACACTTTATCTTTGACGTAGCCTCAGGGAAAGAAATCGAGCGGTGTTAAATCCGGAGATCTCGGGGACCAAGCGATCGGTCCTCCCCTACCAATCCAACAGACATAAACTCAGGACCAGCGCCGAGACGGTCTAGCATCGAATTGACGAATTCCACTCGTTTGGGTTTGTCATCCGGCTCCAGACGTTGCATTAACTGCACTTTGTATGCGTACAGTTTGAGAAGTTTGTGGACAATTCGTTGCAATGTTGATTTTGGTACTTGAACGTCCCGTGAAGCTCTTTTAATGACTTCCGCGGGCTTCGCTCATACGCGGCTTGAAAATTTGCAACCATTTCGTCGGATGTTCTACGACCACCACCATGTTTCTTCAACACTGATCCTGTAGCTAAAAATGTATCATTCCACTTCTTAATGCTTTTAGCAGTTGGAGCATCATGGTTAAACACTCTCCGATACTCTCTTTGAACTCTAACAATTGATTTAAACTCTGCATATCACAACAAAGTTTGCGCTTTCATCTGCGGTGTCGCCATTTTGACAATCGATACAATCTACGAAAAGAAACCGTGCCTGAGCACCATCATCTACCGACAGGAATCGAAACTTGTTGAGTTTTCCTTTCATATAACTGTTACCGTAAGGTTCTATCTTCAACCGTTCATCAGTCACATACAATAGGAATGTCCTGAACTAGCACCAACAGATAGCGCGCGTGTACTTTGAGGGATGCGCTTTACGTTCATTTGTTTTCCGGTATTTAAACATTGAGGATTTACGTAGTGTTTAGTACATGAAATACTCATTAAAAACAACTCAAAATCCCAAATTTTTGTTGTGTTCCTATCCTTAAAAACCAGGGAAAGCCTTTTGTCTTCATTCAGGTCCCGAAATATTCTGAATATATGCTTTAAACCATTTGTAACCAATTAAATTGCCCAAAAATAACTACTTCAAGTAAGGAATTGTTGGCTATAGTTTCTTTTTGGAAAAGAAAAATTAATAGAAGCATATCAACCTCGAGAGCAAGCTATGTTAGCTTATTATGGATGCAGTACTTCTAGAGTCTCCCATCTCAAACGTCTGTTTACGCCAGCATTTTACGCCTGCAGTAAACTCTCGATTAACTGGGATGTTTATTATCCAGGACGATCCATAGTGAAAACCATTTCGTGAATAATGTTTTCAATGTGATGTCTAATTAAAACCATGTTTTTACTTCAAATTTTCAAAATCATCCTTATTCTAGTATTGAAAACTGCATGTTCTTAACTTACAAAACACAGGAATAATCGTGATACTACTGTGATCATATTATATCATCTTATCAAACACTACATTTGAGATTTTCGATAGTCTCTTCCCTATAATAAAGGACATTGGTGGCTGCATATCCGGTTTTTCCAATACTTGATTAAAGAGGTTTAATTTCATCTTCAACAAAGTTCTTATTTTTATTCCTACACTCGTTCTCAAAGTTCTCGTTTATGTTCATAAATATTCAATTTTCGTATCTATATTCTATTTCAGCAATTTCTCCATCCATTTATAATCAATCGCTTTGTATTTTCAAGTTTACGCTATTATATATTGTAAATTAAATTAAATTATGAGGTAAGAAAATACTGAATTATATTAAATTATACTAGGTTATTCAAAATGATTATAAATATAATTTGACACGCCAGAAAACCAACAAGCTGAGAACGTAATCAACTCTAGCATATGACACAATATCAGCCCTCAAATCATTTGTAATGGAACATCTTCCCATTTGAAGGTAAAACTTAGCATAAGATATCCCTATTTTAGGTACATTCAGCCTCCCACCTGTATAAGTCATTAGAATTTTCTTAGCCCATCTTAATATGTGGACATAACTCAATTATGAACAAAATGGACTTTAGGAGGTAATGGTCATTAGAGAATGGCGATCCATTTTCATTCATATTGTTTCTATTGTCTGTCTTTTAGTCTATACTTCCAATCAAATATTCAGGAACGAGTGTGCGGCAATATAACTTATATTCGAAAGTAAGAGTATATTACAGAAAGCTATCCTTCAGGCATTTCGTATATAGCTCTGGGGACAAAACGTATTACAGTTTCATTTAAATTTAGAGATTGAGCGCAAAGTGCTCCCCGAGGAAAAGTTTGAAAGTAATCTTGAAAAGTTTTAAAGGATTTAATTTCTCAATTTACTGCTCTTACTCTTCCATCCCTGCCTAATCCCAGGGGCTCCTGTTAGCAATGACCGTGCATTTAATTCAGGACTCTTAGAAATCTCATTTATGCGATAACAATGATTATCAATATTTTATGGGGCTAGAATTAGGAGGACGCTTCCTGCTATCGGCTTCCGCAGGTCGCGGATAATGCCTTATATTTAATTCACGTGATGTTTAGAATGGCTTTAATATTTTCCAAACAGATTTCGAGATTGCAATTTAACTTCAGTTTCTAATTAAAAAAGATAAAAGCTCGAAATAAATTGAAAGGTTTCGAGAAAATTACTTTTACATTTAAATAAAAGGTAGGCAGATCTAAAAGACGAATACTCAATGCAGAATGTAAATATCTGCTCTTTAATTTAATTTAAAATTAATGCACCTTCATCAAAGAGCCGGTCGTGGACAAGTTTTAATATTGAAAGAAATCCATGGCTGTCTCTCATGCAATAAAAGTCAGATCACAGGCTAGCAATAACAAACATTGTTGCCCTCCTCTTTCTGTTTTTAACCTGTCATTAGACAGATATACATTGACATTCCAGTGACACAGACCAACATACTTTCGTACCTAATATTCACTGAAAATGAAAATTCGTGCGAACTTCCTAATGTAAGAAAACTGACGGCCCAGATTGTGGCAATCTGGCAGATTTAACCTTTTTTTTTTTTGCCCAGTAAAAGTGCCGTTGTTTTGGTATTGCCGGTTATTTGGGTGCCGGTTACGATGGAGGTTACAGTACTTTATTTTAATTATTTTTATGTTCGACCACGCGGAAATGTAGTAATTATACACCTGGTAGTAGCCCGTTAATGCACCTCATTAAAGTACACCTATTCATTATAATTCAGTTGTTCAGCCAATGAGAAATCATCACTGTACCATTATAAAACCGCAAGTATCGATTATTCTCGGATTTGCAATCGAAAGACAATTAGCGAAAAGTCACGGAGGCTGGAAATCCAATACCGTCGCAGAAGGTTATGTTCTATTACTATAATAAATTAGCGTTAATTGTAAATAATATTCAAATAAATTCAATTTGTCATCTCGTCTTTCAATTCTAAATCAATTTCAAGGTTATATCAAGCCTAATGTTCATGTTATTCTCTAGATTATATCAAGGTCAATGACATTCGTGTTTCGGAAAAAATCAATACTTTCGCGTCTGCGCATATCTCACAATTCAGGTCAGTTCCACTCCTCACTTACATAACCATAACATGAATACTTCTGAATAATTTCAAGTTAGAAATATGGTCGAGCATAAAAAGTCGTATGAAACTTGCCTATAATGGTAATTAAGACGCTCGTATGAAAATTATGAAACGAGCGCAATGCAGGACTTATTTCTATGTTACATTATACTTCTTCATAACTTCGTAATCATTGTTTATATCCATTGCTTGTTAGATTTTGGTTACAAAGATATATACAGTAAACAATACATCACAGTTCTATCCGGCAAAGCGAAGTTGCGACGCGGAAAATACTCGTATGTGCAACAACAACTCTGTGACGTAACATAATAAACGGACACCTGACCGACTGCAGCGCCCTGACCTACAAGGCCAAGTCGAGAGTTCGCTTTGTCGGGTAGTACACTACTAAGACATATTTTCGTTTTGCAGTGTTGCCAATTGGCCAATTGAAGAATCTTCGAACGATGTAACCCGTGTGCTCGAATTTCGGGATACGCTGTATATAATGAAGATGATAGAAGATAAGAAAAATATTCTATAATTAGTAGAAACTATCTTAGATAATTGACATTTAAAACACATTTACTTGAAACTACTACAAATTACAAAGTCATAAACAAGACAAAGGCAATTTCTACTTGTTTTGATTTATGAGTTCTCCAAAACACACAGATATCAACAAACTTGCGTATAAAGCTTTGGCAAAATAAGACCTGTATACACTTGGAGCGTATGCAGAGACGGAGAGCTGTTCTCAACCACAGCTTCTCTTTAGCCTTTCAGTCCCCTTGAATGGGTCTGGTAGAAGCTCAAGGAAAATAAAAAGGTGGGTGGGATATACCACCTTCAAGGTTCACAGCCATATACTGAATTCAAGTTCGGCTTACTGAATCCAGTCGACGTTATCACAACCAATATCTCCTGCATCCATTTCAGTGATGTATTCCTTTACCTTCCCGAGTTACACGGACTGCGAAACAAAGTGTGTAAAGAATTATTTCTGTGACTGTGATTTACAATTAAATTAAGGTGAATGTATTTATAAATTAACTTATTTATTTTAGTAAAAATTATCCTCTACCAAATATGAGGTAGCAATCCACAAAATACTCTACCAGAATGAATGTATGAATGTATAAATAAATAAATAAATAAATAAATAAATAAATAAAAAATAAATAAACAGAGAGATAGAGAGGTAGATAGAGATAGGGATAGAGATAGAGAGGCAGATAGAGATAGAGATAGAGATAGAGAGAGATAGAGATAGAGAGGTAGATAGAGATAGAGAGAGAGATAGAGATAGAGATAGATAGAGATAGAGGTAGATAGAGACAGTAGATAGAGAGAGATAAAGATAGAGGGTAGATAGAGATAGAGATAGAGATAGAGATAGATAGAGATAGAGATAGAGATAGATAGAGATAGAGATAGAGGGTAGATAGAGATAGAGATAGAGAGGATAGAGATAGAGAGAGAGATAGAGATAGAGAGATAGAGATAGAGAGGAGATAGAGATAGATAGAGAGAGAGATAGAGAGGTAGATAGAGATAGAGATAGAGAGGTAGATAGAGATAGAGATAGAGAGAGATAGAGATAGATAGAGATAGAGATAGAGATAGAGAGGTAGATAGAGATAGAGATAGAGGTAGATAGTAGAGAGGATAGATAGAGATAGATAGAGATAGATAGATAGATAGATAGATAGATAGATAGAGAGATAGAGATAGAGATAGATAGAGATAGATAGATAGAGAGATAGAGATAGAGAGATAGATAGATAGATAGATAGATACATAGATAGAGATAGATAGATACATAGATAGATAGATAGATAGATAGAGATAGAGATAGAGATAGAGATAGATAGATACATAGATAGATATAGATAGATAGAGATAGATAGAGATAGAGATAGAGATAGAGAGGTAGATAGAGATAGAGATAGAGATAGTAGATAGAGATAGAGATAGAGAGGTAGATAGAGATAGAGATAGAGGTACATAGAGATAGAGATAGATAGAGGATAGATACATAGATAGATAGAGATAGATAGAGATAGATAGATAGATAGATAGAGATAGATAGATAGATAGATAGATAGATAGATAGATAGATAGATAGATAGATAGATAGATAGATAGAGATAGAGATAGATAGATAGATAGATAGATAGATAGATAGATAGATAGATAGATAGATAGATAGATAGATAGATAGATAGATAGATAGATAGATAGATAGATAGATAGATAGGATAGATAGATAGGATAGATAGATAGATAGATAGATAGGATAGATAGATAGATAGATAGATAGATAGATAGATAGATAGATAGATAGATAGATAGATAGATAGATAGATAGATAGATAGATAGATAGATAGATAGATAGATAGATAGATAGATAGATAGATAGATAGATAGATAGATAGATAGATAGATAGATAGATAGATAGATAGATAGATAGATAGATAGATAGATAGATAGATAGATAGATAGATAGATAGATAGATAGATAGATAGATAGATAGATAGATAGATAGATAGATAGATAGATAGATATAGATAGATAGATAGATAGATAGATAGATAGATAGATAGATAGATAGATAGATAGATAGATAGATAGATAGATAGATAGATAGATAGATAGATAGATAGATAGATAGATAGATAGATAGACAGACTTCGATTAATCCGGACAGACAAAAAACGAGTTTGGAAAAATTAAAGAACTTTGTTTTAAGACTTACTTTTATACATTAAAACTATGAAATTACAATAATTACAATATTACACCTATAGTAGGCCCTGTTAAAAAGAAAGGAAATCCTTCAAGTTTGCATTAAAGTTAGTAAATGTATTTCTTTACATTTTACTGTACTATATAGTGTATTTAGGATACACGGATATGTCCATTTCTTTATGTCCACAGACAAAATGTCCATTTTTATGTCCACAATCCACAAGTCCAGTTTCTTCTGTTCTTTACATTAAAGTCCATTAATTTATAAGCGCAGTTATTTAAAGTTCACTACATTACAAGTCCATTTGTAGTTGTGTCCACAGATGGTTTGTCCATAATTTAAAACATCCACAAATCTAAAGTAATAACCAATTTTAAAAATCTTCAGTCTGCTTTTAATATGATGGAAATAATACAGTCAACCAGATGTACATTATTTTACAATTTTAATATTACATAATAACTGTAATTGTAGCATAGGCTATGTTAATTCAATCATAAAAATAACATTAATTTGCTTCCTTATCGTTTTCATCATAAGGAAGTTCTTCTGCATCAGTTTCAACCAATAACTAATGCCTCCAAGATACTGTCAACATCACCGTTTTCTTTATATACATGGTAATTCCGCACCATTTCCTCAATGTGTCTTGAATTTAAAATATAGCACTTCTTTATGGGATGACTTATTGCCATATGGCCTGCCATTAATTTTTTTATTACTAACTGACTGACAATTTGGCCCTTCTGCAAGTTTTCGATTAATTTCCATAGGTTAGCATGGTGAGTTACTATACATTTTTTAAATTTGTAATGCCATCCTTCTATTGTATTAATTGTCCTTTGAGTGCCATTCAAGACTAGGTTATAAACATTCCAGACAGGCTGAGGAAAGCGAGGCGGCATCTCTCGTCTTCTACCTCTTGCAAGTATCCCTCTTACGAAGGCCTTTCTATGTATAATGACAAATCTAATACTGATTCCTCTACACCATCAGAAACTTCATCAAATGTATTCGCAATTAGATCCAATGGTATGAAAGGTATGGACATTAACTTTCGGATGTAATTTCTTACTCTGTCATTTTCCCTGTTATTATAAGGAGTCTTTAATCCAAGTTGAACAACATAACTCCAAATGGCTGACAGACAACCTTCTATTTCTGTTCTGTAAGATGTATTACGGACATTATAATTAATTGACAGTAAAAGTCATTGTATATAATGTAATGGACAAAATTTCTTGTGGACATATTTGTTTGTGGATTAAATGTCTAGTCGACCTGGTTGGCAAGTTGGTATAGCGCTGGGCTTCTATGCCCAAGGTTGCGGGTTCGATCCCGGACGATGGCATTTGTTTTAAATGTGATTAAATGATTTACTATGGATCCTGCAGGGACAAAATTCCGGCACATCCGGCGACGCTGATATAACCTCTGCAGTTGCGAGCGTCGTTAAATAAAACATAACATTTAACATTTAAATGTCTATGGATGTTATGTTCAGTGGACAAAACGCTTGTGGACATAACATTATTATGGACATTTTTTCTTTGGACTTGCTGAAAAATGGACATAACTGTAGTGGACGAATCATCCTGGAACCGTTTTTAGGCCTATGCCGTTTAAATACACCACAATAAACGTGTTATGTTGCTATAAACGGAATTTTAATGCACTTTCTACTGTTCTTTTAGGTTATTTCAGTTAATCCGGACTTTCGTTAAACCGGTCAACTTATCCCTCCAATTAGTTCGGATTAACGAGGTCTTTTATTGTAATAATGAAGACAATGACAAAGGCTATAATATCTCTTTCGACTCCGTATCACATAAAGTTAAAACATGTTAGTACACAGCAGATCAGGGCGTCTAAATAATATTTAAAAACTCTTAAAATTTTATAAAATCTTCTCAGGCGCTGTGGAAAATTCTTTAGAATTTATTCTCGTGCAGCAGCATATGTATGTTCTCGCTTCCTTTCTCTGGGGTTTCAAATGACTTTGGTACACTTTTCGAACGCATAAATAAAAAACTCCAATTCTGAAGCCAGCGCTGACAAAATTCGAGCATGCGAAACTTGCTTTCCCCTTTATCTGTGGCAGCCTGTCGTCCTATCCGTCCACGCAACGTATCACCAATAATGAGATGGTACCCCTGCACCCATGTTGATTGCTGCCGACCCTCCCACTTTTTTTTTTAAATCCGACATCATTTCCGGCACGTCTTTTCAAGTTCGATTGATCGATTGGAAGTATATCGGAGCAATCGTTTGTGGCCTCCTACTTTTTATAACTGAAAAGGAAGAAATAAAGTAGGAAGAGAAGTTATTTTGAGATTGTATTGAGTACGACAGATCTATTCGTTATTAGGTGACCTGGAACTTGAATGGAATTCAGATTTAACATATTCCTAAAGTTATTTATACACCCGAAGAAAAATTGGGGCAGAAGCGACAGTAGAATATTATATAAGGTTCAGATATACTTCATTCATTCCAAGCACGTATGAAACTTTCAGCCTTCAATGACGTATTCACTTTCAACACTTGTAAAACTTTCAAAGAATGGGAATATATTTCATGAACTATAATAAAAGAATAACGTCTACAAAGTATTGACTCAAATTACGATCCTATATTACGATACAGTTTTGTACGATTAGTTGTAATACAGAGGTATAAGGGCGCTTATGGGGCAGGATATGGAGTATCCCTACGCACTGCAGCATAAGAAGTTTCTTATGTACCCGTGATGGAATGGGTTTCGTGTCATATCGTTCTGTGTGTGCTATTCAATTTTGTTCGAGCAACAGCACGCGTCCAATCATTACCTCACCTGATATTCCTCTTCTATCTGCAGTCTTATGCTAGTCGTCATAGGAAGTACAAATTGAATATAGTGGATCACTCGTCCTCATCACAATATCCCAAATTACCTTAATCTTTAATTTTTATTTTAAACAGTAAAATAAAACATTATTTCCTCAGAAATAATATCAATGCTCGGCAGTACGTACAGATTTACTTACTTATTTACAAATGCTTTTAAGGAACCCGGAGATTGATTGCCGCCCTCACATAAGCCCGCCGTCGGTCCCTATCCTGTGCAAGATTAATCCAATCTCTACTCATATCCAACCTCCCTCAAATCCATTTTAATATCATCCTCTCATCTACGTATCGGCCTCCTCAAAGGACTTTTTCCCTCCGGCCTCCCAATTAACACACTATATTCATTTCTGGATTCGCCCATACGTGCTACATGCGCTGCCCAGCTCAAACCTCTGGATTTAATGTTCCTAATTATGTCAGGTGAAGAATACAATGCGTACAATTCTGCGTTGTATAAGTTTCTCCATTCTCCTGTAACTTCATCCCTCTTAGCTCCAAATATTTTCCTAAGAACCTTATACTCAAACACCCTTAATCTCTGTTCCTCTCTCAAAGTGAGAGTCCAAGTTTCACAACCATACAGAACAACCGGTAATGTAACTGTTTTATAAATTCTTTCAGATTTTTTTTTTTACAACAGACTAGATGATAAAAGCTTCTCAGCTGAATAATAACATGCATTTCACATACTTATTGTGAGTTTAATTTCCTCCCGAGTGTCATTTATGTTTGTTACTGTTCCTCAAAGATATTTGAATTTTTCCACCTCTTCGAAGGATAAATTTGCAATTTTTACATTTCCATTTCGTACAATGTTCTCGTCACGAGACATAATCATATACTTTGTCTTTTCGGGATTTACTGCCAAATCTATCGCTTTTCTCGCTTCAAGTAAAGTTTCCGTGTTTTCCTTAATCGTTTGTGGATTTTCTCCTAACATATTCACGTCATCCGTATCGACAAGCAGCTGATGTAACCCGTTCAATTCCAAACCCTCTCTGTTATTCTGGACCTTCCTAATGGCATATTCTAGAGCGAAGTTAAAAAGTAAAGGTGCATCTCTTTGCTCTACGTATAGATGTAAACAGTTTTTTTTTCTTTCATGAAACTTAATAAATCTAGACTAGAAGTCGATTGATAGACAATCATTTGTGTCGTTTTAAAGACTGCAACTGTTAACATAATATTAACTAATGTTACATCTAAAAATACACGTCAAACGTCTACAGCAGGTTCTTCAAGCGAAAAAATTAAGAACTATTGTAATTTAAGAAAATGTAATTGCAATAAATAAGCAATGAAATAAACACTTAGAAAATAACTATCTTTTTATTTTTCAATTTGTATATGTATTGAAGTCCAGACGTTTGAGATGGGCAGGGCATGTAGCACATATGGGTGAATCCAGAAATGTATATAGAGTGTTAGTTGGGAGGCCGGAGGGAAAAAGACCTTTGGGGAGACCGAGACGTAGATGGGAAGATAATATTCAAATGGATTTTAGGGAGGTGAGATATGATGACAGAGACTGGATTAATCTTGCTCAGGATAGGGACCAATGGCGGACTTACGTGAGGGCGGCAATGAACCTCCGGGTTCCTTAAAGCCCAGTAAGTAAGTAAGTATGTATTCAAGTACCAGTAGGCCTATTTGTTTCTTTCTTCCAGTGCTCCGTGAAAGAATATAATAATTCAAGTACAGTACATAACGCTTTTTCTTTGGAAGAAGTAAAGTAGTGTTATTTTATAAATAAATAATCATAAAATCATAATTATGTTTCACAAATACTTCAATTATTTTCAAATAATGTTTGTGCGTTGTTCCTTTGCCTTTTCTAGAAGTTGTTACACAAATTCATTACAATTTATTTACTGCTTATGATTATTATTGTGTGTGACGTGTCCACACCTGTGGAGTAACGGTTAGCGCGTCTAACCGCGAAACCAGGTGGCCCGAGTTCGATTCCCGGTCGGGTCAAGTTACCTAGTTGAGGTTTTTTTCTGGGGTTTTCCCTCAACCCAATATGAGCAAATGCTGGGTAACTTTCGTTGCTGGACCCCGGACTCATTTCACCGACATTTTCACCTTCATCTCATTCAGACGCTAAATAACCAAAGATGTTGATAAAGCGTCATAAAATAACCTACTAAAAATTGTGCATGACGTATCTCAGACACTTATAAATTGTCTCAATTTATAATTGCGATTTTCCCTTCATCTACAATTTCTTAGGCCTACTCACTGTACTAACACTTTCTACACCCCTTCCTGAACGCTGTGCAGTCGTACAGTTATATGAAATCTTTTACAGATAAGAATGCGGCATACCGCGTAACATCAAAATCATAAGCAAAGCTCGGAACTTGGGGACTTGTGTCTTTGCACGTGGCTAGGCGATCAGACTTCTATGTCAACAAACTCCCTCTTCCAGCACGGAGGTATTGTTGGGTCTGCTATAAAAGTGGTTTCTGGCTAGAACAACATATTGATAGTGAATTATGGTAGGTTGAAACACGTAATTATATAGCCTGTAAATAATAGAAATAAACGTGAGACATATATCAAATTTACTGTTCTTCTCTGTACATTTTATTACAGTGTATCACTATGTACATTCGAAGATTTTCGAACCCATAACTTCTTCGCTGATTTGAAACGAGAAAAACTTATTTCCACGTCACATGAATTGACGGGAGCAAACTTAAAATAGGCCTACTGAATGTTTTCACTGTCACTGTTTTCTGTCCGATTATCAGCAGTTGCTAGCTGATCTCGTATCAGAGGAAGATTAGTATATCCTAAATTTTTCTAAAAAATAGTTTTCAATTTGTGTGTCACTTTCAGGGTAGGTTCCTCTGTTACTTGGTCCATGACTATGGACACATTTTTCACCAATTTAAGGGACTGCAATGTCTTTCAATGAATGCCCGTTTCCAGCATCTAATTTGTGTGTGGCACAACTTACAAAATATAAACTCTTCATTCGAAGAAAATAATGTATCTCCTCCGAATTCCTCCACGAAATTCTGTACGGTACCTAAAATTAAAAAAAAAATGTATTTTCAAACTTCTATAATACCCATTCGAATAACATGTATTTTCTAATTCCTCAAACAAGCCGTTTACTTGTAATTCTATGAATGTCTTGGCTTCAACATGACATAGTTTCTTCGTCCGTCTTCCTGTCATTCGATGTGACCACTTATTAGTACATACGACTGTCCCTGAGCACTTGCAGCGTGAGCTTTGTGTACGTTGTACCTCCAACCTTACTCATACACAAGATACACAAGTACCCAAGTTCCGAGCTTTGATCATAAGTTGCCGTGCTGATTTCGTGACATCACTGGTGTATGCTATGCTGTTCCGACATCCGCCACATTGAGCATTGCTCTTCGTTCTTATAATTCGTATACCATATCTCTGGCGGTGATCAAGCATGAGTCGATTTTAATAACAAGACAAAACTCAACTTCCTTTTGGGAAACATTTCTGAGTTTTAATTGTAGACAAACAACTTCGCGGAGAATGTGAAGTAGGAACTGGGAGTACATGGACGCGTCTTTCTCAACCAAGCCAGAACACACGAAATGGAAAAACAGGGGAGTATTCGTGCGGCAGCGAATCTAATGTATTGTTTGGGTCAAATAAAGCTTCTTCTTGTTTAGGTTTGTATCGATCTCTATTGAACGCCGAGAGCTCTTCACCCGCTAGAATCAGCAGCACCACCAAGACAAGCCTCTTATTTAATTCTGCCACATACAGAAGTTCTACTGCATGAGGGATACCAAGGAGGGGACAGGCGGGGACAATATGACCATACGCCATTTAAATTAAAGTACAACTCCCGTACTGGGGTCTTTATTTTGTTCAAAATATTTTCGCAAGCTATATTCCCTTTCTGTTTTCGTTTTATTTTCATAATCAAGCACGTATAAATAAAGTATTGTGGCTATTCCAGAAACAGAGTTTGTGATTTCGATACACAAACATATTTCCACCATTCGTCGCAGCTAGATCCAACAGTGGTTAATTGTACGTCTAATATCATCCAGCAACGTATTGATCCCATGTTAAGACGAGTCCAATGATGATTATGGTCCGAATTTGTAGGTTTTCATCTTTCCCCCCCCCTTCCTTTTGAACTCCTAATTTCTTCAATACTTTTTCTAATTATAATCGTAGGAGTCGTGTAAGTATGTGAATTATGTTGAACCTAAAAAACCTAAATTGGACCTTAGTACATAAAAAAAATCTAATTCATTGTTGATAAGCGTTATCTTGTATTTACTGCGTTACATATTGATTTTTTTTTTTTATTTTGAGAGATATATCAATACAGAGAGAGAGAGAGAGAGAGAGAGAGAGGGGGGGGAAAGAACACACTCGATGTGGAGGAGGCTGCCTCAATCCCTAAGGCAAAATCTGTACTTAGCAGTGACAACATTTATGGCTCCCTTGCTTTCCTCAAGGCACATTTCAGTGACCTTCCAAAATATATTGAGTACTTGGAATCTTCGTCGCTACACCTGAAAGATGCAATTGGTATCACTGACTCGTTTCTACAGAAACATGTACCAGGACCCGTGGGTGAAGCCGTCACATTAAAACTGAAGGAAGTATTGCAGAGGAATCCAGGGTTTGAAAAAAATGAACAACGTGTCCTCCATTCTTCAGGCGGAAAGCTTCAATTGTCAGTTACCGCTCCAGTAGCAGCGATGAAATTTGCACCTGTGACGTCATATGCTGTCAAAAGAACCTTTTCATCCTTCAAATCTATTTTGAGAGTCAATAGAAAAACTTCTCAGTCGAGAATCTTGAAAAGTATTTGGTCATATATTGTAACCAGGAACAGTACTTACTTACTTACTTATTGGCTTTTAAGGAACCCGGAGGTTCATTGCCGCCCTCACATAAGCCCGCCATTGGTCCCTATCCTGAGCAAGATTAATCCAGTCTCTACCATCATATCCCTCAGATCCATTTTAATATTATCTTCCCACCTACGTCTCGGCATCCCCAAAGGTCTTTTTCCCTCCGGCCTCCCAACTAACACTCTATATGCATTTCTGGATTCGCCCATACGTGCTACATGTCCTGCCCACCTCAAACGTCTGGATTTTATGTTCCTAATTATGTCTGGTGAAGAATACAATGCGTGCAACCAGGAACAGTACCAGTAAATAATGTTGTTTTGTTTGTTTCTTACTTTTTAAATAATTCTTGATCAAGTTTGAACAAATTTAATTCAAAAGTTGAGTGTGTACTGTACCCTTTATCCATTGAAAATTTAAATTTATGTAGTTATATGAAGGCAAATTGTATTAGATAAAATGTTAATTGTTACAATAATTTATTCAAACTACAAATAATATTGAAGAGGAAGGAACAAAAATTTCGAATCTTATCAATTTTGATAAATAGTTTGGTTCTTGAAAAGGTCAGTTTCGTGGTCCATGCTGTCTTAATAAATATATATTTATTTTTTAAGAATAACCGTGAGTATACATTTTTAACGATCAGGCAGTTTTTTGCGACCCCTTTCACAGGTTGGACATAAAACCTAAAAAAAAACCTATTTCACCTATTCCAAAAACTTTAAATTTTCTTTTTTAAAACCTAAAAATCCGGTCTCTAATGATACTGAAGAAAGTGAAAACGTGAAAAGATAACTTCTTTGAAAGAAAATTAAGAATGAGAGAATGTATTAGCGGACATAGAACGATGAAGGCGTGCAGCAGAACGTTAAACATACCAGAAAGAAGTTCAATTACTGGTAGAAAAGTTCTTATATAAATATACAACAACCAAAAACAATCAAATTAATATATCGAACCCCTGTAAGAAGACTTCCACAAGTCGAAAAACATTGTTCTCGGGAAATGAGGAGTTTAGAAGTCAGTGTCTTGCATTTTAACATCATTGTCCAAACTCCTTGAAGTGAATGGAAGGACATTAAATTCAACTTTTGGCATTATTCTGACATTTAGAATACAAAATATTTTATTAGACTACATATGTAACTCATAATCAACTTTTTTTTTACTTGTGGCAGTCTTCCTGCAGTTATGCGACATACAAAAACAAACCCAAATTAACTAGTTAATTAAATTACAAGTTGTACTTTTTATTGAACGCCTTTATTAAGGAAATATGAGAAAATCGTCTGTCCATTACGCAACGGTACAATAATATCTAGGGATCGTACTTAGTCCCAGAAAGCTACAAGGTTACGTATTACTTGAGTTTTTACTGTAGCCGATGACGTGTATGCATCCAGCAAGCGAAGTACTTGTGTCTGCTCACGCGACTCCTGTTTGATGAAGTTAGGCAGAACAAAACATACACCCTTTAACAATTACAGTAATATTTACAATTTATATTATTTACACTACATATTTTCCTCCATAAATTAGAAACTGCTTTGCACTTATCATTTCGTTCTCCTAAATCTTTGCAACTCCATGCCATTGAGCTGCATTTCCTAGCCACTGAAGACATGTGAGATATGAGTAATAAACTTTTTCTTAAGAGGAAATAGATAAACTTCTTTGTGGTTCTAAAACATGCCTAATTCTTTCAAGAACGTAATATTCTTGAGTTGGTGTAACATTCACAGAATTGCCAGAAATTTAGGTTATGGAAATACATTCCGTTTTATATACTCTCTCTCTCTCTCTCTCTTTTGGTACCTCGTCACTTGTGTCACTTAATAGTACATTTTGTTTTATTATATATATATATATATATATATATATATATATATATATATCCTTTAAATGATTTTGAATCCAAACCAAAAATATACTGAATATAATGAATTTAATCTAAATGGCAAAGAGACTTCAAAATTACTGTAATGGTGGAAGTTTCTTTAATTTCATTTATTATATTTCATAGAATCTTACATTACTAATGGAGCTTTAAGATGTGGAACAAGTCAAAATTTTACAAAATTACAATTACAATTTTTACAATATTTTGCAATTTTGCAATTTTCTACAATTCTTTAGAATTTTCTACAGTTTTTTACAATATTTTGGCGAGATGTAGTGAGATGAGGTGAGACCCGAGGATTCGTCAAAAGATTACCTGGCATTTGCCTTATAGTTGGGGAAAACCTCGGAAAAAACCCAACCAAGTAATCAGATCAAAGAGGGTGAAATGAAGTGAGGCCGAGGACTCGCCATAGACCACCCGGCATCAGTCCTACGGCTGGGAAAAACCTCGGAAGATATCAATCAATCACACCAAACGGGGGATCCAACCCAAGTTCGAGCGCAGCTCCGGATCAGCAGGCCAGCAGCAAGTCTGCCAACTGAGCTACAAAAGTAATATACTTTGGAAAGTTTCATCTGCTTTTCCTATTCACTTTCCACTTGCGAACCAGGTTTTGATAAGTGATAGTGGAACAGAAACTGCAATTAAAAGCGGAAACTGCAAAGTGAAACGTTCTAAAGTTATATGTTGGAGTAGGTACCTGGTTTAAGCGATTAAGTTATTCAGATCTTAAGTCAAATCTCGCTTAGAAAAACCACCTTCTGTAGGAAATGAGACTACATGCACCAAACTGGAAGAGGAATCACTCGCCAGTAGCAGTGAATTGTGAGCAAGTTTTGGTGTTGCTAAGACCAATCTATCGCCACATTTACCAATTTGTGGTTTTGTTTAAATGGAGACGATTAAATCCGTATGAACTGACCGAAGGACAGTTTTATGTAGAGAAAATCTTTGGACAAGACTTGATATTTGTTTTGTATCCATTAATTTGCCACTTAATTTTCCGTATTGTGTTACTCTATATTAAAAATAGGCTTAAGGACTTTACTAATAGACGATAGTATATTATACACACTATTTAAAGGGTGTAACTGTTATTTTGATATTGAAGTGTTGTATCAGTGAAGAAGTGTGTTGTGTCAGTGAAGTGTGTTGTGTAAGTGAAGTGTGTTTCTCTCAGTAAAGCTTTATAGTTTATAGTGGCAGTGCAAAGTATTTGAACAGTGAAATGTTTTGAAGTGTTAGTGAAATCAGGATAGAATCAGTGAAATGTGTCGTAGTTCCGGTGCAGTGAGTGAGTTACCAGTGAAATGAGTGTAGTGCTGAAAGGTACTTGTGCAGGCATGAACATATCATACTCGTGGGTTTCAGTTAGAACTTAGGGTTAAGATACAAATTAGATTTACTTTAAATGTTATTTTAAGTGATCGTGCTTCATTTAATTTAGGATGCTCCATATTATTATTATTATTATTATTATTAATTTATTACTAATAGTATTTTTATTAATTGTGTTTATTATTAACTGTCATTATTGAGTGTAATTAGTTACCACTGCCACCGGGTATATACCCATTTGCAGTGTGAATATATACACATATATACATGGCAAACATTAACAACTACTTTATAAAAATAATTCCATTATTAAAATAATTCTAAGCACCAACCTGACCACTTGTGTCACAAAACAGGACTGCAATTTTACGGAAAATAATCTACAGAGCTAAAAATAGAGTCAAATAAAATATTACTTCAATTTTTATTTACAGAGCTACAATCAGACGGATAAATACATGCTCACAAAGGACTTCAAAATATTTCGATGTTTTCTTTATTCTGCTTTGAAAATCATACAGTATGTGGTTAGATGGCACAATAACAGTTCGGAATAAAAATATATAATCAGAAAAAGCAGGAACCGAACTAAGTTAATCGTTATACAAGCCACTCGCCGGAGGGAATGGTCCTTCCATTGTGTTTCACAAATGTTATTACTCTTTTGAAAGCAGTGGCTGGCCATTCCTTCGCCCTATCTTCCCATTTCTCCCTATCTGCTCGTCAGTGGAAGTCTTCCTCCCCCAGATAGAACAAAGAGATCTCCTCCAATTCTTGCATTGTTTTCACTCCTGTCCATGTAGCCGATGGGCAATGAAATGTTGGATTTTGTTTGGTTAACTCGAGTTCTATGTTGTCATAGCAACCCGACGGCATGTGTTCCCCCAACAGCGTGCAACTATCATGTGTCGTCATTCCAATGGAGATTCTCCCTGGAGAATAGCCTACCGCAGTTAGCTTTATTGTGTCTCGTATATATGTACACGGAGTGTCAAAATGCTGCAGTCGAATTCTGGAGGCGATATATAAAATGTGAGGATTGTAATCATTTCTACGAGTTCACTGCATAAATCAAACAATTTTATGTACAGGGTGATTCAAGAGGAGTTACAGCCAATTAGGAACATATTTCCGAAGATAATTAGATAATGCGAGCGACCAATTCGTCCCTTTGTTTACTTTGTTTTTGTACACTGTGCCTTTCATCCACCCCTACACACAAAAATTGACAGGAGTAAAATCTGGAGACCTTGGTGGCCAATGAACGTGGCCACTTCGACCGATCCATCGTTCGGGAAATATGAGAATTAGATATAGGTCTCATCTGACGGCTAAAATGTACAAGGGGCTCTGTCATGATGGAAAAACTTGCCCATACTTGTAGCCGGATAACTTTGTAATTCGTGTTGGAGGAAGATTATGTAGCCGCGCCCTGTAAGACAATTCGGTAACACAGTAGACCATCTACACCGCACCATACATTCACAGAGAAATCGATGTTAGTAATTTGTTTCCGCAATGGCATGTGGATTTTCGTCAGACTAGCCATGTGAATTACAGATGTTGTTTATAATCGCAGAGTTAGTGTATATAACTGCAACAATAAACTTGAAGGGTTGTTTAACGTCGATGAGAAATTGCAGGATAGTTTTAGGTGATGAACTTGCCAGAATGTGGGGTTGCGGCCGCCGTGTACATTAAGGTAATACGCACACATTTGTTTGGGGAGAGTGTAAACGTCCAGTGAACGTCTGACTTCTCGAAAATGGAGAGAGAATCATTATACAAAGTTGCTTACTGATGGTAAGAGAAATGAAATCACAAAGCTTTCAAAGCCTCAAAGCATCGACACTTGGCGTTACCTAGTTTTATCGACAGCACTGAAATACTTTATTACCTCTGAACAGAAATTATTCATCTTGAAACCTAATCTAATTATTGTTATATCGACTACATATTGTGTTTTCATTTATACCCTGTGTTCACAGATAATTTATTTACAACAAAAGATTATTTCTAGAAATTTCTTTAATTTTTCATTTTCATTTATTGTAGGTCTATGCCATATGTCTTATATCAGCATTGTAGCTTTCAGATATGGGACATATCAAAAGTTTATAATGCATAGCACACACATTATTCAAGCGCAATAATTAACAATAGGTCCTTATTACAAACAGCAACAACCAAATTTCTTGGCTTAAAAGTCAATAATGTGTTAAACTGGAAAAATTCATATTAAAGAAATTACCCCAAACTAAACAAAGCAAGTTGTGCTATTAGATCTATGCAAAAAAATAATAAATATCAATATCTTAAAAACAATATAATTATGTACTTTGCATAATTCCACTCAGTAATGAGTTTTGGAATAATATTCTGGAGAAATTCCACAAATAGCAACAGTATATTCCTACTACAAAAAAGGGTAATTAGATTAGTAGGTGTCAATTCTAGGGAATCGTGTAGGACTATTAAAAAAACTATAAATAATCTCCATGGCTTGTAAGTATATTTTTCATTAGTAATCTTCCTCGTATGTATTCATGAAAACTTTGCAACTAATTCAACAGTTCATAGCATAAATACTCGTCAGAAAAATGACTTTCATACTCCATCGCCAAGTCTATCGTGCTATCAAAAAGGAGTGCGTTGCATGGCAGTACAAATTTTAATAGCCTCCTATCGGTACAAAAATTAAACTCAAAACATAATATTTAGGACCAAATTAAAGAAGTACCTAACTTCTCAGGCCTTCTATTTTGTAGGTGAATTCATGACATTCAATAACACTTCATGAAATTGATACTAAAACTTTGTGTTATACTAGCAGACTATAATCAGATCTCGTGCTTAACTGGGGAGGTGTGACTACATAAATTCTTGTAACAAAGACAGTAGAGCAGGTTTAGCGTGGCTAAGATTGGGAGCATAGAAGGGTAATAAAATTGTCAATGAAGAAGGAGAGCGTCTTTGTCCCCTTTGCAGAGAAAAGGACTTCTAGATACATATTTTATTACAGTGTATCGAATTGGAACAAGTACGGAGAAAATATCTACCACCTTCGATGCTAAGTCAGAACAAGAGTTCGCTTGCATGTCTTGACCTCATGGGGAATAGAGAATACGAACAAAAGACTGGATTGTTTCTCTTGAGACAGATTAGAAGTGCAGCTGTGAAAGTTTGTGCTACGAACTGACGAAGGGATAATGGTATCTACCCAATTATACACTTTTTTGTCTGTTTTAGGTTAGGATATATTATATAATGTGTTTTGTTGTGCCATTTTCTTTTTAATATGTATGTTCTTTTAGAGAGTGGTTGGATATAATCATAGGTGAAGGGAGTGAAACCTACAAAGTAGGACTTGTTTTAGGTACAAAGCACGTACGGTCAGAAGACCCGTGCATTGGATTTGAGAGAAAATCACGATAATATAACATCTATATGTATAATATTA
The DNA here is from genome assembly GCA_025594305.2 of Periplaneta americana. Taxonomy (NCBI): domain Eukaryota; kingdom Metazoa; phylum Arthropoda; class Insecta; order Blattodea; family Blattidae; genus Periplaneta; species Periplaneta americana. The sequence continues at coordinate 31,364,708 of JAJSOF020000005.1, read as the reverse complement.
CTCAATAAATCCAATCTTGTAAACCTTGTCTGTAATATACTGTATATTTCAACTAGACTTTGACTATAAATTAAGACTTTATAGTAGTATTAAGTTTTTTGACTTGTACCATATTCTAGCTGTGAAGGAATGTATGAATACCAAGGAATGGTAATAAATACAAAACAATACGATATATCCATGAGTGACCTCAAGCACGTGGATACATTATCGGCATTTGTTCTGAGTTGTATAGATAAATAAAAAAACTGAAGACTTATAGCACTGTTCATGTGTTGTAAATTTGTTCAGTAAATATGAATTACAATATGTCTATGGGTATATCATAATATGTAGGATATACGAGGTCTGTCTAAAAGTATCCGACCTTTAGCCAGAAAAAATATTTCAAATACCTGACGGGGTTGGGACCCTAATCCCCTTCAAAGTAGGCCCCTTGTGCTTGCACACACTTAGCCCACCGCTCCTTCCACTGCCGGAAACACCTCTGGAAGTCTTCTTTTGGAATGGTGTTCAGCTCCGTCGTCGCATTCCGCATTATCTCTTCTCTACTCTCAAAATGGGATCCTTGCAGTGGTGTCTTCAATTTTGGAAACAACCAGAAGTCGCAAGGAGCCAGGTCTGGAGAGTAGGGAGGTTGGTGAACGGTTGTAATTCCATGTTTGGCCAAGAAAGTGTGTATCAATTGGGATGAATGTGCGGGGGCGTTGTCGTGATGCAAGTGCCAGTTGTTCGCCGTCCACATGTCTGGTCTTTTGCGCCGAACTGCATCACGGAGTCGCCAGAGAACATCGTGATAGTACTCCTTTGTCACCATTTGTCCTTCCGGTGCGAATTCGTGATGCACAATTCCACGGACATCAAAGAAAACAGTCAGCATCACCTTGATTTTGCTTCGCACCTGCCGCGCTTTCTTCGGCCTTGGAGACTCGGGATGCTTCCATTGCGACGACTGTCTTTTTGTTCCTGGGTCGTACCCGTACACCCATGGCTCATCTCCAGTTATCACGGTGTTCAGAAACCCAGGATCAGTGTTGGCGGTGTCCAGAAGGTCCTGTGCAACGTCACGACGGAGGTCTTTTTGTTCCGGGGACAACAACTTGGGCACGAATTTCGCAGCCACTCGGTTCATGTTCAAATCATCACACAAAATTGCATGTGCAGAATCTTTACTCACTCCAACCTCTTCGGCAATCTCCCGCACGGTCAAACGACGATCTGCCATCACCAAATTTCGCACCCTCTCAACAACAGCTGCACTCCGAGCAGTTTGGGGCCTGCCACAATGCTGCTCACTCTCCGCTGATGTGCGGCCATCTTTGAATCGGTTGAACCACTCCTTAATTTGTGTTACACCCATCGCATCTTCCCCAAACACCTGCTGAATCTTACGAATTGTTTGACTTTGAGAATCACCAAGCTTTTGACAAAATTTGATGCAGTATCTTTGCTCAATTCGTTCAGTCATCTTGCGAGAAAACTAAATCCGACAAACACCTAGAACAGCACCTTACTTGGCGACCACCAGCCAGTGACTGGCACAAGCGAATGCGGTGAAAAATTCAAGCATGCGCATTACAGTTCCTCCTTCCACCATGCACAGTGGCGCCGCCTTAGAATCACAACTTTACGCGGGAAAAATTAAGGTCGGATACTTTTAGACAGGCCTCGTATGTCTTTGTCGTTTAATATAATTTTTCGATAACTCATAAACCAGGCATTTCCAAACACATATATGTTTGAAATTTTTTTCTTGTTTAGTGTGTGGAGAACTCACATCCAAAATTATACAGGGACATCATTTTATTTTTACTAACATTTTTAATATTAACCTGGCTATACCTTTGTATCAATGCCGTTTGCTACCCCCTTCCACGACTGGAGTTCGATAATACTGGCGTAATATATAAACAAATCACTTTACTAGGTATAGGAGGGAAGAAAAGTAGTTCATCCATTTACGTAAACTTGAAAATATCGCACTTTTGAGTTTGATAATTTTCATTAGGTTTTTGCTTAATCAAAATACAGTACAGTATTAACAATGAGTGTTTTTGCTCATGAACTGAGCTGTCCATGTGGACGTATTCATTATGCAGTGTACCTATACTGTCTACAGCACATTAGCGTACAATATAGAGAATGAAGTTAAATTGAAAAATAATCATAATATGGATATTTAAACACATTTTTGAAAATGGTGGCAGTGTATTTCGATACAGGCTTCAGTTCTAATGTGCATATCATCGCACTATAGACTATTGTACCTAATCCCAATTACCAGTTTCGTCCTTCGTAACTAGTAACTCATGTTGAAATAATTCTGTACCTACTCTATAAATGAGTACCTTACGTACTATAAATTGAATCTTCATTTCTGCCTGATCCGAAAAGATAAAATTACTCAGACATACTATCTACTGTCCGTCCAAGTGGTTATGTCGTAGGGTCGTAGAAAGGGAGGAAATCACGTGGCAGTTAACTACTTAACGAGGCCCTTTTATTTAAGTTGTTTTAAACAGTTGTATAATATTACGTAGACGTCTAATTCCTAACAGAATGTTCTCACAAAAGAGCTAAGACGACAACCCAGCCACTAGCTGGCGAATAAAAGCAGGTGGGGGAAACCGGATACGACGTAGGCAAACGGACGACATTACCTGTGCGAAAATGATTCAATATTGAAAGCTCTTTCGTCACTGGAAAACGCGAACATATTTTTGGAACGTACTGTTTACTATGACCGTAAGGCTACTATGACTGTATATGCGGTCTTGGATCTGTGTGCAGGACGGTTGAACTTCATTAGTAGAAGGGATGGGAGTGAAGTACATTAAAAAACTCAGGTACAATAAAAATTGAAGTAAAAATAAAATGATGTCACTGTATAAATATATCTCAACCACCCTATATATTACGAAATCAGACAATTGTAGGCGTCGAAGCATATCTCCTGGATGGAGTCTGGTGTGCTATGTCCCGAGAGTCACTAGACCGATGGATCAGTTTACAGGAGTGTTGCCAGGGTAACCAGTAAGGGTCGCATATATTGCACCCTCTGCCGAATTGAACTGGTTGGCTGAGACAGCCAATGCCGGTGACTTAGCGGGCTTCGTATCTGCCGTGATATACTTGCTATGCCGATTGTACATCGTCAATTCGAACAAAGGCCGCTTCGTAAAAATATTCAGACATATAGACGACATTTAAGCGAAAACACTGTCTGAGATAAATTCAATTGAGGGAGTTAGAAGATAAGGGTATAAGTGCACTCAAGTTATATTTGAGAAAATGTGATTGAAAGTACTTAAGCTTCCGTAAATTCAGTGAAATGTTTTATTTCAATTTTAATGTGTGATGTGGTTAAAATATATATATTTCTTTGTAAGTAAAATTTGAGATGCTTTAGCTTGCCTTGGATGCACTTAACTCATGTTCTTAGACATGTCACTTGGCTTCTTACCCCTTCAATTCTATTTTGTTGTACGCTAACGAGTTTCGTTTAACAGTGGCATAATATACATTTTTTTATAATTTCTAACTGATGATATATACAGGATGTTTCCGAGGTGCTGTTACAAACTTTCAGGGATGATGGCGAAAGGCACATGTATCAATTTGACATAAGGAACCATGGTCCGAAAATGACCGAGTCGAAAGTTATAAGCAGAAAATAGTTTTGTGGAAATGGAATTGTAACTTGGCATCACGTGCCCTCCTTCCCTTAACCTTTGGAACAGTCGTGGAAAGATGGTATGGGCCTGATGTCTCCTACGTGGGTACTTGAACACGATACAATCTGTGAGCTTGTCTACTGTTCCCATTGGCTCATGCGTATTCGAAAATCAGGTCTGCTTATTCCGCTCTCGTGTACTCCTCCATTTCACTAGGACTGATCGACTGGACACTGCAACTTGTACACAGACACTGCTGTCTACAGACGTGCATATCAGGACCGACCATGTCCGTTACACATTACGCTATCTGCATTGCTTTAGTGTAGTGTTCACAAACCTCAGACAGCGCACTGAATGGAATACTGTAAGTAGACAACGTAAACAACATCAGATGAATACAGTACGTGTAAAGTGTAAACAAATTAAGATCAAATATTCTTTGTTTAAACTTTGTGGCGTGGCATTTCAAAGGTACTGTTACTTCTAGGGCAGGAAGTGAATTCCCTAAAAACCTACTAAATATGCATGAAAGTTTTCTTTTAAAAACATTAAAATATATTAATAAATATGTACAATAGTAGCAAAAAAACCGGACCGACCCTTGTAGCTGATACAAAATAATCCTCTGCTGTGTATTGTGTCAAACTGTGGTAATTTCAATATGGATAGTGAAGCCAGAGGTATGTACTGCTATTTAATGTAAAATAAGGAGTTATCTTTGCCGAATAGAGGTAGAAATGTAATATTGATGCCGGATGAAAATAAAACTCTCAAAGTTTTTTTTTTTTTTGTTTTTCTGTAAGTTTGAAGCACTTAAGGAAATAGAAGACTAAGAATCGAACAAATGCAATAAATTTCATTGTTATATTTAATTACACAAGATGGATGTGTTTTGTGACTAGCAAAATTTGAATCTATGACTGAAATCAGCTACAAGGGTCGGTCCGGTTTTTTTTTTTTTTTGCCACTACTGTACATGTACCTTGTACTCGAAATAATCAAACAAAGGACTCTAGTTATAAGAGAGGAAGATTTGACTGGGAATGATAACTGACCAGAGTACCTGAGGCAATTGTGCCAACTCTACCTCATACTGCCATTATGTGTATGTATCGAAACATTTCTCTGTAATCTGACGGTAAAAGTTTTTTTATGGAAAGTTCACAAAAATTATATGCAATTCTAATGGATGTGTATTGTACAAAAACGAGTTTCATGTCAAATCTAGAAAATCAGACCCTTTGCGGTAATACATTTGAGTGCAGAAGTAAACAAATTGATTAATCCTTCTCATTAATCTTCCTTTTTTAAGCCTTCACGTTTCCTCCCTTTTCCACTCCCTTCCGCCCTTGTCTCCTTTATTTTCTTCCACTCTTTGTTGTTCCCAATAAAACACGTTAAGTGTTTTTTCTCGAAGTCAGTCCAAATCTACTTCCGTCCTCCCCTTCCAATTCCCCTTCTTTCTCTTTCAGTTCGATTGGTCCTTCGTTCAAGTCCGCCATATATGAGACAAGTTGGAGAAGTGATTTGTAGAGGCAGTTAACCGGTTAGGAGGCTGGGTGTCGATTAGTGGTCAGTTCAGGCTAAAACGATGTTATCCAGCGTGGATATATATTGTGAACGAAAATACTGCATGCTACAGAGTTCTGCACTTTGACACGTCAGATGCATTCTTCATCAAACGGCCACTTGTCACTAAAAGAAACTAGTGACTTTCATTTCTCAAATGTATTTAAGATGTGCCTACTTTTCTTTCTTTCAATCGATAATCAGATATTCCTTAATTTTCCGGTACAAAAATTGGGAGTGACTTGATTTTGCAAAAGAAAACCATTAGAATTCTATCTCAATTAAACTTTCTTGAACATTGTCGATCACTTTTCATATAATCACAGATATCAATAGTTTGGGTATATACATACACGACCTTGTCCTTTACACTCGACATAATATCGACTATCACACATTAGTAGCCAAAATAGTGAACACATTAATACTCCATACTGTACATTACATCAGACTAAGAGAAAATTTTCTATTATGGGGATAAAATTATACAGGGTGATTCACGAGGATTTACCGTCACTTACAGAGCTTATTTCTGAAGACATTCTGAGCAAAAAATGTCATATAAACATTTGTGCTAATCTCAATATTTTCAGAGTTACATTAATTTTAAGTTATTGGTAAAATATCTCTTTTCTTTAGTTTTAAGGGTAAAAGAATATTACAAATAGAGAATGAACTATTCAAAAGTATCATTTATTTAATTGGCTAGTGTTCTGAAGCTGAAAATGTATTGATAATTCCTTTGCACAGATTTTCTTTTTCAATTTTTAACTAAAAATTACATATTTCTTACGCACTTATCACACAAATTGTTACAAATCATACGACTTTAGAAACTTCACCCTTTACAGTTTAATTATGCATCCTAATGTACAGTAGTGGCAAAAAAACCGGACCGACCCTTGTAGCTGATACAAAAGAATCCTGTGCTGTATTGTGTCAAACTGTGGTAATTTCAATATGGATAGTGAAGCAGAGGTATGTACTGCTATTTAATGTAAAAATACGCAGTTATCTTTGCCGAATAAAAGTAGAAATGTAATTTTGATGCCAGATGAAAATAAAACTCTCAAAGTTTTTTCGTCTGTAAGTTTGAGGCACTGAAGGAAACAAAGACGGTAAGAATCGAACAAAAGCAATAAATTTCATTGTTACAATTAATTATACAAGATGGATGTGTTTTGTGAGTAGCAAAATTTGAATCTGTGACTCTGAAATCAGCTACAAGGTTCGGTCCGGTTTTTGCCACTACTGTACAATCTTGAAGAATTTACAAGAGTGGCGTGATCTCTAACAATTGTTGTGATAAATACGTCAGAGATATGTAATTTTATAGTTCAAAATCGAAAAACAAAATCAGTAGGAAGAAACTATGGAATTCAAAACACATTTTTATCTTCAGAGTACTGGCTAATTAAAGAAATGACACTCCTGAATAGTTCATTCTTTATCTGTAATATTCTTTACCCTTAAAACTAAAGAATAATGGTATTTTACAAACAACTTCAAATTAGTGTAACTCTGAAAATATTAAGTTTAGGACATGTTTATATGAAATTTTTGCTCAGAATGTCATTGGAAATAAGCTCCATAAGTGACGGTAAAACCTCGTGAATCATCCTGTATAATAAGCTTACCAGTCAATATTATAAGTTACCAATCAATAGCTTTAAAACTATATTTTATAGTTGGCTATTAATTAATCCTTTTACTCTGTAGGCGAGTTTTTTTAACATAAATTCGCATGAAATTGTTCTTTAAGAAATGGGTTTATTTATTATTGTTAGAATTAATAGCCTACATTAGTCCAAAGTGTGAAGTACGAGTGTTTTCATTAATTTTTAGTGTGTCACAGATTCGTGTTTTCACTGTATATAACATGCTTCTCAAGGTAAAACATGTCGATAATGTCTTGATGGAACGATTTTGGCAATTACTTCCAAAATCTCTCGTATTTTCAGCTTGAAAACCTGGTAACACTATAATATCACTAACAAAATATTAGTAGAGACATCTATGGAGGACGAGAGATATTGAACATGAAGTTATGTGAAATGTTAGCTGCAAGAGTTGATAAATCTACATTTAATTATTGAAAGTCATCAGTGCAGTATGTTAAATGTATAAGAGCAGTTATGTAACTCGCTGTTGTATGTATGTATATATTTATTTACACTGCAAGTGGGCAAACAGCAGGTGGCAACTTAATTACACACAATATAATTAATACACAACAATTACAAGATACACAATAAATACAATTAATAATAATACATAAAATAACTTAATTAATAAATTAACCCAATTTTCCATTAGAACCTACATATGTGTAGGCCTTATTCTTTTTAGTAGGTTATTTTACGCGCTTTATCAACGGTTCAGGTTAAGTAGGCCTTATACAGAGACATCATTTTATTTTTACTAACATTTCTAATCTTAACCTGGCTATACCTTTGCTACCCGCTTCCACGACTGGAGTTCGATGATACTGGCGTAAAATACAAACAAATCACTTTACCAGGTATAGGAGGGAAGAAAAGTAGTTCGTCCATTTACGTAAACTAGGAATGATCGCGATTTTGAGTGTGATAATTTTCGTTAGGTTTTCATTTAATCAAAATACAGTACTGTATTAACAATAAATCTTTTACTCATGAACTGAGCTGTCCATTCGGACGTATTCATTATGCAGTGTATATTATACTGTCTACAGCACATTAGCGTACAATATAGAGAATGAAGTTAAATTGAAAAATATTCATAATATGGATATTTAAACACATTTTTGAAAATGTTCGCCGTCTATTCGATACAGGCTTCAGTTCTTTTGTGATATTATCGCACTATAGACTACTGTACATAATTCCAATTACCAGTTTCGTCCTTCGTACTAGAATCATGTGGAAATAATTCTATACTTAAGCCATAAAAGATTACCTCACTTATTGTAAATTCAATCTTCACTTCTGCCCGATCCGAAAAGATAAAATTAATTAGATATGCTATCTACTTTCCATCCAAGTAGTTACGTCGCAGGGTCGTAGAAAGGAAGGAGGTCCTTTTATTTAAGTTACTTTAAACAGTTGTATAATATTACGTAGACGCCCAATTCCTAACAGAAATTAATGTTTTCAGAAAAGAGCTAAGACATCCCAGCCATTAGCCTTTACAGAGGGGCGAGCAGAAGTAGGTGGGGAAAATCGGGATGCGACTTAGGCAATCGAACGACAGTACCTGTACGAAAATATGATTCAATATTGAAAACTCTTTCGTCACTTAAAAACGGGAATATATTTATGGAACGTACTATACTCACTAACTCAGTACTGTTTAGTATCACCGTAAGGCACTTTGACTGCATACGCGGCCTTGGTTCTGTGTGGAGGATGATTGGAAGTTTACTAGTGTGAGTGAAGTACATTCAAAAACTCAGGTACAATAAAAATTGAAGTAAAAATAAAATTATATCTCTGTAAAATTTTCACATTGGTACTGATAATAATTAATCTTTCGCTTCACTCTCATCTGACTCACTGCACTGGCACTATGACACATTTCACTGATACTACAGAACACATTTCACTAACACTATATAACACGATGATGAGAGAGAGATGGAACGGAGAAAATTCTCTCCGGCGCCGGGATTTGAACCCGGGTTTTCAGCTCTCCGTGCTGATGCTTTAACCACTAAGTCACGCCGGATACAATCCCGACACCGTTGAGAATCGTCTCAGATTAAGCTCCATCTCTTGGGTTCCCTCTAGTGGCCGCCCTCTGCACTACGTCATAGATGTCTATGCACGCAGGACCGAAGTCCATACATGTGCAGAGGTGCACTCAGATGAGTGACTGGTTGGCCGGGGTCCGACGGTATGGGCGCCGTCTTTAAATCACGAAGTGATTTATTACGCATATATTTTATTTTGATGTACCGAGGTAATGATATTTCCATGCATATGATATTTCCATGCAGATATTCTGCTTTCTCAGATGATGAGAGAGAGATGGAACGGAGAAAATTCTCTCCGGCGCCGGGATTTGAACCCGGGTTTTCAGCTCTCCGTGCTGATGCTTTAACCACTAAGCCACGCCGGATACAATCCCGACACCGTTGAGAATCGTCTCAGATTAAGCTCCATCTCTTGGGTTCCCTCTAGTGGCCGCCCTCTGCACTACGTCATAGATGTCTATGCACGCAGGACCGAAGTCCATACATGTGCAGAGGTGCACTCAGATGAGTGACTGGTTGGCCGGGGTCCGACGGTATGGGCGCCGTCTTTAAATCACGAAGTGATTTATTACGCATATCATATTTTATTTTGATGTACTGAGGTACATATGATATTTCCATGCAGATATTCTGCTTTCTCAGATGATGAGAGAGATGGAACGGAGAAAAATTCTCTCCGGCGCCGGGATTTGAACCCGGGTTTTCAGCTCTCCGTGCTGATGCTTTAACCACTAAGCCACGCCGGATACAATCCCGACACCGTTGAGAATCGTCTCAGATTAAGCTCCATCTCTTGGGTTCCCTCTAGTGGCCGCCCTCTGCACTACGTCATAGATGTCTATGCACGCAGGACCGAAGTCCATACATGTGCAGAGGTGCACTCAGATGAGTGACTGGTTGGCCGGGGTCCGACGGTATGGGCGCCGTCTTTAAATCACGAAGTGACTTATTACGCATATCATATTTTATTTTGATGTACCGAGGTACATATGATATTTCCATGCAGATATTCTGCTTTCTCAGATGATGAGAGAGAGATGGAACGGAGAAAATTCTCTCCGGCGCCGGGATTTGAACCCGGGTTTTCAGCTCTCCGTGCTGATGCTTTAACCACTAAGCCACGCCGGATACAATCCCGACACCGTTGAGAATCGTATCAGATTAAGCTCCATCTCTTGGGTTCCCTCTAATGGCCGCCCTCTGCACTACGTCATAGATGTCTATGCACGCAGGACCGAAGTCCATACATGTGCAGAGGTGCACTCAGATGAGTGACTGGTTGGCCGGGGTCCGACGGTATGGGCGCCGTCTTTAAATCACGAAGTGACTTATTACGCATATCATATTTTATTTTGATGTACCGAGGTACATATGATATTTCCATGCAGATATTCTGCTTTCTCAGATGATGAGAGAGAGATGGAACGGAGAAAAATTCTCTCCGGCGCCAGGATTTGAACCCGGGTTTTCAGCTCTCCGTGCTGATGCTTTAACCACTAAGCCACGCCGGATACAATCCCGACACCGTTGAGAATCGTATCAGATTAAGCTCCATCTCTTGGGTTCCCTCTATCCGCCCTCTGCACTACGTCATAGATGTCTATGCACGCAGGACCGAAGTCCATAATGTGCAGAGGTGCACTCAGATGAGTGACTGGTTGGCCGGGGTCCGACGGTATGGGCGCCGTCTTTAAATCACGAAACTTATTACGCATATCATATTTTATTTTGATGTACCGAGGTACATATGATCCATGGCTGCTTTCTCAGATGAGAGAGAGAGAGATGGAACGGAGAAAAATTTCTCCGGCGCCAGGATTCCAGCTCTCCGTGCTGATGCTTTAACCACTAAGCCATACAATCCCGACACCGAAATCGTCTCAGAATTGTATCTGGCATGGAAATCATCAAATCCCGTTCCATCTCTCGAGAACATCAAAATAAAATACATCAAAATAAAATACTATATAACACATTTCACGGACACTGAATTATCACTGATCGGAAACTATTCACTGTCACTGTAAACTATGAATTCACAGACTCACCGCGCTTCACTGATACAACAGTTCAAATAAGACAAATACTTACACCTTTAAACAGAACTACATTAAACTGAACATCTGTAGTCTAAGACCCTCTTACAAGCTATTTTAAACTAATTTACAATTCAAACCAAGGGAATAACTTACTAATCAGACTAAGTAAATACATGTCATTTTAATTAATGTAACGTACCTTTTTTTTTTTAAATTTACACTTTATACACAACTTAAGTTATTTTTTAATCTCCTTCCTTAAGTAAGGACGGCCCTCAAAGACCGCTCCAGATAGGTCATTCCAGTCATTTATAGTTCGATTTAAAAATGAGAATATATCAACATCCGTTTTCTGTTTCTTACATTTGATTTTAATATCATGATCGTTCCCACCATAGTACGTTGGCTTCTCTAACCGAGCCGTTATGTCTACCCATGCTTTTTTGACCTAAATGTGCTCTATACACTGATGTTATTCTAGTTTTTTCTACATCTGTTTTCCAATGTTTCCCATTCAAGTTCTTTTATCGTATCATTTCCGTGTCCTCTTTTACCTTTAACAAATTTAGCTAGCCTATGCTGGAATCTTTCTAAGGAATTTATCTGATATATTCTATAGGGAACCAAACATGTAATTCCGTATTCCATTAATGGTCGCATTAACGTTAGATATGCTATTTCCCTCAATTTGGGCTAGCCTTTTCAAGGTTCTCATAATAAAGTAAAGTGTCCTCCATGCTTTACCTGTAACATTATCAACATGCTCTCCCCAAGAAAGTCTGGAGTTTAAATATACTTCTAGATATTTTCAACATTGTTCTTGCACAATTACAACACCATTGAATTAATAGTTTAGATTAGAATAATTATTCTCGGGTTCTCAGCCAGGTGAGTTTGAGAGCTAGCTCTGCCATCTTCTTCAGGGATGAAGAAGATGGCAGAGCTAGCTGTCGAAAGCTTGGAAGCTAATCTCCAACTCACCTGGCTGAGAATCCGAGAAGAGTTATTCTGTATCAAACGCCGGGAAAGCCTCAAGTCATACATAGTTTAGATTAGTTTCCTCTCGGGTTTTACAAAATGTTATAGATTTACTTTTAGAACCATTTATCTTCATCCAGTGCATTAAGAGGTTAGGTACAGCTTACAGCAGTAAAATTTTGGAAATATTTAAAATTTTTTTCCTCAATTAGGTACTGTATCTTGTACAATAATGAAAACTAGTATGCGTAAAACACTGTCCTGCTATATGAAAAAAATATATATATATATATTTACGATTTAAAAAAATTATTTATTTATTTTTTTTTTTCCAAAATTTAGTTCACTGTACAGTGGTGAAGCGTTTCCCATAGCTCGAAAACTATCCAACATTCTGTGATTAAATTTTGTGTATGTATTTATGCATGACATATCTACAATATAACGCAAGATCACTTCTCCATCTTTGATAGATCGTCTGATAAAAATAAATTAATTTAAAAAAATGGTAAAATATCAGTATTTTCTTCTAACACAAAATAAAATAAATATTATTTATTAAGGAATGTAGTTGAAAGAGCATGATATTGTAAACATGAGTTTCAGCAATAAAATAAAAGACAGAGAACATGAAAAAAGTTAACTAGTTTATGAGGTATGAGGGAAACGCTTCATCACTGCACAGTAAACTGCCACCATTTTGAATTTTGAAAGAAAAATAAATAAATAATTTTTTAATCGTAAAAATATTTTATTCGTATAGTACATGGACAGTGTTTTACACATACCAACTTTCATTGTACAAGATACAGTAATGGAAAAAAAAGTGGAATATTTCCAAAAATTTTACTGCTGTAAGCTGTACCTAACCCCTATAAGGCACAGCTATAAATTTTATTCAAATCTAGTTGAATAACATCCACATCTGAACTATTTCTAATCTTTCTATAGACAATACAATCATCTGCAAATAGCCTCACATTGGATGTAACATTTTGGCACAAGTCATTTAGTATGTTATGAAGAGTAATTGCCCAGACCGTTACCCGGTGGCACCCTGAACTTAGATTTAAAATTTACGATATTTCGTAATATATTCTCTGACTTCTGCCATTTAAGAATTCTTGGATCCTCAACATCACTCTTTTACCTATTCCTAGCCTATTTAACTTATCCATTAACTTATTAATAAGTCATGTGTCACCAAGATCAAATGCTTTCGAAAAATCTATCACAATTGCATCGATTCTTCCGCCTCTATCTATCTCTTCAGCTAGATCCTGAACCAGCGCCGTAATTTGACTATCACACGAGAAGCCTTCCCTAAAACCATGCTGGCGGTTGTAAAACCAGTCTTTCGCATTTAGAACACGACGAATATAATCCGATATCAAATGCTCCACGACTTTACATACGACAGATGTAAGGTTAATCGATCTGTAGTTTCCGACATCTACTTTATTTTTACCTTTATGTATGGGTACCAGTACAGCCGATTTCCAATCACATGGAATAGCTGTTTATGGAAACATGGAATATACGCATTAAGTATGGAATTATGGCCTCGGAACCTAATTTAAGAATCTCTGTAGCAATACTATCTGGTTCTCGAGACTTCCGATTTTTTTATTTCTCTAACTTCTTTGGAAGTTACTGTAAAAGTTAACTCTGTTTCATATTCACCCTCTGTAACACAACCTCCCTATTAGCGGCATTATTGCTATTATTATTATTATTATTATTATTATTATTATTATTATTATTATTGAAAACCGAAATGAACCGAGCAGGCTAGCGGCGTGGTAGAGGGCTGGCTTTGCATTTGGGAGGTCCGGGTTTCGATCCCAGGGGCCGGCAATCCTAACTGAAGTTGTCCACGGTTTCCTCAGTTATTTCCAGGCAAATTCCGGGATTGTACCTCTTGAAAGTCCGGCCATGGACGGCGATCCTTCCCTTAATCCTTTCATATGTGTGAGTGAATGAGGTGTAATGTCTTAAATGTTTGTGTTGTATCGGAGGTGGCCCTGGCATTGAGCTGATCCCTCATCGGGGGAGGCCCTCCATGTCCTTGTGTGGTCAAAAAGTATATAGATTAATTCCTCTCCCGACAGGTCGCGGCCCTATAAGGCCCGTGTGGCGTGGGTCGTGTAAATAAACCTAAAAGGGAGAGGTTAAACTAAGGGAAAGAAGAAGAAGGGGAAGAAGAAGAAGAAAACCGAAATGAAACACGATTTTAATCAGTCGACTTTTTCTTTGTCATCAGTTATACTTTCTCCGTTTTGATTTCGTAAAAACACTACTCCTTTTTTTTTTTTTTCCTTTTTCCTGCGTACATAATTATAAAACTGTCTCCAACTGTTACTTTCATCTTCTTTTAAAATATATTTTAGAAAATTTTTCTGGGATCCTTTTTTCACATTCAAGTTTCTTAATTAATTCTACATAGTATTTATCCCAATGCTCATTGCTTCGCTTACGTTTACTAAATGCTCGTCCTGCATTTTTTAGGTAACGAATATAATTAGTGTAATATGCTGGATCCGGATTTTTCTTAATTATTTTACAAGGTACAATCTTTACTAATGCCTCGAAAATGATACTCTTAAATTCTGTGGCCGGGAGGAAAAAGGTCTTAAGTCAATTTTAAATAACGTGTTTTGAATACAATATAGCCTAAAATCTAAGTCACAACGAACGTAATTTATATTCCAATTTTCATCAAAATCCGTTCAGCCATTATCGCGTGAAAAGGTAACAAACATCCAGACAGACAGACATACAAACAAACATTTCAAAAAAGCGATTTTCGGTTTCATGATGGTTAATTATACATGTTAACACCAATTATTTTTGGAAAATCGAAAATTACCAGAAAACTTTTGGCTACAGATTTATTATTAGTATAGATTACATATTTAGATTTCAGTATTTTTTAATCAATAATTCGTTTTCCCTTTTCTAGAGTAACAAAATTTACATCGACATAAGGCATCGTCCTCCTACACGTCCTTCAATATAATCCCAGTACTTGGTGCAGCTGTACGGTCAAATTGTGACAATGCTATCGTTATTATAGAAAGACCTAGCACCGACCTTGTAATAAAATTAATCCAACACAATATGAAATTGAACTTATGAAACATATTGTAAAGGTCGTTTTGACAGTTTTTGCAGTGCAGATGATAAATATTGTGCATTCTCGATTTCAAACTCATTTTAAGAGCAGTATTCACCCGTTCGTTAGTTTGAGTTCAGACTTTGTTCTGAAACATTTATTTAATGTTTTGTGCATAGATAGTTCATATTCTAAATATGAATTTCTTGTGACACAAGATTAAACAGAAGTTAAAATTTGTTAAAAATGGGATGCTGTGAAAAATTAGGTTTCAAAGATTTTATAAGGATATTAATAAATATGTTCTATTAGAAGTATAAAATGTTTACTCAAGACCTTTTTCCTCCCGGCCACAGAATTTATGCCAAACATTCTGCATATTTCTTTAACTGAGGTGTACCAGAAACCAGGCATTAGAGTTATAAAACATAACTTAACTGTTTCTCTCTCAGACAACGAGCATATCAGAGTGTCCTGCATTAAAGGTATCCAGATTCTGGGATCAACGCGGTGTTAGCACGAGCTTTGCGCTTCTCTTTAATATGGGATTGTCAAGTTGCATTATGTTTCATATCTAACCAAATGCGCTGTGGGCGCTTGGATTTATTATATGGCAACAACGGCTTATGATCGGACATGAATAATTAACGGCTCAGTAGAGTTGTGGAGCGTTAAAAGCAGAAACACGCGTGGAATTCAAAATTACATCAACTTTATTATAATCGTCAGATTTACGAGCTTTGAAATTCAAAAATCTTAATGCACAGAACGTTATGGATCTACTGGACTGACATTTAACAGTGAACTGCGTCCACAACAAAAATCGTCATTACAGTTATATTGGTGGGTACATAATATTATGATTATTTTATGCTATCGTATATTATGTATTACAGATTACGAGCTATGGCGTGTCTACCAAATATTCAAACGATGAAGTTCGTATGCTGTATATTTCTTTCAAAGATACTGCATGTGATTCCCTTTCCATTTGTATGTACGCTATGTAACCTGTGTTGTCTCATGCCTCAATATCAGGGGGTACACAAGGAGGGGTTACTGGGTTTAAACCCCTCTTGAACTTCTTATTTCAAACTAGCCGTACCCGTGCGCTCCGCTGCACCCGATAGAAATAAATATAAAGTAATTACATAATTAAAATAGGACATTTGATCCAGGGAACATTCGTGTTTGATAGAAGAATAAATCGTTTAATATGTTACTTAATTTAAATTGTATTAAAAAATTAAGATGCGATCATTTTGATCCAGATACCACTCATTTGGTGCAATGACAATTCCTTAATTGTAATAATTGTTATTACATGCAACCATAGTTTAATGAAGATTGAGATATCTTTTAGTTTTAATGTCTATACTTTATTATTTGCTACATGTTTCCCTTGAATTATGGTAATAACTTAATTTTAACCCCAGTTTTCTACGTCTTCAGTAAATGGCGCTCGGCCCACTATGGTTATGAACCCTTCAAATAACTTAAATAGTGATACAGCATATAAAGTTATATGTAATTATATTTCTTTCTTTAGAAAATGTAAGAATTCACGATCTCCTATGTACCATTGCCATGGAATGAATAAATGTGTTTTTTTCTTCCTATTCAAAAATTTTTTATTTTGCACATAGGAGTTACTGCAGGAACAACAAAGCTATAATCTGAAAATGTACTGTACTGGTATTTTAAAAGTCTTGTATATCCTTAAATATCAGTCCTATCAAAATTTTGCATATAGTAAAACTTACCGGAAATCATTTTAAAGAAACTTTTGTTATGTAACATTTTTCACAAAAAGCAATAATAATCGAGATATTTCGATTTATTTAATTCAGGCCCCCTTATAACCCCCCTTTTAAATAACGTATTTTGAATACAATGTAGCCTAAAATCTAAGTTACAACGAACGTAATTTATATTCCAATTTTCATCGAAATCCGTTCAGCCATTATCGCGTGAAAAGGTAACAAACATCCAGACAGACAGACATACAAACAAAAATTTCAAAAAAGCGATTTTCGGTTTCATGATGGTTAATTATACATGTTAACACCAATTATTTTTGGAAAATCGAAAATTACCAGAAAACTTTTGGCTACAGATTTATTATTAGTATAGATTACATATTTAGATTTCAGTATTTTTTAATCAATAATTCGTTTTCCCTTTTCTAGAGTAACAAAATTTACATCGACATAAGGCATCGTCCTCCTACACGTCCTTCAATATAATCCCTGTACTTGGTGCAGCTGTACGGTCAAATTGTGACAATGCTATCGTTATTATAGAAAGACCTAGCACCGACCTTGTAATAAAATGAATCCAACACAATATGAAATTGAACTTATGAAACATACTGTAAAGGTCGTTTTGACAGTTCTTGCAGTGCAGATGATAAATATTGTGCATTGTCGATTTTAAACTCATTTTAAGAGCAGTATTCACCCGTTCGCTAGTTTGAGTTCTGACTTTGTTCTGAAACATTTATTTAATGTTTTGTGCATAGATAGTTCATATTCTAAATATGAATTTCTTGTGACACAAGATTAAACAGAAGTTAAAATTTGTTAAAAATGGGATGCTGTGAAAAAATTAGGTTTCAAAGATTTTATAAGGATATTAATAAATATGTTCTATTAGAACACAATATAATAGACCTATTAATAAATATATATATAATAATAATAATAATAATAATAATAATAATAATAATAATAATAAAATTAATAAAAATCTTAATAATAATACACAACATTTAAAATTCCGATAATGTAAATTGTAAAAAAATATAATAATGAGTCTTCCCATTGATACAATTCCTCGTACGCCGTTGTTCAATATTGTAGAATTGTAAAGTAGAATTTTTTAAGCGACTATGGCTCAACTTAGTGCGTTAGTCTTCTACCCACACGGTTTGCGTTCGATGTCTGACCTGGTAATGATGAAATTCGTGGTAGAGAAACCAGATGTTTGATAGGTTATCTCAGGTTACTTCCCCGCTATTATTAAGGGGACACTCAACTATATTTTGGAACTTTTTTCCTATTTGACCAATCTTTTTCAAATTTGGAGAAAAAGTTCAATATACACATGGAAAGTAACATGCAAAATCTCAGCTCATTAGATCTAATACTTTCCAAAATAAAAAATATTTCAATTTTTAATCAATCATTAATTGAAATATCACTTTTAATTATCATTTTTTATTTTTTGGCTTTGTGCATTTGACTGTGATTTCTCAATGAATAGGGGAAGAATTCTGCGTATTGATTTAGTTCTGTCACGTAAATTAGTGTAGAAATTTAATTTTTAATTTCTATGACACTTTTTCTCCAATTTTTAAGTTTTGTGTCCCCTTAAACATCGTTTCTATCAATTATCGAAGTTTAGAAATAAGGCATAGAAATGAATTACATGTATTTTAAACTAAAAGTTTAATTGGTAATAAAATCTACATATTTAATCCATTAATGTAATATATTTATAAGCATTAATTCCACTTAATTATGTTGTTAAAGACATCGTTGTAAATCACAGATACCCGTGTCACTGCCTGGGGAATTTTTCTATGCAACCTTGAACGTTAGTCAGCCATCTTTTGAAAATTAAGGGGAATACAATAACTGACGAATATTTACATTCTGAAGAATATTACGTGCAAGGGATTACAGTCAGTCTTGTGAAAAAAAGATGTTTTAATTAAATTATTTTTATAATTTTAACATTAAAGACGCCAGAAAAGTAGGCATGTCGCGAAATGGAAATTTTCGTCGCCACAAAGAACATAAAAGACGCCAGAATGGCGACAAGTAGTCACATCTGGCAACTCTGGTTATCAACAGTGATCTCACGAGAAGTTTTGATTTATCTAGAGAAAATCAAAACTCGATTGGATTTAATTGACTATTACACGATTAGAAGAAAGTATATAAAGATTAGAAGTAACGAAGTAATCCAATATAATAAAATATTAATTGACTTACGAAAATACAACTGTCTTTAAATGTATTATTGTATCATCTCTAAATTACAAATATTACGCTAGATGGCAGTAGTGTGTTATGTTTAGCTGCATTCTTGTTATCAGTTGTGTCAACTATGGAATATTCATTCAACTCTGTGGACGGTTACTAGTCAAGAATGCTTTGTTGATTCAGTTTCATTTTTATTAAAACATTTACATTCGACTTCAGTCATCCGGATCCCAGTAATCAACGTCACTTGACAGATGATTTTCAATAAATCTTAGTATTAAACAATCTCTGATACGTGACTATCCATAATAGCATATAGCAGAAGCTATAACAAACATAACCTAAATAATATAAACAAGTGTTAGAAAAGTTTTAATTAGGGATGATGAAATAAAAATAAACATGAATAATTTTAAAACAAACAATTATTGAAAGTAGGTACAATTTTCAAATTTGAATGTTTTAGTGTTTGGTGGTTCAATTGATGTTATATTGGACGTGTGCGTAAAAGAAGTGAACTCGGTGATGTACATGGTGTATCCCTCAAGTTATTCAGGATTTCCGGATGGTGCTCTTCATATATGATCAGTGATCTTTGTTAATTCTTGTTCTTGAATGCCAATGCGAATCATTTTTGAAAGTGCTGTGCATCGACTGGAGTGGTTTGTAATTTTCTGTTTTTTTTTTTTTTTTTGATGTCCAGACCAGTGTAATTTTAAATGTTGGCAAACAAAGAAACAAATGCTAGGGTAGTGATAAAAATAAACAAATGCTAGGGACGCGATAAAATTAAACAAATGCTAGGGACGCGATAAAATTGTGCAATAAGCAAGCCATGATTGATTGAAAGACGTCCTTTCGTACCGTTTTATTGGTCAAAAGTAGTATGACGTAGTAAAAGTGTAATAGTCAACAGTAATCTCACTAGACGTTTTGATTTATCTAGAGAAAATCAAAACTCGAGTGGGATTTAATTGACTATTACACGATTAGAAGAAAGTATATAAAGATTAGATGTAACGAAGTACTCCAATACAATAAAATATTAATTGACTTACGAAAATACAACTGTCTTCAAATGTATTATTGTACCATCTCAACATTACAAATATTACGCTAGATGCATGCTAGATGGCAGTAGTATGCCTTCTCGTCGATAAGTTCTCGATCTATACCAATCTATACACGATGGTAATGTTACTAGCCAAGGAGGCTTTGTTGATTCAGTTTCATGTTTATTAAAACAGTTGCAGTCCACTTCAATTATCCGAATCCCAGTAATCAACGTCACTTAACAGATGATTTTCAATAAATCTTAATATTAAACAATCTCTGATACGTGACTATCCATAATACCATATAGCAGAGCTATAACATAACCTAACTAATATACACAAGTGTTAGAAAAGTTTTTATTAACGACGATGACATAAAAAATATACATGAATAATTTTAAAAGGAATAATTATTGAATGTACAATTTTCAAATTTGAATGTGGTTGGCGGTTCAATTGATGTTATATTGGACGTGTGCGTAATAGAAGTGGTACTCGTTGATTTAGGCCTACATGGTGTATTCAACTTATTCAGGATTTCCGAATGATGCTCTTAATTTATTTGTAAATCGGATTTCAGAAGATGCATAGATATGATCAGTGATATTTATTAATTCTTGTTCTTGAATGCCAATGCGAGTCATATTTGAAACTGCTGTGCATCGACTGGAGTGGTTTGTAATTTTATATATAATTTCTTTTGACGTCCAGACCAGCGCAGTTTCAAATGTTGGCAAACAAAGAAACAAATGCTAGGGACGCGATAAAATTAAACAAATGCTAGGGACGCGATAAAATTGTGCGATAAGCAGCCATGATTGGTTCAAATACGTCCTTTCGTACCATTTTATTGGTCAAAAGTAGTATGACGTAGTAAAAGTGTAATAGTCACTGTAACTCCACCGGGCTCATGGCAGCTGACGTCACACGAGACAGCACGACAACTCGCCACGCGGGCATTCTTGTAGCTCTTTGCCCGTAGAACGCTAAAATTATACACAGAGCTGTATGAATACATTATAGGTATCAATTGATTGAATATACCGTGACGGCTTGCTTCATCTGTCCCAACAGTGGCTTTCCCACAACGACGCAACCCCATAATTGCCGTCGCCAAAACACCATCCTTCAATCAAGCCATTGAAATCACTGCAAATGCACTGCTGAACAAGTCGATATGATGGGAGGAAGAGAGCTTATCTCGCATTACAACGAGGCAATTAACGAATGAAACAACAAAAGCCCCATCTGTCATTAGAAGCTAATTGTTCGGGAGAGGTCTCACGGATCAATTTTCAGACATCTGAAGCCGCCTGCGTGGCGCTGGTAATCGGATCCGCGCCGCGTAGCAAATTGTGTGGCAATCAAATCGATAGCTATTCAAACACGTCACAGTGTCCAGATTTTTTCATCAGCGCCCGATAGTCCCCCAGCTTAAAAATGTTCTGTGCTCAATTTCAGATAGCCTACATTTGTTCCGTGTAACAAGCATACAGCAATTTCCCACAAGTGAATTTACACAATGAAGACAATGTTTCGATTTATCACGTTAGCTACTCTACCGTAGTTTCCTGCCGCAGCACATATGGGCTATTCCATATGAAATCGATCAGTAAAAAACCTCGCATTTTTTAATACTCTAATTTTTTCCCTATTTATACAAGGTGCTGAGGACAGTGCATTTTCAAAAATATACTATCGAAAGTCAAACGGTTTTCGTACTACTGACGTATTTTAGCGTATTTTATGAAAACAAGCCTCTTTTAGCGCTCAGAATTCTGGAACCGTTTACTGCAGAACATTGAACGGGAGCTCATTTTGAAGCTCACATTTAGTAGGTTATGATAAGAAGTCGTCCTTGTTTTTATTGTATACAGAGAGACAGATAATCTGATTTTACTTACTTTTAAGCTTTTTGCCAATTTGTAAAAATGTAAAAAATATTGAGAAAAAACCTTGCATTATTAAGAGGGATTCGGCATTGTTTGCTTAGTGGCTCGGCAATAAGTTTCGAAGGTATTAAATAAATTATTTTCACACGCCTAGACTTGAACGGTGCAGTACCGCACGCACTGGCCGAGAGCTGAAGATAAGCGAGAGTTGGGCGTCATTTTACTCCTGTGTTTATGAAAACTTATGATAAAACTAGCCCAGCTATGCGCTACTAGACGAAACATCACGTGTTTATGTCTCCTGGCCTTGCTTGCCTCGGCTAGCTCCCGCCTCACAGTCAGCTGGTTAGTTCACGCGCGTACTATTTATTTTCTTTATTTGATATTTTCAATACTTTCTTATCAACGGTGCACGAGTAAAAAATGTGTGTTTATTTGTACTTTCAATGCGGAATCTAACCATATATTTTAAAAATATTTTTTCGTGGGCAAAGGCGTCTTAACGAAGAAAAATCTAAATTTCTCCATTTCCATAAAAAGTAAGAAAAACTGTTTACATGTCAATATAAACTTTAACGTTTCGGCATCAAAATAAACCATGATTTTGATCATTGGGTGAAAGGGTTTCGGAGCCACAACAGTTTAAAGTTGCTAATTTTATGAAAATACGACAAATTTAAATATTTTTAATTTAAACACTATGAAGTTCTGATGCCTCAAACTTTGCACAAAGCATTGTATCACAGTTGTCAACAGACAGAAAAAGTTTCATTGTATTTAAAAATTGCAAGGTCAATTTTCTCTATATTTCGGTCGATTTGAGATGGAATAGCCCATACGGTATGTCACACAAACATTTGTCCTAATCTCAATATTTTCAGAATTACACTAATTTGAAGTTGTTTGTAAATTACCATTATTCTTTAGTTTTAAAGGTAAAATAATATTCGGCGTGGCTCAGTCGGTTAAGGCGCTTGCCTGCCGCTCTGAAGTTGCGTTCGGGAGCGGGTTCGATTCCTGCTTGGGCTGATTACCTGGTTGGGTTTTTCCGAGGTTTGCCCCAACATAATGTGAATGCAAGTTAATCTATGGCGAATCCTCGGCCTCATCTCGCTATCACCAATCTCATCGACGCTAAATAACCTAGTATTTGATATAGCGTCGTTAAATAACCAACTAAAATAAAAAACAATAATAATATTACAGATAAAGAATTGACTATGTAGGAGTATCATTTCTTTAATTAGCTAATATTCTGAAACTAAAAATGTGTTATGAATTCCATAGTTGCTTCGAACAGATTTTTTTTCTTCGGTTTTAGCTAAAAATTACATTTTTCTTACGTATTTATCACAAAAATTGTTGTAAGAATGACGTCATTTTAGTCAAAAATTAAAAAATCAAAATCTGAAAAAGCAATTAACACCACATTTTTAGCTTCAGAACACTATCCAATTAAAGAAATGATAATTCTGAATAGTTCATTCTCTATTTGGAATATTCTTTAACTCTTAAAACTAAAGAAAAAAAGGTATTTTACTAACAATTTAGAATTGGTATAACTCTGAAAATATTGAGATTAGGACAAATGTTTATATGACATTTTTTGCTCAAAATGTTTTCGGAAATATGTTTCGTAACTGACGGTAAATCCTCGTGAATCACCCTGTGGGTATATGTATGTATGTATGTATGTATGTATGTATGTATGTATGTATGTATGTATGTATGTATGTATGTATGTATGTATGTATATATATAATCATCATCCCACCTCCCTAAAATCCATTTAATATTATCTACGCCTCGACCTCCCCAAAGGTCTCTTTCCCTCCGGCCTCCCTACTAACATTCTATAGGGCGTATTCATTTCTGGATTCACCCATGCGTGCTACATGCCTTGCTCATCTCAAACGTCTTTATTTAATGTTCATAATTACATCAGGTGAAGAATACAATGCGTGCAGCTCTGTGTTATGTAACCTTCTCCATTCTCCTCTAATTTCATCTCGCTTAGCCCCAAATATTTTCCTAAGCACCTTATTCTCAAACACCCTTAACCTCTGTTCCTCTCTCAAAGTGAGAATCCAAGTTTCACAACCATACAGAGCAATAGGTAATATAACTGTTTTATAAATTCTAACTTTCATCTTTTTTGTGAGCAGACTGGGTGACAAAGCTTCCCAATCCAATTCCCATATTTATTCTCAGATTATTTTCCTTCCGAATGTCATTTATATTTGTGACTGTTACTCCGAGATATTTGAATTTTTTCTCTCTTCAAAGGATAAAATATATTACGTACTAGTGGCTTGTGCAGCAAATGGTGCAAACTAAGTTCATTAGAAGTTCAAATAAAAATTTTTCAGATTTATTTTCAATATACGTAAGTATCTACACCACACCGCCATTAAGTATATAAAAAAGACCCAGTCCCACTTGATTAATAACAATAAAAATATTTTGTCTTTAATAACAATATTATTATCTTACGTAAGTTTTGTAGTTTTATATTATATAATATCCGCCACTCAGTCAATTATAGAAATGAAGATCTAATTTAAGATATTCTCTATGTCTACTTATATAACCCCAAAACGTTTCACTTTCATATCAGTATAGCATTAATATGTATATAATTAATGAAAAATAGTCGCATTATGGCATTAACTATAATGAACTATCCTTTCTAATGGTAATAATGTCATCAACCCACCTGAAGTTTTGTAGATTTCAATATCCAATACACAGCTGTATTCAGAAAATTACACACCGCAGAATCAGACCTGTAAATTATTTTTAGCAAGTCTTGAAGTTTTTAATAACCAATTGAATTTGAACTCTAAATATGTCAGCAATCCTGCAGGTCATGGCCTTCGTGTAATAGCGTTCTGTTTATTGTAGTGTATGTTTTATTTTATTCTGAAATGCAATTAGTTCTCAAAACTGACGACAGATGGATTTTGGAAAATACGAAAATGATGTAGGAAAATTGACATTTCACTGAAAACTACTATTTTTTGTGAAAAACTTTGGCTTCCAAGCTTTAAAATGACGGGTCATTCATTAAAATCCGTTCAGCCGTTTTCCCGCTAATTTCCATTACCAGTTCAAATTATATATATATATAGATTTATGCTCGACCATGCCGAAATGTAGTAATTATACACCTGGTAGTAGTCGTTTAATACACCTCATTAAAGTACACCTATTCCTTATAATTCAGTTGTTCAGCCAATGAAAATCGCCATTGCACCATTATAAAATCGCAAGTATCGATTATTCTCGGATATGCAAACGAAAGACAATTAGCGAAAAGTCACGGAGGCTGGAAATCCAATACTGTCGCAGAAGGTTATGTTCCGTTACTATAATAATTAGCGTTAATTGTAAATAATATTCAAATAAATTCAATATGTCATCTCGTTTTTCAATTCTAAATCAATTTCCAGGTTACATCAAGACTAATCTTCATGTTATTCTCTAGATTATATCAAGGTCAATGACACATTTGTGCCTCGGAAAAAATCAATACTTTCGCGTCTGCGCACATGTCACAATTCATGAGGTAGGCTATTGCACTCACTCACATAACCAAAACATGAATACTTACGAATAATTTCAAGTTAGAAATATGGTCGAGCATAAAATCGTATGAAACTTGCCTATAATGGTAATTAAGACGCTCGTATGAAAATTATGAAACTCGCTTGCGCTCGTTTCATAAACAAACATACTCGCGTCTTAATTACTACCATTATAGGCTCGTTGCATAATGTACTATTATGGCACAGAGGAAAATTCTAAATAGAGTATCGTAGTTAATACAGTAAATATCTGTAATTGCGATGGAAATGAAAAGATGAGGTAAAGAAGAATAGGAAGAGATACTGTATACAGCGTCTAACGTCGGATTCTTCACTGCACTCTTTCGTTTGGTACAATTACTTCGACTTTTTGTGTCCTTTTATGAAATTGATGAACACAACACCGCACATCACGCTCTCTGCTCTTTAAGGAAACGGCTTTCTCATTCTCTCCGTAGACACAAAGAACTGTTCCGACTAAACACTTTACTGCGAAGTATGAGTTATGCCACAATAATAACAGAACGACAGAAGACGCCTTAGATAACAATAGCACTGTGGCCCGAGAAAGCCTCTGAAGGACAATAACAGAACCGTCGTAGAATTGCACGCCACGCAATATACATGTCTCGACCAGAAAGAAAAAAAAAGTTATCTGCACCTCTGAGCTTTGATGCCAAGACAAATGTCTCCGACACGCAACCTTATAGACACGTATCGCATCACAGTGCTCTCGAGACTGTCGTGATGTCTCGGTTAAGGCTGGTCCACAATAAACAGGGAACGCAACGACAACGAGAACGAGAACGGATATATCGTTAAAATAAATGTATTTACATGTGAGCATTCACAATTAAATTTCACGTTCCCGTTCCTGTTACCGGAAGCTTCTCGTTAATTGTGAATGCTTATATTTAAATACATTTACTAAAACAATATTTCCGTTCCAGTTTATTGTGAATCAGCCTTTAGACTGGGCGTCCAGCAAAACTGCTTTAAGCATAAATGTTTTTGCTGTAACCGAAAACAATTCTGATGAAGGATGGGTGGAGCATGGAGAAAAATTCTCTCCGGTACCGAGACCCGAACCCGGGTTTTCAGCTCTACATGCTGGCGCTGCACGGAAATATATTTACTTTGGTAAAAAAAAAAAAGTGAATCCATGGCGCAACAGCCCTCAAGGGTAAAGTCCGACCAGCCGGCTCCTGTCCTCACGTTCACATGCCTAAGTAGAGGTGGACGATCATCCAACCAGAATGGAGGTATCGTGTGGTTAGCACGATGATCCCCCCAGCCGTTATAGCTGGTTTGTTGAACTGGATTTTCGCTACCTATCGTAGCTCCCCAAGTGCATCACGATGCTGGGTGGGCACCGGTCCCATACACTGGCCGAAATTTCATGAGAAAATTTCTTCCCCATGAGGAATTACTTTGCTACAATACAATAATATGTAAACAATTTTGTTTTTCCAAAACCATTTTGCTTTAAAACGTTTTATGCTAGAAACACCTTTGGGGAGCCTGAGACGTAGATGGGAGAATAAGATTAAAATGGATTTAAGAGAGGTGGGATATGATGATATAGACTGGATTAATCTTGCATAGAATAGGGACCGATAGCGGGCTTATGTGAGGGCGGCAATGAACCTGCGGGTTCCTTAAAAGCCATTTCTAAATAAGTTGTAAGTAAGTATAATAGTGATTAAAAGACAACTTTTGTACACATGTTTTGACTTTCGGATCTTCCCCCGATACGTCCTATTATACAGTCTTCCTAGAAGCACAGCCTTTCTTGCACTGCCTGTTTCTACAGACCGTTTATAGCACAGTTTAATACAGTCATGTCATCTGATGCCCATAGGTGCAAGGGCGCGCTTTAGAGCTCAGGAGAGCCTGAGCGCTTTACAGCGGAAAGGAAAGAACAGACGAAAGAGATGGTATATGCCGCTTGGTCGAGATATATATAGGGATGGTCAGCACTGGTTCAATTGATAAAGGGAAGATAACTTATTAAAACTGTATTCATGATAATTTTTAGATTCGTCTGAAAGTTAAATTCATTATAAGAATGTAAGTTTTAATTTTAATGCTCATTTTTCACAAGTTTGCTTTTTTATTCAAAAGAAATATTTTCTCAACTTCTTTACAGAAAAGTGAAATTTTCAGATATGTTTATTTAATACCCTTACAGATGCTGAAACAGTGTTTTTGTAAATATAATATATCGTAAATACGTATTACTGGAGGTAGTGTATTGCAAAGTTTGAAAATATTCGCATGGAAATTGTTTGTAAGGAAATTAATTAACAAAGCAACTGCTGTTACATCATATACTAAAATTATGTGCCCATGTGTGTGAAAACGTTACCTCTATAGCTTCAGCAGATTTCGAGAAAATAATTTAATATTCTGGTGACAGAAAGTTAAAAAGCATAATGTGATAAGAGTTTTGTTACGTAATATTACTTACTTACTGGCTTTTAAGGAACCCGGAGATTCGTTTCCGCCCTCACATAAGCCCGCTATTGATCCCTATCCTGAGTAAGATTAATTCAGTTTTGATTGTTTATTGATTACTTTTATGAGGCTAAAGAGACCATCAATATAAATTCCAATTTATCATGTCATACTCAATCTCTTTTCTTTTTGGGATATCATTTTCTTTATGAGTGACGTGTTTCATTCATTTAGTACAGTATACTTGTACTACTATGGAATTTATGTCAATATTCCTTCTTAACTTTTTATATGTTGAATAATTTCGAGGGAAAAATTGTTCCGGGGCCGGGCATCGAACCCGGGACCTTTGGTTTACGTACCAACGCTCTACCAACTGAGCTACCCGGGAACTCTACCCGACACCGATCCAATTTTTCCCTCTATATCCACAGATCTCAAAGTTGGTTGACAACCGTCAAGCAACCAACTTCGAGTGCACAGTAACTCAGTGCGACTTAAATTGTGGTTTTTCTGTTAACGAACAGTGACGTGTATTATGCAAATCAAGATTTCAGGTATAACTCCCTGTAAAGTTGATCTGAATAATTTCGAGGGAAAAATTGTTCCGGGGCCGGGCATCGAACCCGGGACCTTTGGTTTAACGTACCAACGCTCTACCAACTGAGCTACACGTTATTAACGTTTAAAACACAACTGCAACATTAAGAAATTGGTGTTAGTACTTATGTTTTACAGACAATGATAATATCAAACAGAAAGAAGCCATATAAAAATAACGACATAAAATTTTATGTTCCGTTTGAAGTTTGTGCACCACTGTTTTCTTAATCCAACAGGCTGCTTATTCACATAGCCTACATAATTCTTCCTCCCTCCATACCTAGCGCTTGATGCCCGCGCTCGACGTCGTCAGAAAAATGCGCTTGCTTTGACATCACTGGTTTAATATAAGTTTGGTTTATTATATATAATAGATCACAGACACATTACATACAACAATTTTACACAAAGATATATTATTATTTAAATACAATTTCTACATTTTACCTATTTACATAATTTGTTTTATCTTGCACTAGCTTTCAGTTATTGTGCAAGACTGAACTCATTCTAGAATATTGGTACCATCAGTATTGGTTTACCTTCCTAAGATGTACTTCCCTATTCATTCTGCAATGTGCAGCTAGCGTATCTAAATCATCTCAAATTCTACTTTCTTCCATACCTCTTTCCTTACAAAAATATTTATACAGTTCATACAAGCTCTCTCTCGTAGGTAAACCTTCATTCCTTAATTTTATTTCATAATATTCTTTTGACGTACCTTCAAAACTATTAAATTTAAAATAAAAAAGATAGCCAAATAATTTCTAAGTCAAATGTGTTATTATCTGTGAGTCTAGAAAAGGCGTACTTACTTACTTACTGGCTTTTAAGGAACCCGTAGGTTCATTGCCGCCCTCACATAAGCCCGCCATTGGTCCCTATCCTGAGCAAGATTAATCCAGTCTCTACCATCATATCCTACCTCCCTCAAATCCATTTTAATATTATCTTCCAATCTACGTCTCGGCCTCCCCAAAGGTCTTTTTCCCTCCGGCCTCCCAACTAACACTCTATATGCATTTCTGGATTCGCCCATACGTGCTACATGTCCTGCCCATCTCAAAAGCGTACCTTCCAAAATTGAATTTATTAGTCAGCTCACTAACTGTACTTTCCCTTAATGCTTCCTTCCTTCTATTTTTTAATTTTGCAATCTTCTCCGGTATTTTATTTTTCGTGTATTTGTTTATTATTAAGGGATGTTGACTTTCCTCGTATTTCTCCATACATCTACACTTGTTACTTTCTTCCATGCATAATTCTACATCTATAACAAGAAAGAGAAAGAACAATATATACACATACACATACATATACACTAAATAAGTTAGGGGTGGCATAAGTGTAAGAAAAGGAACAGAGAAGAAAGTGTTAAGTGTAAGAAGATAGGGTAAGAGTGGAATATGATAGACTATCAAACAATGAATACAAAAATGTGAAGTGGAATGAGAGAGAAATTGCAAGTGTAATTAAGTGAATTAGATATTTCAATTTTTCAGTGTTATATGATAGCAGTAGTATCAGGGGTACTTCAACTGTAGGAGTGTTATAGAAATAAATATATGGAAAGAGGTAATAAAATAGGAAATTTAGGAGTGAAGCGAAAAGAAAGTGATAAATATGTAAATAAACAGAGGATAGAAAAGAAAAGTGTTGTAAATAAGAGTAAACGGAAAAGTCAGAAAGTAATGAGGAGAAAATAGCGGGAAAACAATGATTAAGAGTAGGCAGGATTTGAGGGTAGAGAAGAAAATAAATAAATAATGCAAATTATTAAGGAAGAATATGCAATATTTAATAGGTGAGAGAGAAGTGGATGGGAGAGGCCTAGGTAAGAGGGAGAAAATAGAAGAGGATAGAGGGGGAAGGACATATAGCAATTCAGTCATAACAGATCGTTAGAAAGTAATCAAGAAGTTCTCGGCAAAGAATACATCAATAGAAAAGAGTTATATGTATTAAAGGGATGGTGGATAGAAAAACAGAAATGTGAAGGTCCACCATAACTATGAATTGTAAAGCTGATTGACAAATAAATATCAATATCAATATACACTAAATTATTTCACTGTTTATTTATATATTTCTTAATTACTTTCGTTCACATCTATTTAATTTATTCTATCCATTCTAATTTTTTTAAACTGGTTTAACGTAACGTCTACAAGGTGCACTTCGTGTTTCTGTACCTATACTCTTCAGAAGTGCCGCTGAACTTGGGTAGTGTTTTTATGACAAACTCGCCATTTTATAAAATAAGATTCAACAATAATGATCTTGCCCAGCATAAAAGTGTCTATATTTTGTGAATACTGCATATGTGACAAAGAGAGATTTATTTAATATTTGAACAGTTACTTCACTCCAATTCTGTGACATTTTTGCAGACGTCCCGTACTATTTTATTTCGCGTAGCTTACATAAAGGGAACTGTTTTTATAAGAAATGACATATTATGCTGTTATACACGATTGTCAGACACAATCTGGGTATCCGCGTGTGATTGGATGGGTCGAGAGCGTTTGCTTTGTTCCTATTTGCAAGGTTCATGTAATAGTCAGCAGCTTCGTGCAAACTTGCGTCCCTTTGTCGCACTGTGTATGTAGTACATCAATTGAGGCTGTATGTTTAATGCCACAGGTTTGTAATTCACTCTGTACTCCTGTACCCAAAATTTAGCACTCTTCTTTCCTATTCAACATGAGAATATATTAATACATACACGGTGAAGTTAATAAACCCTGTGTCAGATAATGTAACGCTTTCAACACCGATAGGCACAAAATGTTATCGACAACACTGAAATTTTTTGCCGTTATCGGAAAAAAAGATGCCACCACAAGTTTTCCCTCAGCTATGTGCTGTTAAAACATGTGACCAAAATTAGCTAATCAGATAGTACAGTCTTGGAAACAAAAAATGGCCCTTACAGAGCACGATTCACACCACTACAATTTTTTTTGCTATTTATTTATTGATTTATTTAAATTTAAATATACAGAATAAAGAATATAATTACAAACAAGAGAAATAGAAATAAAATAATACAATCAATATAAAAAAGGAGATACAGTAGTATTAACAAATTTTGAGACCGAATGAGCAGCGCTCGTGTTCGGTCGCAGTTCAGATATAATATTCATAGGCCTATAAGAGAATATAAAATAAAATAAAATAGGAAATAGAATTAAAATTACAGTTACAGAAATTATATAATACAATATTAATATAAGACAAATATATAAAATAAAAAAAAATAATAAAATAAATAAATAAAATAAAATAGGAACTAAAATTTAAATTACAGCGGCAATGGAATTATATAATATAGTATTAACATTAGAGAAGAATAATATCGCACGTGAAAAGTAGGACAATATATATATATATATATATATATATATATAATATATATATATATATATATTTTTAAATTATAGAATACAAGTATAATATAGGTAGATTAATTCATACACATAGGCTATAAATGTATTTAATCAAATTGAAGAAATTAACACATTTCTAATTTTCTTGTTATATGTTAGTTTGTTACATGTTAGAAGTTCTGGGTGTAATTTAGCTAAAGAATTGTACAACCGAGGGCCAAAATTAATGCTATGCTTTAGACCAGCAGATGTGAGACATTTAGGTTCTACTAATGTTAGAATTAATATTTCGTCTTGTGTCAGATTATGTTTTGTAATATAAACTTATTACGATTTTTATGATAAAATTTTAACACCGTATATTTATAACCAGTGTCCGTGGCGTCGCGGTCGTAAGGCATCCTGCCAAATGTTACGGAATGCGCGCTGGTTCGAGTCCTCATGGGGAAGAAATTTCCTCTTAAAATTTCGGCCAGTGTAATATAAACTTATGCCCACCCAGCATCGTGATAAAATTTTACCTACGATATTTATAAATTTGTTCAATATTAAATACATTAAATTCAGAATAAATTAATTTAGTTGGGGATAATCGAAACGTTTCTTCAAACAAATTTTACCTCCATTCTGGTTGGATGATCGTCCACCTCTGCTTCGGCATGTGGGCGATGGAGGCCAGCAGCCGGCTGGTCGCTGAAACATGTGTTCACGGGCTGTCCAGCGCCACGTATTTTTATATTATTATTATTATTATTATTATTATTATTATTATTATTATACTTATAAATTTGTTCAATATTAAATACATTAAATTCAGAATAAATTAATTTAGTTGGATAATCGAAACGTTTCTTCAAACAAATTTTAATTATTCGTTTTTGTAGTAAATTTAACGGACTAAGATTAATTTTTGTACTTCCACCCCAAACAATTATACCATATTGAATGATAGACTGAATAAAGGCCAAATAAACATTTCGTAGAACTCGAATGGGTAAGTAGCATCGAAGATTAACCAATTTATAAATTGTTTTACGAAGCCTCTTACAAAGATAAGTAATGTGATGAGGCCATTTTAAATTCTGATCAATAATGATACCCAGATATTTGACATACGTAGATTCTTTCAATGGTGGACATTTACAACTTTTGGGATCTAAACAATTTTCACTGTGTATTATTAGTCTATATTCATCGCTAAATTTTAAATTTTGAACACTGGCAGCTGTTAACGAAAAAGGAACTAAAGTTGATTTAGATATATTTAAAGAAAAGAAGTTGGAATTAAGCCTTTTTTTTAACAATATTAGCACCTATATTTAAAAACAGTTTTCAACCCAGTATTATTTGAATAGCATTACAGGCAAATATTTCACAATAATAAAAAAAAAAACACGAAATTAATCTGAAAATACGATCAAATTAATGGCTAAGGGTCATTATGTAAGAAACACGATACATATGACAACCTCGATA
This sequence comes from Periplaneta americana, assembly GCA_025594305.2. Taxonomy (NCBI): domain Eukaryota; kingdom Metazoa; phylum Arthropoda; class Insecta; order Blattodea; family Blattidae; genus Periplaneta; species Periplaneta americana. The sequence goes on along the minus strand of JAJSOF020000005.1, from coordinate 31,331,146 downwards.
ATGACAATTCATCGCAACCATCCTGACAACTCTCTGCTAGCATGCAGACTATAAAGTTCAGGGTTCGGATACTGTTGAGGAAAGAGTTTTTAATTAATTATACAGGTTAATTTCGTTTACTATCATTCTATTTCATTGTGCTATTTATATACACTTATCTACTAGTAAGAATAGATAAAGATAGATACATTTTATGACATCTTTTCAAATGCTTTTCGGGCAGCGTTGCCAACCCCGAGGCTTGACTGGATAGCACAACTGGTTCCAAATTATCGTACTTTTGATTGGAGGATCGTACATTACATATAAAATACTGTACTCCAACCACGAGAAAATGTCTAAGATGTTCATTCATTCATTCATTCATTCATTCATTCATTCATTTATTTAATTCCATAGATCTTACATGAGCAATGAAGCTTTAAGATGGGAACATGTAATTTTACAATATCACAATTACAATTTTTACAAATTTTTATAGTTTTACAATGTAATTTTGAATGAATGTTGATGTCATAAGATGTCATAAAAACCCAACCAGGTCACACACGGCTGGGTACTCACACACGTATCTATCTCTATTGGCTAGCTCTCACAGCACAAACAATAGCATTGATAGACACATACTTATACTACCCTAGTTACTAAATTAGATCACGGTTAATCTCCTGGTCTTTTAATCCCTCCATACAGGAAATAATATATGCAGGAGAGCGCATGGTTTTTAAACTGACGTTATAACGATAATATTATCTATCTACTTCGCTCCAATAGATAACGCAATAGTAAGCACATTCTTTTCACGGTTGATCTCCTGGTTGGAGGACAGTAGGTCTATTTTGATTGTTTTACCTAAACTCCCTCCACGATGTTTTATTCAAACCATATTTTATAATTTTTACAAGGAAATAATTGTTAAAAATTAAATATAAGCACATAAAATGATTTTTAAACACATAGACATTTTTAGCGCGGGTTTCCGGTGGATGATCAGCGTTTTTCGTATTCATAAACCAGTGTTAGCGATAGGATATGATTTGAATTCTGTACAAGTAACCAGTGGATAGCCGGGGCTAGCTTAGTACGCTCGTAGCACGTGCTGCGAAATGTCTATGAATAGCACCCTTAAGGACTAAGGAGATGACGGTGCAATCAATGAAAAATGTTTCATTTTTTATGTCGAAAGAGAAAACATATGCTGAAGTTAACTTTTAACGTTGAAGTACTAGTGAATAGACGACGTAACCAATGAAAAATATTTCAATTTCTAATGCAAATATGAAAAACTGGAGAATGTTGGATTTACAGTGAAATACCTGCCCTTGGGCTAAACACTATAAATAAATGCTAAGGTTATTCTTTCAGGCTTAAGCATGAATAAAGATCACGGTGTAACCAATTAAACATGTTTAAATTTCTTACTACAAGTGATGATGAATAACATGATGATAGTGTAACCACTTAAAAATGGAATAATATCAAGTCACGTAACAGACAAAATATCCAAACGTCAGCCGCATGCATTCCATTATTTAAATCTATTCTCTTTATATCTTATTAATTGTGTTCGTTAATTTGGAAGGATATTAACCTCTTCCCTACTATATATTACCAGTTTTGTGAAAAAAGTGTCATTTTTTTTTTATTTTCGTAAAGAGGTCATTTAATATTGCAGAATCACTGTACATCACTAATTTTCTTACATATCTAAAAAAATCACTATCAAATAGACATACATTCGTACCTGAACTATTGTCCCGAGTTATCTCGTGCACCTTGATTCCAGCTCTGGTAGTTGTCCCACTTTGATTTTCTCCTGAACTATTTACCAACTTATGTTTTTTTTATGGATTAATTTATGAGGTATAATACCAGTGCTATTATCAAGACGTTAAATGTTGCTTGTCGTGTGATAGACTCGAAAGCAAGAGTATTACGCACAGTGGTACATTGCATTCCTGACAGTAGTATCTGCTCTCCTATATGAGAGCGTTTTGGGAAGAATGGTGTAGGAGTTATTGAATATTTGTACCAGTACATCTGTTCTTTAGGTTTGTGAATAATGTTCTGCAGTATCACTATGCCCAAAAGTACACGTATTTCAGAGATAGTAGTAGGCCGCCACGAATTATTTTCAGCATTCTGTGAACACTTATTAGCATGCCGAATCGTCTCCTCGAATATAATGTTGATGAGGTCATTATTAAAGAATAATTTTAAAAATTGAGAATTATCGTTATCAGAAACAATGTTAAAATTTCAGGGAATGGGGGACCTCGGAGGTGCAGAAGAAATGGTGCCAGATGTCTTCTATTCAAACCACTGTCAAAAATACGCGACATCAACTGATCTGAATTTGTTTGTTGGTCTATAACTTCGTCTTCTGATACCGATGTTTCATTTCCTAATCTTCTACAGGAATATATTCCTGATGAAAAGTTTCGGAATCACTAACTTGATCCATCTTTACACAAAACAGCACAAAAAAACACTAAACACAAACAGAAACCGCCAAAACCAACTAGCATCTACTCACTACTGTGTGTGAATGCTATATGAGCATAGAATTCCACTCGCAAGGAAGAAGTACAAAAAACACCACCAGATATAGCAATATCTCTAACTTCTGTAGCCATCTAGTGAGGTAAAGGTTAATGAAAGAATGGAAACATATATATTCGGGATAATCTTTAGCACCGAAAATGGGACTCAAACGAGTTAACTCGGGTTAATAAATTTTGACACAAGTTAGCAACCCGAGTTAACTCGGGTTAATCAGGGAAGTGGTTAACGAGGGCTAAACTGGAACAAATTTTAAAGAACGTTAAGTGATTTTATAATGGAGGTTATTAATACACGTAAAATGAATCTTATTGTAGTCTCTCCGCTATAAAATATCGATGCTTTTAGCAAATTTCATACATTTGGATGTATACTAAAATACCTATTAACGCCATTTGCTACTGGAAGTCGCATTAAGTCCTTCTTTTGTCATAATACACGGTTAAAATCATGGAGAATGGACGTATTCTGTAATCATTTCGTTCCGATATACTATTGTTCTTTTGTTTAGAGTCATTAGTGGACTCCACTTTTTTCGTACGCAGCACCGAATAGACTAGCTGATTTCACATATTCCATTTAAATTAAGTGCTATAATAATTAATAGTTTTCATTGAAATGGAAAACTTCATGATTTAGAATAATATTTTAGACGCTTCTCTGTTATACTACGTATGAGGGAAATTCAATAGCATAACAACGCGAAAATCTAGTAATTAAAAAATATGAAAGAAATAACTTAAGAGAACCACCAGATTATTCACATTCTGTCAGCTCTGTTTATACAGGGAGAACAGGGACCTGTTTCTCAAACCTCATGGACTAGTAATACTAGTCTGTACAGTAGTAATATTTGTTTATTTTACAAGTCTGTTTTTCTAGAAACTACAAGGGTAAAGTAGTAGTTACCAGTTCACAGACTAGTAATATTGGTTGATTTCACTAGTTCATAAGTTATTCTGTTTCTCAAAAGCTAATCTAGTTGATTATACTAGTATTCAATAAAATATTTCTACAAGACTCTAAAGACTGGTGATTTCTATATTATCAGTTACCAGTGACAACCTTTCTCAGATAATCAAAGAAAATATTGTAGTTATTTTTTTAATATGTGGTTTAGTGATTCCGATTGAGGTAATGAAGAAGTTGTTGTGAGAAGAGCTAATATTATATCGAGAAAGAACAATTATTATTCCTTTACAGGAGCATTGTTTAAATATAATGAACAGTTTAGGTAAAGTGCTGAAAAGCTTGAAGAGTTGTTAAATATAGTGGGACCTGCCATAACAAGACAAACAAATAGAAGTCACGCATTATCAGCAAAGCTTCAAATACAAATTCCTCTACAAATCGGAATGTTGATTATTTTCCAACGCTGGTCTTTCTGTCCTAGACCAGCAACACATGCAGATTATTTTTTCCTAATAATTTAATACCAATTGCAGTAATTTTTGCTGGCTTTCCTCCTCTACTGCCAGTTCTTCTGACATTGTCAACTTTAGCCTACAAATTAAATATAAAACGACACTAATTTATGAAAAGATCAAATGTAAACTGAAAAAAAATAGCGAATTTTTCATCAAGTCGTAAGTGACATTTATGTCGCAGTAGACCGTAGATCTACTAGCTACATAATATGTTCATATTATGATACTGTGAACTTGAATTGGTACTTATCAAAGTTGCTTTCTTAATGTTGGTCGAGTAAGTGTCCGTAATGTATGCATAATCTTTGTTCTGAGGTATCAGTTCCATAGCCTAAAACATTACAAAATTTTTGTCCATTCGTTTACTTTATAATATTTTGTTAATATGCTTAGAAAAAGCACCAAATAATATATCCTTTTATTTATTAAATATATTGAGCATAGTTAATTTGCTTTCAATTGATGGAATTTCAACCGAAAAAAGAAATCAAAATCAAAACACAAACAACTTAGCCTTCTAACCTCAAATAACAATATGTACCAAACGAACTCAATCAGCTGACTAGTGAAAAAGATCATGTTACTAGTAAAATATTCCCACAAGTTACTAGACTGGTGAAATAGTTTGAGAAACAGAATCTACTAGAGCTGGTGAAATATACTCTGGTAACTAGTATCTGGTGAACTACTAGACTAGTATTTTTGAGAAACAGGCCCCAGTAAGTAATGTAATTTGAGGCGGTTATTCTTTGAGATAGTTGAAACAAAAAAAGTTAATACAATTTTCCTCGTTTTTGCATCCTTTCCGGGATAAAAATTGTTTTATATCAAACATTTCATAACCTGTTTTGGAAAAGTCATTGATTTAATTCCCAACACGCTCAGCAGTGTAAAATGACAGTGATGATTGTTATAATTTTAGTTTTATCCTTTAAATTGCGCAGAAATTTTATGAGAACAAATGGAACTTTGTAAAATTCCTTTGCAGAACGAAAAGTTACGTTTGATCGGATTAAATTTCTGCACATTTAACAGAGAAAACCAAAATTCTTTTAATAATTTATTATCATAATACTCTGCTCTCTTAAACTAATGAACATATTGGATGTTAAATCAATGGTCTTCCCTAAACACGCTATGGAATGTTTTATTTACAATAATTTTATCTCGAATAAAGAAGCAAAAAAAATGGTATTAAATTTTTTGTTTGAAATATCTAAAAGAATAACCCCCTGAAATTAATGACAATAATTACGGTTCACTTTGTATACTACGAAAGCTTTTTTCAATATTTATATAAAGTTTAAAGTCTGTACTGCTTTTATCATAGACTTAAATACAACATTTTCTTTATAAGTTTCCAGAAAACTTCATTTAAAGCTTATGGTTCTTGTCAGATGATATCAAGGTTCACTTCCTGGTGAATTATAACATACGGTTGACATTGGATGTTAAGAAAGCCTTCTTCAATGTTTATACAAAGTTTAAATTCTGTACTACTGTTATCACAGACTTAAATACATATTTATTTACAAGTTTCCGTAAATCTTCATTTAAAGTTTATAGTTCTTGTCAGACGATACCAAGGTTGATTAATGACATAGGTTGACCTTGTGTATTACGGAAGTATTCTTCAATGGTTATATGACTTTTAAAGTGTGTAGGCCTACTGTTGTTATCAGAGACTTAAATGCATTATTTATTTATAAGTTTCCATAGATCTTCATTTAAAACTCATGGTTCTTGTCAGACGATACCAAGGTTGATTAATAACATAAGTTTGACCTTGTGTATTACGAAAGTCTTCTTCAATGATTATATGTATTTTAAAGTGTGTACTGCTGTTATCAGAGACTTAAATGCATTATTTATTTATAAGTTTCCATAGATCTTCATTTAAAACTCATGGTTCTTGTCAGACGATACCAAGGTTGATTAACAACATAGGTTGACCTTGTGTATTACGAAAGTCTTCTTCAATGATTATATGAATTTTAAAGTGTGTACTGCTGTTATCAGAGACTTAAATACATTATTTATTTACAAGTTTCCATAGATCTTCATTTAAAACTTATGGTTCTTGTCAGACGATACCAAGGTTGATTAAAAACATAGGTTGACCTTGTGTATTACGAAAGTCTTCTTCAATGATTATATGAATTTTAAAGTGTGTACTGCTGTTATCAGAGACTTAAATGCATTATTTATTTATAAGTTACCAGAGAGCTTCATTTAAAGCTTATGGTTCTTATCAGATGATACCAAGGTTCATTTCCTGGTTGATTAATAACCAGGGAAAGGAAGTTCATGCCCTAAAAACGTGAAGAATATGTATGCATTTATGCCGTAAAATAGATGAATATGTTACAAAATATGCATTACCAGTCTGAGATTATTTTAACAGAATAATAAGGTACAGGTAACTTAAGTTTAGTCTATGGATTTTGAAGTGCTTGCCTCATTGCTGAATGCTCCATTTATGCTGTTACAGTTCACAACTAAGCAGTGACGTATGTTTTCTGTTGTCATTCTTCGCCTGTTGTCTCTCAGCATAGCTTTGTAGCGCGAAAAACTTCGTCCTACGTCACAAGAAGTAAGAGGGCTTGCAAAAAGCTCTGAGCTGTTCTATAGAACATTTTGTTGATTTTTGGAGTGTTTTTCCTTCGAGAATATCTTGAATTTCTGTAAGTTGATAATAGCCAGGGTTTTTGGAAATAATATTTGCTGTTTTCTCGTTCACTTTATCTCCTACATTTCCTGGAACTGATGTTAAACTGGATATTGTTCTATCGAAATCTGCTGAAGACTACAGTAAAGGAATACCAATTGCTAACTTGAGAGGCTCCCTATGAGGGCGTCATCGTTACGTTCAAAATTCATAAACATAAATTAGTCGTGTTTACGAGGTTACACACTTTTAAAAATGAGGGAAAGACAAATAAACATACATAATATGCAGATTCCGTGCATAAATGTTAAAATATGATGCTTTTATAAATAAAGGCAAAATATGCACTTTTATGCACAATAAATGTAACATCACTGTATTCAGAAATTTGTGATTCATGTAGATCAGTGATGTCAAAGCAAGCGCATTTTTCTGACCTTGACGTCGTGCACGGACAGCAAGCGCTATGTATGGAAAGAGGAAGGGATGTGTGTATGAATAAGCAGCCTGTTGGATTAAGAAGACAGTGGTGCACAAACTTCAAACGGAACGTGAAATTTTATGTCGTTATTTTTATATGGCTTCTTTCTGTTTAATATTATCTATATTGCCTGTAAAACAAAAGTACTAACACTGATTTCTTAATATTGCACTTATGTTTTAAATCTTAATAACATAATAGAAAGTTAAGAAGGAATATTCAATTAAATTCCATAGTAGTATAATATTATACTGTATTAAGTGGATGAAACACATCATTTGTAAAGAAAGTGATATTCCAAAGAAAGAAGTATGACATGATAAGTTATAATTTATATTGATGGTATCTTTAGCCTTACAAAAGTAATCAATAAACTAATCAAAACAATATTACAGTACAAAGCAAATTTACCTAGGTACTGCATCTGTTTTAAGTGTAACTAATATTACATAACAAAACTCTTATCGCATTATGTTATTAAGGTAATATTTGTGAGCAACTTCTATCATCACAATATTAAATTATTTTCTCGAAATCTGCTGAAGCTATAGAGCTGGCATTTTTACATCATATGGGCACGTATCTTTTGCTTATGATGTAACAGTAGTTGCTTTGTTAATTCATTTCCTACAAACAATTTCCATGCGAATATTTTCAAAATTTTCAATGCACTATCTTCAATAATATGTATATACGGTATATTAGATTTACGAAAACATTCTGTAAGGCTACTAAATAAATAGGCCTATATCTCAAAATTTCACTTTTCTATACGAAAAGTTGAGAAAATATTTCTTTTGTATAAAAAAATGAAACTTGTGAAAAATGAGCATTAAAATTAAAACTTACATTCTTATAATGCACTTATAGTCTACTTCTCAGACAAATCTAAAATTAACATGGATACAGTTTTAATAAATTCTCTTCCCTTTATCTATTGAATCAGTGCTGGCCATCCCTGAATATAGCTCGACCAAGCGGCATATACCACCTCTTTCATCTGTCTCTTTCCTTTCCACTGTAAAGCGCTCAGGCTCTCCTGGGCTCTAAAGCGCGCGCTTGCTCCTGTGGGCATCAATTGACATGCCTGATGTAGATAATCTTTCAGCATATTCACACAACGGTAGACAACAAATATGCAAATGCATAAGCTTCCTTTCCCTATTAATAACATACGGTTGACCTTTTATATTACGAAAGCCTTCTTCAATGTTTATACGAAGTTTAAAGTCTGTACTGCTCTTATAACAGACTTAAATGCATTATTTATTTATAAGTTTCCAGAGATCTCCATTTAAAGTTTATGGTTCTTGTCAGACGATACCAAGGTTCACTTCCTGTTGGATTAATAGCACTTATAACTTTAAACTCGTATATGGAGCAGACTTTCACCCAGCTTCGATTTCTCCGGCTAGTAAAGAATAATCATGTGGATGTAAAGGAGCAAAATTAGGATAATAAGAATAAGAATTTGAAGATTTGCTCAGGGAATGTTGTAAATGCTCAATCCTCTTTGATGTACTCGTAAATACTACTACCTTCTGAATGGATTCGTTCTTCTTTATTTGAAGTTATGGTAAGCAATTTTATCTGGATGTGTGTTAAGTTCTTCAGGATGGCAGGCACATGTGCAGAGAAACTGAACTGCCCGTTTTTGCAAGATATATCAGTTACTGATCACAGACGTTCTTTATTTCAATATATCAAAGTTCTAATGAATCCAAAGAGATTAACGGGAATGACAGAAGACTGCGAGATGAGATTACGAAGAAGGCGAGGCCATCAAGTGATCTTTACAGCGCAGTTGCGAGTCGTCATCTTCAGGAGGACATATCATAAAGATCTTGAATGCTGAGAAGACTTCCGGCGTTTGCAGATACGCTCTCATTATTAAAGTGAATTGCTTTTCATTCAGGGCCCGAGTCATGGATTAAAAACGACTGTTTCACATCAGCTGCGATTAAAAATGTTGTGGGCTGCGAACTGTCTGTTTGAATTGAATTGTATTGTATTGCATTTAATGTATGGCAATCATAAGCCGTTTCGAAGTTATTTCTGTTGAGATGTTTCTGTATTTCACAGAGATATAATATAAATTACGGTGATAGTTTGACACAAAATATTAACAAAAATAGACATGCGCGTATGCTGCATATCTTTACCTACAACTATGTGTGGGTGCGATTACCTATCGAAAAGATTTACTATTCTGCGTACCTTTATCTAGAAGGGTTGGCGAACAGCGTGAGGAATAAGGATAACAAGAGGAATACAAAGAGAACAATAGAAATTCGAGTACAAAGGGAATACAAGGAGAATAAGGGAAATGGAAGGTAACTAGGAACTGACAAGGAGACAAGGAAAATACAAGGAGAACAAAGGAAATAGAAGGAAAATAAAGGCAGTACAAGGAGAAAAAAAGGAATACAAGCAGGAAATGGGGAATACAAGGAGAAAAGGGGGAATACAAGGAGAACAATAGAATTATGAGAACGAAAATGCAAGGAGGACAAGGGAAGGACAAAGAGAACAAGGAGAATGCAAGAAAAACAAGTGGTATGCAAGAAGAACAATGGGATACAAAAACAAAGGCAATACGCGGAGATCAAGGAAAATATAAGTACAGCAAGCGAATACAAGGAGAGCAAGAGGAATATAAGGAGAACAAGGGAACACAAGGAGAACAAGGGAAATACAAGTACAACAAGGGAAAACAGGGACAATAAGGGAATACAAGGAGAACAAGAGGAATATAAGAATAATCAAGGGAATGCAATGAGAACAACGGAGAACAAGGAGAACAAGAAGAATGCAGAAGGACAAGGAAAGGAGAACAAGGGAACACAAGGAGAGAAAGGGAATATAAGAATAACAAGGGAACACAATGAGAACAACGTGAAGAATGCAAGAAGGACAAGGGAAATCAAGAGGAATGTAAGGAGAGAAAGGGGAATATAAGAATAATCAAGGGAATGCAATGAGAACAACGGAGATACAAGGAGAACAAGAAGAATGCAAGAAGGACAAGGAAAGGAGATCAAGAGTATACTAGGAGAAAAGGGAATAATCAAGGAATGCAATGAGAACAATGGAGATACAAGGAGAACAAGAAGAATGCAACAAGGATACTAAAGGAGAACAAGAGGAACACAAGGAGAAAGGGAATATAAGAATAATCAAGGGAATGCAATGAGAACAACTAGGAGATACAAGGAGAACAAGAAGAATGCAACAAGGACAAGGAAAGAACAAGAGGAATGTAAGGAGAGAAAGGGGAATATAAGAATAATCAAGGGAATGCAATGAGAACAAGGAGAAGAAGTGCAAGAAGGACAAGGAGAACAAGGGAACACAAGGAGAGCAATGAATATACTAGGAGAACAAGGGAACACAAGGAGAGCAGTGAGTATACTAGGAGAACAAGGGAAATACAAGTACAACAAGGGAATACAGGGACAACAAGGGAATACAATAACAGCAAGGGAATACAAGGAGAGCAAGAGGAATATTAGAGCAGTGAGTATACAAGGAGAACAAGGGAAATACAAGTACAACAAAGAAATACAGGGACAGCAAGGGAATACAAGAACAGCAAGAGGAATATAAGGAAAACAAGACGAATACAAGGGAATGCAATGAGAACAACGGAGATACAAGGAGAACAAGAAAAATGCAAGGAGAACAAGAAGAATGCAAGAAGAACAAGGAAAATGCAGGGATAACAGAAAAATACATGAGAATAGGAGGGATATGGAGAACAAGTGAAATACAATGAATAGAGAAGGAGAGCAAGGGGAATGTAAGGGGAGAAAGGGGAATATAAGGGAAACAAAGGGAAAACAAGAAGAAGGATAGGAATTTAAAGAGAACAAGGGGAATATAAGGAGAACAAGAGGAATACAATGAGTACAAGGAGGAAAAAGGATTATAAGGAGATCAAGGGGAATACAAGCTGAATAAGGGGTTGCATTTTATGTGACATTCAATTCCCAAGTTAGTCACCCATATCTAGTGAGAAGGAAGACTAAAGTTTACGTCAAATGTGGCTTCAGTCTCCCTAGTTGTGTTATAGTAGGTTCTTCCATTGTTCTCCTTTTATTCCATTTGTATCCTTATACGAGTGTTTCCTTGTATTCTCCTCCTTTTATGTCCTATGTTCTTTCTGTATTCCTTTTGTAGTCCTTTTCTTCCTTGTATTTACGTAATTCTCCTTATATTCTCCTTGTACGAGTATTTTATTTCTCCTCCTTTTATTCCACTTGTAATCTTTGTATCCCACTTGTACTCCTTGTATTCCACTTGTACTCCTTGTATCCCACTTCTACTCCTTGTATCCCACTTGTACTCCTTGTATCCCACTTGCATTCCTTGTATTCACTTGCATTCCACTTGTACTCCTTGTATTCCACTTGCATTCCTTGTATTCCACTTGCATTCCACTTGTACTCCTTGTATTCCACTTGCATTCCTTGTATTCCACTTGTACTCCTTGTATTCCAGCACTCATTGTATCCCACTTGTTTTGTATTCCACTTGTACTCCTTGAATCCCACTTGTACTCCTTGTATTCCACTTGCATTCCTTGTATTCCACTTGTACTCCTTGAATCCCACTTGTACTCCTTGTATTCCACTTGCATTTCTTGTATTCCACTTGTACTCCTTAAATCCCACTTGTACTCCTTGTATCCAACTTGCACTCCTTGTATCCCACTTGTACTCCTTTAATCCCACTTGTACTCCTTGTATTCCACTTGCATTCCTTGTATCCCACTTGTACTCCTTGTATCCCATTTGTACTCCTTGAATCCCACTTGTACTCCTTGTATTCCACTTGCATTCCTTGTATTCCACTTGCATTCCTTGTATTCCACTTGTACTCCTTGTATTCCACTTGCACTCATTGTATCCCACTTGTACTCCTTGTATTCCACTTTACTCCTTGAATCCCACTTGTACTCATTGTATCCCACTTGTACTCCTTGTATTCCACTTGTACTCCTTGTATTCCACTTGTCTCCTTGAATATTGTACTCCTTGTATTCCACTTGCATTCCTTGTATTCCACTTGTACTTTGAATCCCACTTGTACCTTGTTCCAACTTGCACTCCTTGTATCCCACTTGTACTCCTTGAATCCCACTTGTACTCCTTGTATTCCACTTGCATTCCTTGTATTCCACATGTACTCCTTGCATCCCACTTGTACTCCTTGAATCCCACTTGTACTCCTTGTATTCCACTTGCATTCCTTGTATTCCACTTGTACTCCTTGTATTCCACTTGCACTCATTGTATCCCACTTGCATTCCAGTTGTACTCCTTGTATTCCACTTGTACTCTTGTATTCCACTTGTACTTCCCACTTGTACTCCTTGTATTCCACTTGTACTCCTTGTATCCCACTTCTACTCCTTGTATCCCACTTGTACTCCTTGTATCCCACTTGCATCCCTTGCATTCCAGTTGCACTCCTTGTATTCCACTTGTTCTACTTGTATTCCACTTTCATTCCTTACATTCCACTTGTAAACATTGTATTCCACTTGCATTTTTGATCAGCGAGCTGTTCTTCAACAGTCCCTTTTACGTAAAGATATACAGCATAATGAAGTTATGCTCATGTCGATTTTCTTTGCCAGAAAATAAACTTCTTCTTTAGATGTGATACCAATAGCCTATTATCATCTAATAATTCACGTATACTCGATTTTGTTATTACTTACCAAATGGTATGGGGTGATTTTATATCCTACAACCATTCTGGAAACGATTCTGAGTGTATTTGTGAAAGTTGGGCGTATCGATTTATAAAACTAATTTAGAATTATTAAAATACAGATTTGTCTCTTTGTATCAACGGATATATTCACATATTATTTACAAAAACAGATATTGCTGAAATTACGTAATTAGAACTTGATTTACGTTCTATTACAGTGTTTCTTGAACAGAAAACACGTCAGTTACTGGAAAATCCGTACTGTGCTGTGGCCAACACAGCTTGGGCACTTCGCATAATATTCTAGGAAATATAAAATATAAATACATACGGCAAAAAAAAGAGCACCATTCGCTACCTTATCGATTAACTTCTTGGAATTGGATTACAGGTGGTGAAAATATTTCATAAAATGGTAATAAGCCGACATCGAACAGTTCCCCGACACGCAACCACAATTTTACTGGGGAAACTTTTTTAAAGTCTAATATTTTTAAATTCTGCATACGAATGTATGAGGAGAGGATAACATGGGCTTCCGTAGCGTGATTATGAAGGCACTCATTTTGTAAGGATACAGCAACCTACTTCATTATACTCAATGAAAAATAGACTGTATTATATAACTCTGAAGTCTGAGTTGGTATGTATTTCAGTTACGGTTTCTTTATATATTCTAAAGGCTTTGTTACATTTAAACCGAAAATATAAAATAAATAATAATAATAATAATAATAATAATAATAATAATAATAATAATAATAATAACAAACAATAATGGAAATAAATATAACTGAAGTACGATTAAAATAGTGATCAATACAGACGAGAATTTCATGCAAATGCATGTTTTTATAGAAACATAGGACATAGCTCAAACTTAGTACTTATCCATTTCATTATTTTTCGTTTCCAAATATGTGTACTTTTTCCGTACATATTTGCATGTTTTATGATATGATCGGTACACCATGCAGTGATAATTGTACTTTACCGCAACGAATAATTGTAGTAATTATTATTTAGTTATTTATTTATTTATTACTCGTAATGTCTTAATAATATTTGATTTGGCTTGGAAGATGAGGGGAGTTCGTTACACTAAACTCGGCAAGCTCAACATTAATATCGCATTGCTGAGTATGTTGTATCCTAAATAATGCAAATCGTATATGTGTCAATATTCTTACTTATTTACTTACTGGCTTTTAAGGAACCCGGAGGTTCATTGCCGCCCTCACATAAGACCGCCATTGGACCCTATCCCTATCCATTTTCTATCATCACATCCCACCTCCCTCAAATCCATTTTAATATTATCTTCCCATCTACGTCTCGGCCTCCCTAAAGGTCTTTTTCCCTCCGGCCTCCCAGTAATAATTAACCATTGTCGTGGAATATTTCGCCACTATAAATGATAATGGTAAATCATACTCTTTTCCTTGAATAACGTTACTGATTGTCTTAAGGCAAGACAAACTAAGAACTATACTAGTTTGATGATGATGATGATGATGATGATGATAATGTTGATGATGATGACGCTGATAATAATAATAATAATAATAATAATAATAATAATAATAATAATAATAATAATAATAATAATAATGTTTGAAAATAGTAGACACCGGTACTTCACTTTCAGCAATTATAAAAAATTAGAGGGAACGATATCTGAAGGAAAGACACGGAAGTGAAAACAATCAACTTGCCAAAGTAAATGAATCAGATGGAGAATGTAGTTTTAAAGCAAAATTTTTAATTGAACAAAGTCAGACTTTCGGGAAACAAAATTGTAAATTCCATTAAATGACGCTGAAAATCTGCATATTGATATTTAACAAGTCATCAATAAATCTCTTCGTACTCGATCAGTAATGCAAAATTAGTCAAAGAATTTTCACGATACATAATGCTTAGTAATGGAACTATTCATCATTTAATAGGACTCCGAGGCGAACCTAGCGGCAGAAATTGTCACGACGCTCAGAAACCCACTCTCGATCGTGCTATGAGCCAGCTTGTATATAATCTCGTAAGCAACGGATGAAACACACATTTGCAATGATTTAATCGATCTTCTTGTGCTTCCTGTAAGTCCCAAGAGATTTCAGGAGCTTGACAAGCATTGTAGGGCTCTGAGTTCTGCTGTCACAACTGGCCTACGTCTATGTTCATGATACTAACGGAGTGGGCTATGGAAATTCTGCTCTCCTTAGCAACGGTTTTGTTGTGAATTGTTTTGTATCTTTCTGACGAGAAATAAAAACAGTTCTTGAGTTTCACTTAATCAGTATATTGTATTTTAGCTACAATATATTGGTGACCCCGACGTGATATGAACACGCACGAAGATACAAAACAATTCACAACAAAACCGTTGCTAAGGAGAGCAGAATTTCCATAGCCCACTCCGTTAGTATCATGAACATAGACGTAGGCCAGTTGTGACTGCAGAACTCAGAGCCCTACAGCATAGAAAAGAAGTGATCGATAACGATTCCACCTAGTGACACATTTGGAACTAAATGCATGCAAGAAGTAACTTATACTGCGTGATCAGTTCAAAGTGTGTCATGGCTTGCTGTATGCCGTCATGTGGCTAGCCGATGAGCCTAGACAATTCAATCTTCATACATTTCCGCAGAGGCGTATTACCTATGTGCCAGAGAAGTTTCCTGGCAAGCACGGCGTTCATTCTGAAGAGTACTTACCGATACGTACGGTAACACCTGTAGTAGCAGGAATGTGAACTGTTTGGAAACACGTAGCCTACTGAGTTGAGTTTTTTTTCTTACTGTCGGGAAATGGGGAGAGGGTTAAGACGATTACTTACGTATTTGTTGACATTAACTTCGACGGTCAACATGGACACGGAGCATTTGATTTGTGTTGTGAAATGTTGTCGTAAGCAAACGATGATAACAAAATACTCTGCGTACGACTTGCCCGCGCAAAACACAGTTCGAAAGAGGTTATGGTAGCACACAGACCGTACAGACCGCCATCTGTTGCTATGACGTTCAAGTTATACAGTACACGCTCTCAAGTTCAGATTGAACGCCTTGATTAATACGCAACTTCTCTGACATAAAAGCTGAAACTCGCTTCAAATCGCTGACTCACAACATTGACGTCATGACACACTTTGAAATGAACATCCAATAGTATACTATACTCCAGGACTCAGGAGGTTTTGTCAAGTGAGACGTACTGTCTGATAATAGATGCACATAATCAGCAAAAACCTCAATCAGAGGTAAATTAATATGTATGCCTGTGCAATTAATGAAACGTAAATAAGAAAATAAATGAAAGTAAACAAATTTACAGTACGTATATAAATTAATTAACGAAAAAAGATTCAAATTCATAACCCTAGGTACTGACAGCCCCTTCTTCCTATTGAACATGTCGCCGCAACCTTCTGAGTTATCCTTCATGGTATTTGCCAATGTCAATAATGAAGCAGGGAAATCTTCACTGTCATTGCCTTGGAGTTTCCGACTCTCTAACGACCTCCTGAGGAGCATGCGTGACAGTGCAGCATTCTGGTACTGCTCGATTCACCTTCACAGCGCAGTACCTGCAATTTCACGTTTATGCAACAGCAAATAATGGCACACTCACAGCCTCTACACGTAATTACACAATTGCATATTATCATTGGGGGACCACTGCAATATTTGCCGGATATTCTGAAGTGTTTAATTTTCCTTCATAAACAACAGTCAACAGTGGAATACTCTGTTCAGAGTCCAACAAGGCAGTTTCGTTGCAGATGAAACGGATACTACTGATCATAACTAAGTAAGCTAAAAGGAAATAACAGTATTCATATAGGGGAGAGTCGGGTAGTATCGGACATCGGGTAATATCGGACAGTGAGTTTCTTTCATCTACCACACGATGATAGTACCTGATTGACATGGTTACGTTTCTGTGATGTCGCATAGAGAAACGTAACCATGTCGTTCAGGTACTACCACATGGTGGTAGATGAAAGAAACGCACTGTCCGATACTACCCGATGTCCGATACTACCCGACTCTCCCCAACTACGTCGTAACTAGGGACCGTATTCTGTTCTAGGAGTCTACAAGATTAAGGCCCGGTTTCTTCAACTTTTGTATAAAAAAAAAAAGACACCAAACATAGCGTTGATTAACTGTAAGCTAAAAGTAAAAATTGCAGTTAAAAATATAGTGTTTCTTCAACTTTACATTTCACATTTTAACATCATGTTCCTTAACTCTCTGTTAGGACCAGAGATTCTAGAGTTTAACCATAATCTATAACATAGTCTAGGCTCAATTCTGTTTCCTGAACTCTGACAATTGCGATTCTCGCTTGTTTCCGTTGTTTGATTCAGAGACGATAGAAGTCTTTCTATTTTCTCAGGTTTAATTTCTGCTTCTTCCCATCATCTGTATCACAACAGCGTGGAGCGGCGTATTGGTATTGCTGTTATGAAATGGAAAACACTGGAACAAAAAGAAATCGTAGTACTGATTTCTGTTGGAAATAATTTCGCAGTATAAACCAATTATTGAGAATAAACAAACAAACGGATCTAAGTTGAAAGCGAAAAGTGAGGCTTGGCAGATACCTTTGTATGAACTTCTGTCCTGTCAAATCACAGAAATCATCCGATCTGTTTATGTATTCATGAATATCATTTTCTAAATGGCCAAGATATAAACGTTTAGCAACTAACGCAACAGCGATATTGAATATTTCTATGCTAACAATGATTTAACTGCATGAAATTGGGTAGTTAACATGGGTTTTAACAGTCTATTAGTTCTAACAGTGTGTTATTCTAACAGCAGTTGAAGAAATACTTCAACTCTTAAGTTTACAGTTAAAATGGAATAACACACTGTTATAATTTAACAAAGGTTGAAGAAACCGGGCTCAAGAATTACTGGAGTTTTTAAGGTGAGAGGCACTCCATTGGCCTACAAAATTTCAGTAAACTTATATATATATATATATATATATATATATATACACACATGTTAAAATGTTATGTTTTATTTAACGACGCTCGCAACTGCAGAGGTTATATCAGCGTCGCCGGATATGCCGGAATTTTGTCCCGCAGGAGTTCTTTTACATGCCAGTAAATCTACTGACATGAGCCTGTCGTATTTAAACACACTGGCCCGGGATCGAACCCGCAACCGTGGGCATATATATATCAGCTACTATAAAAGGTAAATGAAGAAAACTTTTCATGCTTAATATACATACTTGTACATTAAATTTTATTTTATTATTATTTTTATTTTTAGTAGGTTATTTTAAGACGTAGAATCAACATCTCAGGTTATTTTGCGTCTAAATGAGATGAAGATGATAATGCTGGTGAAATGAGTCCGAGGTCCAGCACCGATAATTATCCAGCATTTACTCATATTGGGTTGAGAGAAAATCCCGGAAAAAACCTCAACCAGGTAACTTTTCCCGACCGAGATTCGAATCCGGGCCACTTGGTCTCGCGCCAAACGCTCTAATCGTTACTCCACAGATGTAGACATTACACTTTATAAAACACTATTCAGAATATTAAAATAGCTAATAATACTCTTACTTCTAAAAGTAATATAAAAACTGCGTATTTTTTTACGACCGAAAAGCATTTACATAACAAAATCTACAATATTAATTATTCATGATTCTTTTACAGAAATATTCAACAAATAGTCCAGGGACTTCTACCTGTTCCTTCAAGAAATATTTTTCCTCAATCAAAAATTTTAGAAAATTCAAAGTAATGATTGAGGAAAAAAAATATGTCTTGTAGAAATACGACAAAGATCCCAGACATGGAGGTC